>JACERP010000005.1:600000-1105623 GCA_014080715.1 Scenedesmus sp. NREL 46B-D3
CATGATGTCCGTGTATGCATGCCTTTGCAGGGGCCGCAAGCTGTTGCAGCAGAACCAGACCCTGGACATGGCTCCAGTGTACCCTTACAACGAAACAATAATTATCAAGGCGACACGGCTGGCACGTTATGCTTCTGCTATCCATGGCTGCCAACCGTCTACACCAAGCAGCCCTCAAACCTACATTGCTGCTGATGGCTCAACGGGGTTAGTCACACAACATTGTGTACCACTGACAGTAAAGCATGATGCGTGTGTATAAAACAGACCAGATCGCTTCAGCTATGTGCAAAGATGAGCCATTGTGGCCTGGTCCAGTCAATTTGCCAAGCTGCACGCGCATGCACTTGATGTCTTTCAGACTGCTTGTGCGGATTTGTAATCCCCAATAGACTGATGGGCTGCATGCAGAGGAACATACATGGCTGCCGGCATATCAGTCTCGGCATTTGTGTGCTGGCCGTGAACTTGTAGTTCCTTGACAGCTGTCGGAGAGCTGCTGTGTTTTGCCAGTGGCACTGCAACTGCCAGTGTGCATTTGTGCCAAGCATCTACACCAGCTGCTGTTCCAGGAATTTGGCAAGTCGATTGCTTTCAGAGTGACTGTGGATATCTCAAATGCGCGCTTCGACTTTGATGCATGTGCATGACATTAGAAGGCTTCTGTGCGCTGCCGCTGAATTTCAATGCGCTCACATACAGGCGAAGGCAGTGGGGCGGCCCCACCGGTGTCAGCAGCTGGGGTGGGCCTGGCGTCAACGGCCAACCTGGTCCGGAGTGCCGCAGCTGCTTCAAAGACGGAGTCAGCTTCAGCGACCCTCCTGCAGGCTTCCAGACCCCAGAGTTCTCAGTATCAAACACAAATTCGTTCTTTGACGCCGTGATTGTGTTCACCGACAGCGTTATTTCGGGTGTCGCTGGGCGGAACGCTGTTGTCGTGTTGTTCAGGTGCGCCGCACGCTGCAGCTAAACTGCAGGATGACAGCTGTGACCACTGCCTTTTGCTACTGCAGGATGCAATTGCACGCAGTTGGGAGGGTCCGGCAGAGCAACACTGCTGCATCATTTTTGCCTGACACTTGTGAAACAACTGACACGTGACGGCACCATCCAAACAAATCCAAGACAGTGATTGTGCTGCGTAGCATGCATGTGTCGGCTGGACTGTAGACGTTGTCGACATGGTTGGCATTGCATGGCCTGGACAACTTCACAAGTAGAGCTGCATACACGACCCAAATTGGCTTGGTTGAGCTGGAGACTTGATGATGTTGGTAGTATTATCATCACAGCATAGCACACCGTCCTGCCATGGCACCCTACGTTGTTGCCTGCCTGCACATCTTCCAACATTCTGGTTGCAGGGCAACCGTGACTGACACTCAGAAGTCTCAGTGGCTCAGCAACTTAGGTGAGGATATGCAGCTTGCTGCATTGGCGGTGTTCGTTGCCACCGGAACATTTGTGACTTGTTGTGTGCATTGCGGCTCACTACGCAGCATTACATGCACCACTCGCGCTCTTGATCCCTTGGCAAGGCATAGGAGCCCACAGAGCCCACGAGGTGCTCCAGGGCTGCTGGATGGTGGTTGAGATGGCTGGACTTATCTCAACCCTCATGAGCGGAACAACGGCTCGCTGGGCTAGTGCCTGAGGCAGGTTCAGTCCTGTACTACTGTATTGTATTGTATTGTATTGTATCAACCCCCCTACTGTGAGGCTCAGCACTTGTTTGCCTCACAAATCTGCATGAAAAGTAACTAGAAGATGTTGAAGCTGCTTGTACTGCTGCTGCTGTTGTGTGTCGGTGTGTACGACGCATGTCTGCCAGGCAGCTGCGGGCTGGCGAGCGATAACCGGGTTGCTCCATCAAGCAACATAGCGTCTGGCGCTGTTTGCAACGGCTGGAACACGCCTGTGGAGGACCTGATCAGCCTCGGCTTGCTGCAGGATGTTTTGCGCAGGCTGAACGCCCTGCAGGCATCTGACAGGACCGTTTATGTCACTGGCCACTCCAGGGGTGGTGCACTGGTGGGTCAAGTGCTGGCAGCTGCAGCCACAGCAGCTTGAAGCAATAAGGTCAAGTGCATAGGGGCTGCACCAGCTTAGCTGGTGGCAGAACACGCAGCCAGAGAGCTTATGCAGACGAGGTTGAAGCAATGTGCTGCTGTGTGCTGGCGCAGATTTGATTCGGGTATCACTGCTGGGTGTGCCATGCATGTCCATTCAAAGCTGGGCACGTGACAGCTTTGCTCTGCTAATCCGCGCATCAAGGGGGGGGGCTGCCGGCAGCATGCCCAATATGGCGCAAATGCAAGACGCCTTGCACAGCTGCATGCATGCGTTGAGGCCAGTTGGGCATGGAGCATGGAACCCCTGCTTCCCCTCACACATTCATGCGGCTGTGCTGGATAAGTAAGGGTTGCTGCCTGGCCTGCTACTGCCTGCAGGCGGCCGTGTTTGCTGCCAAGCTCCTGGCCCTGCAAGCCGCCGGTGGCTTGCCAGCTTACAGCGGTGACAGCGTTGACCAGATCAAGCTGTACACGTTTGGTTCACCACGTGTTGGCGACACCCAGTTTGCCGCCTACCTGGAGAACAACATGATGGAGCGCTACAGGTCAGGCGGTGTGTGAATCCAGAAACTTTTTACACAGAAATAAACAGGTTCTCTTGCCGTGGTCCCATGCCAATCGTGGTGCAATATCTGCAGCAGAGTATAAGCCTGCATGTGCAGAATCAACAGGTTTCAACACAAGAAAACTGAGCAGAGCCGGCTTCCCAAAAGATGGTGTCCATGTACTGCTGGCCCTCTACAGCTGCTTGGTAGTGCACTTCCTCTGCAAATGAATCAATTAAGTTGAGCATGCTGCTGGGTAAGTGCCATGATATCAGCAACTAATTGCTTCAGCTAGTGCTGGTTTTCAATGTCACGTCACATTGCATTATTATTCCCAGGAGAACAGGCGCACATGCCGCATGCTTGGAGCCCAGTAAGCCTATAAGCTCAAGGTTTAAAGCCTGATTCCCTACTCCTGCATGGACAGCCTGGCACTGGCTGAACACTTCGTGCACAGCTTACCAGCTGGCTTACAAGCGGTGCACTGACTACTTCTGCCTGCCATGCCTGGCAATGAGTTGCCGCAGGATTGTCAACCGCTATGATGCGGTTCCCTCCGCACCTACTGATGGATACAGTCACTTCCGGCCCTCCATCTGGTGGGTGCTGATTAGCCTGGCCTTTGCGTAGGAACGATGGTTGCAGTGGCCTGAGCAGCAGTCACCAGAGCGCAGGCATCACCTTGAGCTGAAGATAAAGATTACGGCAGTGACAGCAATTGAAGCGCAACTCCCAGCTGCTGATGATTTGTGCAATAATGAAACACAATGCAACTTTGGATTGAAACCTGACCTCAGGCACTAGCCCAATTGTGCAGAAGCTGGCAGTGGCGTGGCTGCTGACCAGTTGTACAATGTTGACTACCGTTCAGAGTTTAGATGTGGCACGGCTATATTGCGTGTATGTAGCATCCTTTTATTTTTTATTGCTAAATTATTTTGAAAGCTTAATCATATTCTTTTTCAATAGCATGTTATTGGCCAGCCATCAGCTGGAGGTGTATAGCTGTGTCTTTTAGGTTGCAGTTATATGTCAAGTTTGAAGAGGAAGGTACTATTTGCACGTGCTGTTTTTTATTCAACATCTTGAGTTTGGCAGGAGGTTTGACTAACCAACAATCAGCAACTGTGTCGCATGGGTTGTTGATCAGCACGCGGTCAGCTGTGTGCTTGTTCCACGCAGCACGTCACACTCGCACGCGTGCTGCATGCATGCAAATCTCAACCATGCACCAGTGCATGCTGTGGTGCCGACCCTTGGTATGTGTGCTGTGCTGTTGGCAGGTATCGTGACAGCAGCGGCAACATCTCGCCCAGCCCTACCTTGGGCTGTGTGCTGCAGAACGAGGCCCAGCTCACACAGTCGCAGCAGGCTTGCTTCATATCCTGCAACTCTGTGCTGACTTGCTCTTATGGTGGGTGCTGCTGGGACAGAGCAATGGCTATGTTAAATGTGCTTGACCGCATTTGCTGGATAACCACATTGCACCTGTGGAAAGTGGGGAACTCAAAGCAAGCAGGAGGCAGGAGCAACAGCACGGCTAGGATAAACACAGCAGCGCTTGTGTGTACGTAAGTGATCGCGAACAGGTGCATGTGCTTCCCTGCTGTTGGCGGCACTGCTGTCACTGCTGTATCTCCTAGCCAATCCTGCATTCAAGGGACAGTGTGGTGCGGTTGTGCTGTGGCTTTGCAGGCGCTGGAGTGACGATAACTGGTCAGCCTGATGGGGACTTCTGGACGACCAGCCCGCAATGCACTGACCTCTCCGACTCGTCGAGAGTTGCCCTCTCAGGTGACGCTGAGTCCTGCTACTACCTGTGCACTGCGCGACACTGCATGCACGCATGCTGTGTCACAAATTGTATGCAACCATGCTACCATGATGCCGCAGCGCATGCTGCTCAATGCCTGCTGGGGGTGATGGCCAGCGCAGTCGAAGCCAGTGCCCTGCCCTGCGCTGACATGTACTCCTGTGGCTGCCACTGGCTGCTGTCTTCATGCCGCTCTTGTTGTTGTCATACACCGCCACCAGGCACCACCCTTGCTGGCAGCACCACCCTCATCGACCATGCTTCATACCTCGGCCTCGACATGAACAATGACGGCTGCAGGGCTGACCTGGCCTTCCTTGATGCCTACACAATCACACCTGGCACCTTTTTTGGCTACACCTGCACGCCCGTCACGGCGTAGGCCAAGCCGTACTGTGGTTGCTGAGAGTTACACGTATGTCACCGTGACAAACTGCAGAGGTATATGCATCACGCTCTGCGTCAGCTCAAACGGGCTCGTGCGGCTGTGGTAAGCGCATAGCCAGGGCATGCCGGCAGGTGTGCCCGCAGTGGGTGGGGTGGCAGCAGTTCACGGATTGGGCGGGTACGCACATGGTGTTGCTGTGTTGGCTTTTGCATGGGTAATGCGCTAACACGCTTGTGTAAATGGCAACACGACAATGGTCTTGGCAACACAGCATTTGCCTGTGCTGCCATGTTGTGCAATATCATCTGCTGCGCAGATAATGTGCTTGAGACGCTGAATAGTGTAGCAGTAATTCAAATGACTGGGTTACAAGAGGCATATGCATGACCTCAAGCCGTTCAGCAGCTGGGCTGAAGCCTAACTGGATGGCATCTTTGCTGCTGGTTGCTGGCACCGCCACGGCTGCGCAGCCGGATGCAAATGGACGTGCCACTTTGTTATGATGCTGCCCCAGTGAGGATGGTATGCATTGCCCCTTTGGTGGTGAGCAACGCCTTGCATTCTGCACACTGCAGGGACTGCCCGCAGTTCAGCTGCCACTATATTGATGGGTGAATAGCTTCTCTGCGCACTGCATGCGTATGAATGCAGGTCTATGCCCCTTGTTTGAAGGCTGACCAACAGCTGTTACGTGTTGCGGAGTTGCTGCTTGTGCGTAACATGTCTGGAAGCATTTACTGCATGTATGGTCTTCTTTGCAATGGAGACACGTGCTTACAGGTTGGTTTGCTTATTACCCTGGTGCTGCCAGTTTGATAGATATCTGCTTCTGTTCCGGTGATCTTTCACTTAATAAAGTTGACTAGTGCTTGCAACCACACTGCAAATATTTTGGCTTGTGAGTCAATGATCCTTGATTATGAACAACTAGCTGTACACACCCGTGTCAGCAGCAAATGCATCTCATCTGGAGCTGTACCAGCTCGAGCTTTCAGGCTGCTGCACAGAGCTGACTTGTGGGTTGGCGATCACAGCTTTGCTGCAGCATGATATGCATATGATGTTGCTGATGTGCTGGCATACCCCCGTGCTTATCTGGTGGTCTTACTGGACTGATGATTGATGTACAATTCAGCATATGCATAAACTATGGACGGAAGGTTATGCATGCGATGGGCTGTGAAGCTGCGTTGTCATAGTTGGGTGCAGCATATAGACCGAATTGTGGATCAGACCTGGGTGGCAGGGATGCCTTTTTGGCTTGCACAATAAGACAAAGGGTTATACTTGGTTTTGTTCAGCTCAACTGCAGGACTGAATCGGATGTGTTGACCGAGTCAACAGTTGGCACGCTGCATTCCTGCTGCTGTACGTGCTGGGTGTACACGCACCGGCTGGGTGATCTGCTGGCGTCGTTGGAAGGTATAGTGCTGGCCCGTGTTGAAGGATGCTCAGCTGAATCATATTGCAGGCCTGGTGGTGCAAGCAGCAGGTGCAGCGCTCGGCAGGAATGCCAATGACACGCACAGGTGCTGGGACCTGTACAGGCCCCATCATGGCTGCAGAGCTGTGGCAAGCTTCAGTCTCCAAGGAGCTGGCCAGCTGTCATGCAGCGCAAAGTCTTTACACAGTGCATCAGCAGGCATAAGTTGCTTCTACATGGGACTTTCATGCGCCGAGTATATGGGTTGCCATACAACAAGTATACATTGACTGCCATCAACAGTTGGTTTCATATGTTGTCATAAATGTTTGCCGTCAACAGAGTCGGGTCATATGCTCAGATGGGAGCTGGTCTTTAGTAGGGGCCAACCAGTGCAGCAGGCAGGTGGCTTTGGAGGTCAGGGCAGGTAATGTACACGTCACAGTGCTTTGTCTGGCATGGCACAGAAGACTCTTTCCTACTTCTCTTCCAGAGGGCACAAAGTGGACGGCGTTGATGCTATGGCTTGATTGGCAGCATAGTGGTGATCAATTACTGTGTTGGCTGTTCGCATCGGCAGCAGCAAGGGCCGTCTGGACCAGCAGCAGCACAGCTTGGTGTTGTGTTGTTCTTTTCCTAACAGCTTGTAAAAATAAATCAGCTATCTAGTAGGGCATTGCGTTGTATGTACAGTTTTTTGTTTGGCACAGCTACTTACTGGCAGATGATACATGCTCTGCACAAGCGACTTTGCCAGCCTGCATTGGCTTGGGGGCTTGTCAGTACTTTGTGGGGAGGCCGGCGCTGCTGCAGGCATGATGCCTGGCGGGCTGCAGCCAAGCCAAACCGTGCAGGTGCCGTTGCATATGTTGGCAGCGAGTGTTGCAGGTGGCCATGCTTTGGTTGCAGCAGCCTGCAGGCCCCGACAGGCTTGCTGGGCCCTGCACTCGCTGCCAGTTGTGCACGCAGCCAGGCAGAAGCACCACCCGTGGCCAGGCTGTTGTGCCTGCATGTTGCCGTGCATTGCAATGACAGTTGGGCAGGCCTTACACTAGGGTTGCGGGTCTGCTGCATTGATCAGGAGCAATGGCGCAGGCTGTGCGCTCTGTGCGGGATTGCTGGTTGGCAACCGTTCCTGGTTGCAGCCCTAGGCCTCCAGAGGATGTGTCTTACTTGCAGCTGTCACTTGGTTTTGGAGGAAGCCGTGCTACTGAACCGCTTGTTGTGTTTTCAACTCTGGCATGTAAGATAGCCACTGTGGTGGTGTTGTGACTGGGCTGTCAACTGCAGCATTGACTGGGCATGGCATGCGACTGGGCATGTGGTTATGTGCAGCAATGCTTGTGCCATAGAACAGAGCTGAGCCAAGCTGAGCTGGATTGAGGAGTAGAATGCGGCCAGGAAAAAATCAAGGCCGGCTCTTGGTGTGACAGTTTCAGCTTGATGTGCAGTTGAACAGCAACATGTGGCAAGTCTGCCACTTGGCTTCAAAAAGGGAAACACTGCATGCACAATGGTGCAGCGCTGAATCTGTACGGGGCCGTCTGCACTGGTTTGTTCGCTGCAATCTTCTTAGAAGTGAGTCACTGCGGCAGAGGGGAGCAGGGCCAATGACATTGATGCCACGGCTCAACATGATGTTATCACACAGCGAGTACATGATGGTGCACCAAGGTGCGCATACGTTGTGCACGTACGCGCATTGTTTACCACTAGTGATGCACTGTAGCGCTACACCCAAAAGTACAAGCACAAAGCAGCACGTGCTGCTTATTGGCTCTATTATGTGTACAAACACAGGCTTGGCAGGCCACTTTTAAGGGGGTGTGGCTTACAGCAGATCTGATTGGTGTTTGTGGCAACACTGGACACACCATCTGGCATAGCAAGCTTGCATGGCATGCAGCACTTCAATTCTCCAACAAATTCTTACGAAGCCCACTTGTGCCTTATATATCATGTATAATTTCTTTCTGGATGGCAGCAGCCAGCTTGTGTGGCATGCACATGAGCAACATGCGCAGCTGCGACCTGCATCATGCCGCATGACGCCGGGCAAGGTGACTTATAACCCAGCAGGCCTGGCAGATCCCTAGAGTCCTGTGCCAAGGAGCAAAGGTATTTGAGCTAAAGCTACAGCCACATGCACCACATGCTACTGTCGGCGTAAGCTCGATGCTCAACGAGTACCAACAGTAATATCAGGCTGTTACTACGACAATGCGTCAATGCCTGCATGCTGCTGCTGCCTGTTGATGTGTTGAAGTCAGATCCTGGGACGCACGTGGCTACGCGAGTGAATTGCATGTGTTGCTGCAAGCACATGTGCGTGTGCTGCACACTGATCAGATGATTCCCCTGCAGTGATTACTTGCACACATTGCACGCCATCAATTACATACGATATTTCGTTGAGGATTCGGCTTAGTATCAATGCTGCAGCTGCAGCAGCGGGCACGGCCTGCTGGTGCCATGCTCCGGTCACAGCCCTTGCTAGCGCTGGTACGCAGAGGCACCGCCCTAGCAGCTGGGAAATGCGGCCATGTGCACATTAGCACGCATGCTGTTGCACAGCAGAACAGTTGCCACCACTGGAGAGCAGCAGTGGGATCAGCAGCAGCAACAGCAGCACCAGCACCAGCACGGCCCTTGCTGCCCCAGCAAAGGCAGCACAGGCAGCAGCTGTCGTTTGCTACCAGGGCTGCTTCTGCTGAGCCAGCAGTAGCATCATCAACCGGTGAGTAGCTATGCAGCAACCCACCAGTCTGCACATGCGGGCATTGGTACCTGTCTTCTATAGCAGCTGCTGCACAGCTGATCAGGTCAGCATGCACATGGAGTTAGGCAGTGCAGCAGGGCGGTCACGGCACTGCTTTGTCGGAGGCATAGTTGCTGCACTGCATTTGCATGGATGCTGTTGCTGGGAGGCATGCAGTAGTGCAGCCTCTGGCTGTGCTGCATGCGATCACTACATATTTGTTGTAGATGCAGCGCCGCAAGACGTTCGGCCGCACTGCTTATGCAATGCATGGGAGCTGTGGGGGTACTTGCAGGCCATTGGTTTGGGTACGCATGCATGAGCTCAAGGCATGGCAGTGCATGCATGCTAGTATCTGTGCGGCAGTGCACAGTGCTGCTCCTCAGTGTCACACACGCACACAGCAACTGCAAGTGTGCTGTGGTGTGTGCGCTGTTGCCCTGCACGGTGGCTCTTTTTCACCTGGACAGCAGCAAGGAGCACCGCACTTGCAGCATCGCAGCTGAGATCCCTTTCGCATGCTGCTTTGAACACGTCCCGTGACATACACAATTTTTTTTGGCGAGTATCTAGAGCAGCTGCAGCCATTGCTGCTGCACACCCCCAAGCAATATTAGTGACCGTTGACCCTGGGTAGTTTGGAAGGCAGCAGCAGCAGCAGCAGCAGCAGCAGCAGGGGCTGGTGCACTCCCCGCAGTAGTGTAGCAACATACACCACCCCGCCTGCCTCTCCGCCCTCTGTACGTGCACCCAGGCTCCTTCACACCGGATGAGGACCCAGAGCAGCAGCCGCTGCAGCAGACCGTGGTGCTGGACGTCGGTGGCATGAAGTGCGGCGGCTGCTCATCAGCAGTCAAGTCCATGCTGCTGAAGCACCCGGGCGTGCAGGGCGCCGCAGTCAACCTGCTGACAGAGTCGGCGGCTGTCACGGTCAGGTGGGCCGGCTGTGGAGCACGATGTGCGCCCGCCACAATCAAACGTGGGGTGCTGCTGGCTGCAGCGCCCCGTCAGCAGCCAACCTGCCAGGCTCAGCAGCTGTAAAGAGTCAGATGTGACCGCTGCACATGTATGAGGCATGTGCGGAGGTTCAAGGCTGCAGGCCTCCCGCTAGCATGGATGGGTGGGTTGGGCAGTAAATTTGTGTCGGTGATCGGCTGCCGCATTGTGCACGTGCTGCTCCAGCAGCAGTCGCAGCAGCAGCATGCATTCTTGTGCATCCCTATGGTCATGTGTGGCCTACAGCGTGGCACAACCAGGCCCCCCTACACAATCGCCGCTGCCGACCGGTGCCGTTGCTGCCGGTGGTGATGCCGTGTGCTGCAGCGCTGGCGAGGTGGACGTGGTGTCGGCAGCAGCAGAGATGCTCACCAAGAAGGTGAGGGAGGGGGCAGCGGCAGCAGCAGCAGCACCAGCACCAGCAGGCGCAACAGCAGCAGCGCGTGCATTGCTGCAGGGATGCCAGAACAAGCCAGGAGTAGGAGCAGCAGCCACTGCCTGCCGCTTCTGGCACAGCAGGCCATTTTGGGTGTCGCCGGTCTGTTGCTGCATCCACATGGTGCGCCGGCACGCCTTCAGCAGGGCTAGCAGCATCCACTGGCACCAACCTCACAACTCGACCGAGCTGAATGCGTGTTGATTTTCCTGTCTCACTGCAGGGCTTCCCCGCGCAGCCGCGCAGTGAGCAGCACAGCGAGCTCACGTCGGACGAGGCGCAGGCGCGCCGGGCGGGCGAGGCGCGGCAGAGCCTGCTCAACCTGGGCCTGGCGTGGGGCCTGGTGCTGCTGTGCTGCAGCCACCACTTCGGCCACCTGCTGCACATGCTGGGCTACCACCAGTTTGCGCACAGCCAGTTCATGACGCTGATGGGTACGCCGGCGGTGTCTGGGGCGCTGGGCGCGTTCGCCCTGCTGGGCCCTGGCCGCACGTGAGTGGCGGCTGGAGAGCGGCTTGTGTTTTTGTGTGTGTTTCGGGCGCGCCTTGTGTTGTGTGCCTGCCACCCGGGTGCTGCAGTCGATGATGAGGCCGCATGTTCATTAGGGATGAAGCGGCTTCTTGATACCTGTGCTCAAGCCATGCATGCTTGAGGACCTGCCGCTGCGCGCAAGTTGGCACCGTCGAGTCACATGTCGCAGCTGATGGTGTGGCTCATTAGCACATGCCATCACTGGCATGATCACATATTCCTGTCTGAAAGCTACCGTGCATACCTGCGCGGCGCGCCTTGCTGTTCTGCACTGACCATGGACCCGCACTCCCCTGCAGGCTGCTGGTGGATGGCTTCAAGTCGCTATGGGCCGGCAACCCAAACATGAACAGCCTGGTGGCCATCGGCAGCAGCACCAGCTTCACCGTGGGCGCTGCATCGGCGCTGCACCCTGGGCTGGGGTTTGACTCAAGCTTCCTCGAGGAGCCGGTCATGCTGCTGGCCTTCGTGCTGCTGGGGCGCGCGCTTGAGGCGCGAGCCAAGGTGGGGGTGCGCCAGCACGCTTGCACATGCTGCCAGCATTCCACAAGCGCTGATCAAATGATGTAAGGATTTTTGTTATTTGTACTTGCGGCTGGGACTCCCTAATCAGTCTTATGAGGGGCGCATGGCAGTCTGTGGTCAACAGCGTTACACACCCTGATGCTGTGGGGGCTCCCTGCGGTTGTCCCGTTCCTCCTCCCACTACAGGCAGCAGCAGTCACTCGGGAGACAGCAGCGCCTACAGCAGATGCATCCGGTTTCTAGCGAGCCATTTATGATTGCTGGTGTGGGCTGGCAGTGTCCTTGTGGGAGGATTCATCCCATGCGGGAGTGCACTGACGCTGTGGTCCAGCTCAGGGCCATCATAGATTAGGGTTTGGGTATGATCATTGCATGAGAGATCTGTCAAGCGAGCGCTCTTGCGTTCAAGGCCGCATCTGGCCCTAGCTTTTTGGCCTGCACCCACTGGTTAGGAACCACCGAAGGTGGTTTGGGAGCGGCTCCCCTTTTTGGGTTTTCACTCTTGCTAGAAAAACGTGTGATTGATTGTATTTGCTGGCTCTGCAGGCAAGTGCGTGTGGTGCGTTGCGCAGCATGCTTGGCACTTGAAGGATGGACGGACAGCTTGTTGGCTACTGGTGTTCTGCTCCAGGCTGTGGACAGGCAAGCCGCTGCAGTCCCGAGTCTCATGAGCGGCTGGCCGTCAAGACCTTGGGCTAGTGCGGAGCTCACAGGTGACCCAACGACGGTTTTTTTTTTCTGTATACATTTCACATGTCGCCAGCTGATGCCGCAAGGGTGTCGCTGCTTGCTTGGCAGGTGCGCGCCGCCAGCGACCTGAAGGCCCTGGCCAAGCTCATCCCTGCAGACAGCAGGCTGGTGCTGGACCCGGAGGCAGCGCCAACAGCGGCAGCCAAAGCGGCAGCAGCAGGCGGCAGCGGCAGCGTGCGCGAGGGCGTGGACCTGGTGATGGTGCCGACGAGCAGCGTCAGGCCTGGCGACTTGCTGCGGGTGCTGCCAGGTGAGCTGTTTGGTCGGTGGTTGTTCGAGCACAAAGGTACTTATGTTCTCAAGGTGCATGTCCAGCTCACCACGAGGTAGTTTCAGCAGTGCAGTTTGTGCGAGGGGGTTGTCACATCACATGCATCTGGTGCGTGCTGCTCAGCATGTAGCAGCAGCACAGGCGAGGTGACTGCGCGCTGTGCGCTGCTTGCTCTCGGCTCCTTGCGTTGCTGCTTTTTTTGATGCTGGTGGGTGCAGTCATGCTGCCCTGCTGCCCGCCCATGTGTCGGCACAAGGAAATGTGCCGTGCAGTCAACCCAGCAGCAGCAGCAGTCGATGGTCTGTCATGAGCGCCCAGGGCCGCGAAGGCAGCTAGCAGCAGCACCTTTTGCTGCGCGCACAGCCGGGGTCTGCTGTGTTGTGGAGGTGCTTGAGGGTATTGCGGCGGCCGGCACTTCCAGGAGTTCCGCTCTCAGACTCTCCTGCTGCTGCTGCTGCTGTGCTGTTCTGCTGCTGCTGCTGCTGCTGCTGCTGCTGCTGCTGCTGCTGCTGCTGCTGGCGAACCTGCTCCTGCTGCCCCCAGGCGAGCGTGTGCCGTGTGATGGCGAGGTGCTTGAGGGCGTGGCGGCCCTGGATGAGGCCATGCTGACCGGGGAGAGCGTGCTGGTGCCCAAGGCGCCCGGCGCCGCTGTCGCTGGGGGCACTGTGGTGTACGAGGGGCCGCTCACCATCAGGGCCGCTGCAACAGGAGCAGAGTCGACCCTGGCAGGTGCCTGGTGGGCGCTGCTGCACAGCACACTTGTGTACTGTATGCCAGCTGGATTGGGTGTGTGTGAACACACTGCAGTCTCAATCAAATGGGAGAGGGTGTTCATCCGGGAGGCGGCTCGACCAGCTGAAACGCTGGTGACGTAGCCCACATGTGACCACCCTGTCTCATCAGTGTACAGAGGGTTGCATGGCACTGGCTGATCAAGCTTTTGCACTCACGTGCAATTTGATTTGAGGAAGGCTGGCTGTGGCTTCACAAGCTGCCCACCCTGTCACCAGCTTGTGGGGAATCTACTTATGAGTGCCGCATTGCTGCTGTGCAGTGCATGTGCTCGTACTTGTTGCTGCTGCAATGATTCCTTGGCTTTATCCGCTGCCGCTGGCGCCTGCCTCCTCCTTGGCCGTCTGGTTGCGCTGCGGCCTGCCGACCTTCGCCGGCTGGCTGCTGCGCCGCAGCCAGGTGACACGCCAGGACAGTGTACGACTGATGCAGTGCTGCCAATGGGTGCTGGCCTTGCTGCTTCCGCTCGTCCCCGTTGTGACGCACCCTCTGCCTTGCAGGCATCGGCAGGCTTGTTGCTGCTGCGCAGTCGCGTGAGGCACCCGTGCAGCGCGTGGCCGACGCAGTGGCTGGGAAGTTCTGCTACGGCGTGATGGCGGCAAGCGCTGCGACGTTCGCCTTCTGGCAGGTTCTGGGTGAGCCGACTCGGCGCCGCCTGCGCAGCTTGCCAGCACATGCTATGTCAGCTGGGTGCGCGAGCATCAATGTCGGGTCGTAGGCGGTGCGTGTGGTATGCTGTGTTGTACTACCGGCATGGCACTGTACAGGGAGTCTTTGCATCACCTACACCTGCCCTCACCCAACTCCAGATCGCCTCTCAGCGCGTCTCCGAGGACTGTCTCATGTTTCCTGGGGGACCTTGCAGGCACCTCGCTGTTTCCTGCAGCGCTGGCAGCCTCTGGCAGCAGCTCGGCGCTGCTGCTGTCCATCAAGCTGGCGGTGGACGTGCTGGTGGTGGCCTGCCCCTGCGCGCTGGGCCTGGCCACGCCCACCGCGGTGCTGGTGGGCTCCAGCCTGGGCGCCACGAGGGGGCTGCTGATGCGCGGCGGCGACGTGCTGGAGAGGGTGGCTGGCATCGACGGCGTAGTGTTTGGTGAGCGGGTTATTTGGGTCATTGGGTCATCTGGGTCATCTGGGGCGTGGAGGCGTTGGCGTGTGCTTGGCTGCAGGCCTGTGCAGGCTGCTGCGTGGAGGCAGGGGGTGGGGCGCGAGCGCCTTCACAGCGGCATCATGCCTGACGAGTTGCGCATCGGCTGCTGTGTGTTGGACAGCTGGTGCGGGGTTGGCTGCTTTGGAGGCGAGGAATCACCAAGCAGCATGATGAAACACCGCGATCGTGACCTGTTTAAATGCATCGCTCAACCCCTGCCTCTCCTTACGTCACCTGGCATCACTCTGCACTACAACACCGTACACCAACAGTAGTGCAGGACTGCGCCCGCCCCAGGGGACTAGCCCAGCGAGCCAGCAATGTGCTGAGGAGGGTGAGCGCTGCCTGCTGCATCTGCTGCGCAGACAAGACCGGCACCCTCACCGAAGGCAAGCTGAAGCTGTCAAGCACAGCCCTGGTGCCAGGTGCAGCAGCAGCAGCAGCCAGCTTGCTGCGGTCAAGCAGCAACAGTGACAGCTTGAGTGCTGCTGCTGCTGCTGGTGGTGGTGAGGAGGCTGCCGCGCAGCTGCTGCTGCTGCGGCTTGCTGCTGCTGTTGAAGCCAGCACGAGGCACCCGCTGGCTGCTGCGCTGGCTGCAGAGGCAGCTGTGCGTGGCGTGAAGCTGCCACCTGTCGCTGAAGCACGCACAGAGCCTGGTGCAGGTGAGCCCTGTCAGCACCGGGTTGCTGGCCGCGTTGGTGGGGTCAGCTTGTTGTGAAGGGAACGGCTGCATCCTGTATGTGACGTGCTGGCAGAGGTTTGTGCAAGGGAGGCCTTTCCCGTTGCCTGACAGCTGCTTAGCGATGGCGACGCACGACACAGCCCGCTGCAGGCACAGCTGTTGTTTGTGGGGGTTTGACACAATTGCGTACAGTCTGCGTGACACTGCCATTGCTGCTCAAGAGTGTATTTTCACCACCCTGGCCCTGTGCAGCAAACCCCGCTTGCAGTCTGAACTGCATCAAATCATGTGCGCTCCTGCTGCCGCCACTGCCTTCTTCGTTGCCCCGTCTGCTGCCTCACATTCTTTATCACCAGGTGTTGTTGCGACAGTTGAGGGTCAGCGCGTGTTGGTCGGCCGCCCGGATTGGGTGCTGTCGCAGCTGCCAGACTCCGCACACCCCGCTGCATCGCAGCTGCAGCAGGCGGCTGCTGCTGACTCAGCCGCCGGCAAGTCCACGCAGGTGTATGTGGCGGTCGGGGACCTGCTGCTGGGCGGTTTGGGGTTCAGGGATACGCTGCGGCAGGATGCGGTCGAGACGGTTGCTGCGCTGAAGCGCATGGGCCTGAGGGTGCTGCTGCTGTCGGGGGATGACGCGGCGACGGTGCAGGCTGTGGCGGCGCGTGCGGGCATCGCCGCTGGCGACGCGTACGGCAACAACACGCCGGAGCAGAAGCTGGGCGTCATCCGGCAGCTGCAGGTGAGCGACGGCTGTTGGCCTCATTCGCGTTTTTGCAGGGTGGGTCAGGTGTTGCTAGCCGTGCTTGTTCAGTGAACCAGCAGTAGTGTACACCGAAGCGTCTGGAGAAACAGGCGCACCTGCGATAGGACAGCGCTCTGCTAATGCAGCTTCCTCACAATGTCCAGCTGCTGGCCCTGTTTTTCAAACTGTTGCTCGAGGCTTCTGCCGTGTTGTGGCCAGCGTTTGATACACCTTGCAGTGGCTGCTGCCCGGCGCTGCTGCCCGCAGCCCACCCTGGCTGCACATCAGCACGGTGCAGCAACGCTGCCGTTCATGACACCTCAGAACAGCCGTTCACTGAATCTTGATGGGACCTCCCGCTGGTGGTGCTTGGGCAACATGCAAAAGCCAATTTGCCAGTAAAGTTGCTATGGTCCCTATCCTCTTGTTTGCCCTGCCCTGCAGGCGTCCGGCATGAAGTTGGCTATGGTCGGTGATGGCGTGAACGATGCACCAGCACTAGGTAAGGCCTGGTGGCAGCAGCACCAGCAGCAGCAGGTTGCTTTTGGCTACGCGCACATGTACCAAACGTTGAGCTGTGCATGTGTATGCAGCGCCGCCAATCACCTGCTTCCTCCTTTGCTTCTGTAATGCTGACGGGAGGTAAAATGCATGCCTGCAGTGGGGCCAAGCTGACGTGTAACCCCAAGCAGCACGCTGCTGCACGTCTCTGGCCACTCGCCTGTTTTTCGCCCGCTCAGAGCTCACATTCCCTGCACCGGGCGCCCTGCTGTTCCTGCCTTGCAGCTGCTGCTGACGTCGGCATTGCCCTCAAGGGAGGCTTGGATGCAGCAGGTGAGCGGCAGCTGCAGCTACCAGCACATGCCGAACAACCACGTGACATGTGCATTTGATTTGTTTGCGGTCCTTACGTGTGACTGTTGCAGGACTGTACATGTGGCGTGCTCAGTGCCGGATGTACCGCCAGTCCAGCACACTGTGTCACCTGCCCACACATGCTGAGGCTTCAAGCTGAAGCTGCTGCTGCTGCTGCTGCTGCTGCTGCTGCTGCTTCAGGCGAGGCCGCGTCTGTGGTGCTCATGGGGGACCGCCTCTCCCAAGTGGTGGATTGCATCAGCCTGGGCCAAGCCACGCTCAACAAGATCAAGCAGAACCTCGGCTGGGCCCTGATTTACAACGTGTTCGGCATACCACTGGCGGCCGGGGCGCTGCTGCCGACCTTGGGGTTAGCGCTGAACCCAAGCGCTGCTGGCGGCATGATGGCGTTCTCCTCGGTGGCAGTTGTCAGCAACAGTTTGCTGTTGCGGCAGCAGTATGGGAGGGCGGCTGAGGCACGGCACCACCACCAGCAGCAGCAGCAGCAAGGAGGCAGCAGTAGCGGAAATCTGAGTGGGGCGGCAAGGTAGAGCTCAGCAATGTGAGTTGACTGTGTGTGCGGAGTGTGTATGAGTAGTCTGAGAGGGTCAGGTTGGTGAGTGGCTCAAGATGATGGCTGGGATATGGTGTCTGAAACACAACCTGAAGCCATGGTTGACATGGTCACCGGTTCATGTGATGCGGCAACGCAGCTGACCTGCTGCATGTTCTGGGTACCAGGTATTTTCTAAGTTTGTAGCACAGCAGGTGCTTCAGTGCTGCAGCTTTTTACAGCAGGTGCAGTGACAGCAGGCTGCGTGGAGCCCGCAAAACAGTTTGTTGTGCACTATGGCGGTAACCCAAGCCCAGCTGATCGGAGCTCAACCTGTAGCAGGGCAAGTACTACAGGCAGTTCAGGCGGCCTGGCCATCAAAGAGTACAGCTCGCAGCTGCTTCGTGGTATCAATGCACTGAATAACCGTTGTGGATTGGACTTTAAATGATGTAAAAGGGACACTCCCGTCTGGCGGTGGACCGGTGTCACTGACGGCGGCGCTCAAGTTCACAGAAGAAGTTCACAAGGCAGTTAATGCTGCTTCAATCAGCTTCCTCAGCTCTCAACACCGCCACCATGCAGCACACACTCACTGTACAATACTATAGTTGCTCACTTAGTGAAGTTGATCAATGGTGCACAGCAGAAACCAGTAACACTGTTACCATGATTAGTCATTGTTCAGCAAAAAAACCAGCAACTCGCCGGCGTCCAGTTTGCATGGTCGCGCGAGCAACGCTGCTGCTGGCAAACGCCTTGCGGCGCAAGCATCCCGTCACCTCCTCCCCACAGCGGGTCAGGACCAACTGCGCTGATCACTCACATTCCCTCAACAGACAAGGTTGTACTGTACAGTACCGTACAAGCAGACAGCCTGCAACTACCAACCTGCTGCACACCACGCCTCTCTCAGCCACTCTCCTACAGGACAATCAATATTTGATGGTGGACCCTGTGCCGTTCGCCTGCATGCACACATGCAAGAATGCCTGCAGGCATGCGCAGCGCCAGCTGAGCGTGCAGTCCAGATGCTCAACCGCATCAATAGTTGCTGTCAGCGGCCATGTAAGCAACCTATGCTGCTGCACCAAAGGGGCTCAGCCGCCATCATCAGTTGCGTCTGTAACATAGCGAGCCAGTCCACCCTGCTTAGGCCTTGAGGGCCTTCAGCGCCTCTGCCACGTGCTGCTCTGCGTTCAACTGGTCGTTGAAGGACAGCACACACTTGCCTGCACACACAGCAGCAGCGCAGCAGCACAGGTGCAGCAGCACATAATGAGTCATGCAGTGTGCTTGGCACAGCGCAATACGCAGGTCATAAGCAAGAATCAAAGCTGCTCGTGCTGCCGGCCACAGAGTTGATTGAGGGACGCACACAACACCATTAACAACTAGAACCTGCCCGTTGTTCACTGCACATCCATGTCACCTCCCACTGCACTTGAGAGGTGCGCTGCCACCTGTTGAAACGCTGCGCTCACCTGCAGCGTTGAAGACGAATGTTTGGCGGCCCGGCAGCAGGCCCATCAAGTCTCCCTTGATGCCAAACGTCTGGCAGGAAGGAAGGCAGCAGCAGCAGCAGCAGCAGCAGCAGCAGCAGCAGACCAATCAAGAATACGTCCTGATGTGCAGCGCTGCAGGCTGCGCAAGCATGCTTGCATGCAGTGTCGCTGCCTTCCCTGCGCTGGCGTGAGCGCTGATGAAGCTGCAGGTTGAGGCAGTGCATGCCAACATGCCCGCCGTAGCTGCCGTTTCTTGTGGCGCCATGAAGCCACTGCTGCCCTGCTCACTGTGCGCAGGCTGTCAGCCGGCGGTGGCTTTGTGACGCCAGCCTGCTGAACCTACACTGCCACGCCAGCCTGCTGCACCTACGCTGCCACGCCAGCCGGCTGCACCTACACTGCCACGTCAGCCGCCTGCACCTACACTGCCACGTCAGCCTGCTGCACCTACACTGCCACGCCAGCCGGCTGCACCTACACTGCCACGCCAGCCGGCTGCACCTACACTGCCACGTCAGCCGGCTGCACCTACACTGCCACGCCAGCCGGCTGCACCTACACTGCCACGCCAGCACACGCCCCTCATCCCGCGGGAGGCTGCTGCGTGCCCTCAGCAGCTGGCACGGTGTTGACTATGCCTATGCCTCCCTACATGACGCGCCTGCTTCATGTTTTCATCGCTGTAACTCATAAGGATATAAGAGTGGAAGTAACTATGGCATGCCACTGCATACCATGCATCTTCAAGTAGGGCTAGACTTCGTTCCACACCCATGCTGCTGCAACAAAGCTCAGCCGCCCTCCGCGCAGCGCCTCACCTTGCGCAGGATGCTGCTGGGGTCGGTCAGCAGCGGGAACGGCAGCCTGTTGGAGTCCGCAAAGGCCTTGTTGTCTGCTGGGCTGTCGCTGCTGATGCCAAACACCTGCGCGCCAGCCTTGGTGAAGGCCTCGTACTCGTCACGGAACTTGCACGCCTGCAGGCGCAGTGTGTGCGTGTGTGACAGCACGTAAACTTAGCAAGTGACTTGTGTGTGTGTGTGTGGATCAACAAGGATCACACTCGAATGATGCTGGACAAGCCCTGCATTTGGTGTTGGCACTTGGAGTGTTATTCGGTCGTTTGTTGCAGCAGCCATGCTGAGGCTGGTGGCAGAGGCAGGCGTTCCGCTGCGAAGCCAACCATGAGAAGCAACTCCTGGGCATTGCTGGAAGCCAACCGTGAGAAGCAACTCCTGGACGTAGCTGCCTTAGAGTCTTGCTGCCTCGCGCTAGACAACAAATCAGCCTGGTCAGCTGTCGCACACCAGCATGTGTCAAGCCTTGCTGAGCGTGCTGGCACCTGCACGGCTCACCTCCTTGGTGCAGCCTGGAGTGGCTGCCTTGGGGTAGAAGAACAGCACCAGCGGCTTGCCCTCAAAGCTGGCGAGGGTCACAGCCTTGCCGTCACTGGTCTTGAGCACCCTGAGAGGAGACAGACAACGAGAGCACACAGCCCGTTGAACCATTGGCCAACTTCACCATTGCTGATGAAGAGGGTGCTGTGGTGACAGTACACCCAACCATATGGTACCGTATTGTCCTTGGTAAGCTGTGAATCCAAGCTTTTGTGGATTGCAAGCACCAACTGTTCTGTTGTACATAATTGTCTCAGATGGTCGTCGTCGTTCATATTCTGCTATAGCTCCTCGCTGCAGACCACCTGCTGCTGTACTAGTACTCCCACTGCTGCTTGCAAGCAGGTGTCCAATGTGCATGAATGGCTGTGCTAGGATCCTCCGGAGCTTCTGTAGAGTTGAGTTGCTTTTTATGGACGGAATGAATCATTGCAGCATTCGTAGGCAGCCGGAGTGATATATGGGTCTGAAGGGCTGCCCCTCACACACTTGTGCTCCTGCAAGTGCTCCTACCTGTAGTATTCTGCCGAATCCTTGAGTGCCTCTCCAACCTTCATTGCCTGCATTAAAAATTCAGAAACATCAGCGCTGTAGCAGTAATGCCACCGTGTGCCTGGCGAGGTGTGGGTTAGGTGGCTGTACCTTGACTGCAACAACGAAGCGGCTTGCACGCTGTGGCCTAGAGATCGCAGCAACCCTAGCCTTGACTGCAGGCCTGCTGCCGGCGACGACGTTCCTTTGCGCCAGCATCGTGCTAATCTCTACGAGCGGCTCAGAACAACCAAGCTCTACGTCCAGCTCCAATGTCAGTAATTTGGCTCAATGAAATAGGCTGCGGAGACACTAAGTCACCAGAGGATTGACCTTTCTTCTGTCACATCACCAGATCTACTCGGTGTCATGTTCAGGAGCATGTTCCCAGATGAACATGGCAATTGATGGAAATTTTAGTGCTGTACAATTGCTGCAAAATGCTCTGTTTATGCAAGTGTGAACGGTCATCATGCCTCCTGTTCCGGCACTCACTGTGCAGACACTAGCAGGTGATCAACTTCAAGCTGGGTGGTTGAAACAAGCACATGTCAGCGTTTACTTTTGGGAAACACCATCGTGATTGTTGCATGTTGCTGCAGTCTGAGACTGCACACCATGCAAGACAGTATTGCCTGTTGCCAGCCAGCTTGCAGGCTGTCAGGCCAACAACTCCAGGACAAAGGGCACTACCCTGATGTAGTATGTCAGCCGCAGATGTGCCTTGACGGTGAACGACGCAGCCCAGCTACTTCTGGAATTGCTGCTGGTACCGGCAGACACACGCACAGGAACAGCTTCACCATGTCATGCAGCATGCAGATGCACTGTGTGTGACTGCGCTGCCACCAGCCAGTGTACAGCCTCAGAGTTGTACTCACAACAAGCAGCAGCACTGTAAACTCATACTTGTACATATTCCTGATCACAATGATTTGATGATTACTGCCACCACCGCGTTGCACCTGTTTGTTATGCAAGAGTGGCTGCAGCCGGTACCTCTGCCCACACTTTGTTTGATGCAACCTCGACTTTGGACAATACTGTAGGCTGTCAACTTTCAAACCAGTGGCAGCTGTAAGTGTGACAGCCTCCTCTTCAAACAAAAATTCATCACCCAAACATGCCCACACATAGGGAGGGTGGCAAGCTGTGGGGCAATATTTGCATGCAATAACAGGACACAGCACTGCATGCCCGCAAAGGAGTGCCTCACAGCCGTGCATGTATACATAGCTGCGTAGCGCTGCATCCTTTCTCATACATACAGCACTGTTTGAGGAGCGCAGCAGTGCATGCATCTAGAGCCAAGACGCCGTTCAACTCAGTTCAACAGGCCGTTGAGGTGCGAGGACATGTCCTGCACGTTGACAAGCACAAGCAGCATGCTCTGCCAGCAGTTGTAGTTTCTGCCTTCGAAAGGACACTGGCAGGTGCCTTGCCAATGTAGCAATTTACCAATTTACCAAAGTAGGGCCACTGGCCCACCCGCAAAGGAGCCAAACAAGGCTCATGGGGTCTTGCAAGCTGGGCCGCAGGGAGATCCCACAGCCAGTTCTCGTGCATGGCGGCCCTCAACACGCAAGCAGGCGCACACAGATTGGTCCGGGGTCGCTCAGCACAGCCGTCATCGCTCAGCACAGCCGCCACCCCTCTTGTTGGTGCTGGAGTGATCACGCCGTCAGCTTCTTCACAATGGCGGCCAGGTTCTTGCCCTGCATGCACACAACAGGGAAGCATGACATCATACACACAGCACTAGCAGCAGCGTACTGGAACCGGTCCACAGCAAGGCTTGCACAGCAACCTCTGTATGGGAGCCACACATGCACAGCAACACGCTGGGCTGCAGCCGAGCCTCGTTGCGCTGCCGTCACCTGCTGCATGTTGCACACTGTAATCACACTTACTGCAAAGGACACCCTTTCAAGTGTCACAGTGGGCTGCTGCAAGAGCTGCCAACAGCCCGCACCTGGAACACTGCCTGCTCCAGCTCCACCTCGCTAGGCTGCCTGGAGCCGTCGCCACCAGCCAGCGTGCCTGCTCCCCAAGGCGACCCGCCCTGCGGCAGGAGCAGCAGCAGCAGCAGCAGCAGCAGCAGCAGCAGCAGCAGCAGCAGGATAGTGATGGCAGGTACGCAGCACATCTGCAGAGCGACCAAATAAAGCGCGCAAAGCATGGTGCAACAGTGTTCGCCTTGCCCATGCTCAGTTTCAACCTGGTCGAGCATGGCGCTGCCGCTGTCATAGCTGCTGGCACACCCCCACCAAAGACTTGGATTGTGCACGCCCTGGTGTCCACCAGTCCAACTCCACACTGCCAACAGGCCAGCGCTCCCACCTTGGGAGCGTCCAGTCCAAACATCGCGCCGCCGCTGCCGTAGCCTGTGGGCACGTAGATCATGCCGTGGTGCGCCAGCTGTGTGACTGCGGTCATGATGGTCGTCTCCTGGCCGCTGCCCTGAGAGGCGGTGGAGGTGAACATGCTGGCAGCCTTGCCCGCCTGGCAATACAATTGCACAGCGGCGGTGGCAGGAAGTGGCGCGGTGGGTTTACGGTTGTACTGTGGTGGCAAGACACGAAGTTCAGCATGACATTCTGACTGCACCGCAGCAACAACCAAGCTGTTACAGGCACTGTGAAGCTTGTCGAGCTGGATGCCTTGCAACTGCAGCAGCCGCAAGGGCGTCCATGTTGAGGGCGTGCGAAACATCAAGCACAAGGATGCAAGAGATGCGCTGGTCATGCTGGTGTCAGGGCACTTTGCATTGGGAGGGGAGCAAGTCTCAGGCAAGTGTGCGGCTGCACTGCAACCGCAGGTGCTGTAAAGTGTATCAGTGTGCTGCTTGCAAAAGTCGCTGTCGCTTGTGTGTACTAACTGTGGCAGACCAGCTGTTCTGGAGGGCGGCTGTCCGCCGCACGCTCATGCATTTCTGCCCCTTGCTGCTGCTGCTGGGCCTCACCAGTGAGCCCTTCTGCCAGTGGCCGCCTGTGGCATCAAAGAAGGCCTTCATCTGCGCGCACATCATGCCAAACCTGCAACAGGCCGGCGAGGTTCAGGCAGGCAGGCAGGCAGGCAGGCAGGCAGGCCAGTGGATGACGTTGTAGTAGTAGCTCATGAATTTGTAGTAGTGGCACATTGATGCGCAGCACGTGGGAGAGGACACTGCCGCGTTCGAACGGCATTGCTGCACAGCAAACCATGCCAGCTTGACAGTCTGTCGCGTGTCTGTATGTGCGGAAGCTGGCAGCGCAGGCACGGCGACAGGTGCATGCAGCAGCCCGGACCTGGTCGGGAAGCCAAACACGAAACCGTCAGCAGCGTCTATGGTGGAGGGGTTGGCCACAGGCACATCCTCGGGCTTGGCTGGTGCATGCATCTTGACCAGCACCTCAGCAGGCAGTGTCTCAGCAACCTGCAGCACAGCAGCAGCAGCAGCAGCAGCAGCAGCAGCGGCATCAGCAGCCGGACCACAGATAAGCACGGCTGCACGTCAGCATGTTGGCATGTGTGCAGAACATGCAGGATGTGGGCCAGTACTCCATGAGGCAGCGTCTCAGCAACCTGTTCAGGCAAGCTGACGTGCTGGGTTTGGGTTCTGCAGGAGCCAGAGCAATGCGCCAAGATGTGAAGTGCTGCTTTGTGGGGAGCAACACGTGCAAGCAAACCACCAATGCAGCAGCATGCACAGGTACAGCAGCGACACGCAGCCAAGCTGCTACGGTTACAGGCCACATACATATGAAGACTGCCAGGTGCACAGTTTCCAGGCACGCACGTGCAGTTGCTGCTGTGGCGCTCACCTGGTACAGGATGCCCTCCACCCCCTCCACACTGTCGACACCCTGCACAGACGTGAAGTGACAACCAGTAACGATACAATTACCGCAACAGGCTGTTCAGCCCGTACTTTGGCCAGCAGCTGCTCTGTGCTGGTAGTGAAGGTTGCAGCTGCCAAGCCTTGCCTGTCACGTTATGCGCAAGATTCCCATAGAAGTGCAAAGCACAGCACGGCAGCATCTGGGGGCATGTACAGAGCAACACAGAATTTTCATGACCTGCTCATGCCATGCTCACGCCACACCTGCTTCACAGCCCTTGCCAGCGAAGCAATGTGGCCGTACATGGCTGCAAGGAGCAAGGAGCTTTTGTCAGTCACAGCGCAGATGCGTCATTCTTCAGTGCTGCTGTTACTGCTGCAGAACTTTTGTGCAGGCCGGGCAAAGCGGGGATCACCAGCCAGTCATGGGTTGAGCCACTGCACTTTGTGACAGTAATCACCAAGATTGTGTTTGTTGAATGCGGAGCTAGATATGCCCCTCATGCTGCCTCGCCACGGTTTCTCAGTGCAGCAGTCATGCATACAGCGCTGCTGTTGCTGAGCCGTGGCTCACAATAGTAGATGATGTAGACCTGCAAGCAGTAAACAAGGCTTTAATATTGATTCTTGATCAGAGCAAGCACATACAACCGGGCCAGAGCAAACGTCCACAAAGCACTCTGCATCGCTGAGGTGCGATGCTTGCCGAGATCAGCGAGCTTTCCACAAGCAGACATACCTTTTTTGTAGCCATTTCAATAGCTGAAGCGGGACAAGGCGCTGCTGCTGAGACAGGGACCGGAGAAGAAGCTTGGACGGAATGTGCAGCAAGATCTTTGCTTACGCAGGAGCCTGGCATGGTTGTAAACGCTTGACTGCTTGCTCCGCTTTCCGTGAGCTTTCAACTGGGTCGTTGGCGATTGTAACTGGCATTCTGGTACAGCACAAACCTGTCATCACAGTGGCACCCTTAGAACAATGTCGATGGCGATTACAACTGCTTAAAGACAAATTCAAGTTGCCGTACGAAAACTATAAGCAGCGTGTGCTGTGTGTCGTGCAACATTTGTTTTCCTGCTATCTTGCTTGTTCCTGCATCTGCTGATGTTATTGCACTATTGCTGCTCTGAAGACCATCCTTCCTCAATACCATTAGCTCCCTGGCTAACCTCAAAGCGTCTGAAACCTTTATGTCCGGGATGCTGAGCTGAAGTCTCAACCACTTTGCCACGACGTCAGGGCTCACCTCAAGTGCAAAGCTAGGGTTTGATCCCAGGGCCGCGGCTGGGCAACAGTTCATTATATATAAGCATCATCATGCAAGCGCACCTACTTATATTTACTTCATCTGTACTTTGATGCTCAGCCCTGCACAAGTGTACTGACGTAGAACATCGCGTGCGTGGACCTCCTGCGAGCACGAGCTCCACCTGCTCCTGATGCCGATCATTGTTTGGTTATGTTTTCAACAAACACCGCTGTGAACTGCAGTTCCTAGGCAGCACGTGAGCAGCACCACCCTTGACCTGCTGCACTGCTTGCAAGCGAGGTGCACAGCATACGCCTGCTGTGCTTTCAGCATGCCAGGCAGTGACAGACAACGGCCTTTAACAGCAGGAGCTGCTGACCCTGGTGGGCAGCAGCAGGAGCAGCTGCATCTTGAGCAGCAGCAGATGTACAGCCATGCCTATTGCACCATGCCAAGCCATGCACATGGCCTATGCTTGATAGACGAACACTGCACATGCTGTACCTGCTGTAAAAAGTTGTCTACGGTACAGAAATGGTGAATGTTATGCACCAACGGTTGATATGCCCTGCGTGACTACTGAGGCACACATCAGCAGTGCTGCTTACTGCAGCAGCGGCCCACAACCCACTTGCCTCGACTCGCTTTATGCATCCTGTGTTTTTGACACATGGAGTGGGAGGTAACACACAAAGACAGCAATAGTCAGCAAGCTCTCCATGCTTCGACATGCTGCAGGTGACGTGCTCATCAATTTGGGACCTGAGAGCACTTTAGTTGCTGGCCCTGCTGCTGGCGCTGACACAGCAACAGCAGCAGGCGGCAATGCCAGCACAGGCAATGGCAGCAGCAGCAGCAGCTTGGCACCACCTGGCCCCAGCAGCAGCACCTATGTCAGAGGTGGCAGCGGCAGGTCTTTGATGCAGGGCTTAGGAAGCAGCACAGGCAGCAGCGGCCACCCGAATCACCAGCAGCAGCAATGGCACCATAAGCAGCAGTCACCTGCACAGCAAGAGTGTGCAGCACATGTCCAGCAGGACTCACTTGCAACAGCAGCAGCAGCAGCAGCAGCAACGGCAGCAGAACCAGCAGCAGCATCCTCTGTGGGTAGCCCAGCAGGGCTGTGTTTGGAGCAGCTGCCGCGCTACAGCAGCCAGCACTTCTGGCTGCATGAGCAGTCGACCGGCACAGAACAGTACGCGGGCGGGCCCCTGCAGGGGCTTGCACACGCAGTGGGTGCTGTGATGCACGGCATGCTGGGCAGCGACGCTGTGGCCGGGCCTCAAGCAGCGAGCCAGATAGCCTACCCCATAGATGAGGGAGCAGTGGACAGCGGCAGCGAAGGCGGCAGCCAAACCCGGCAAAGCTTGTTGCGGCACAACTTGAGCCGGTTCAGCGACAGCAGCAGCGGCAGCGGCAGCGGCAGCCTGCTGCTAAGCGGTGCAGGCGGCGTTGGCGCCAGCACAGTAGGCCGGCCTAGCTTGTTTGCGCCCGGGCTTACTAGAGGGGCCAGCAGCAGCCAGCCTGGCGGTGATGTGCAACGGTCACGCAGCAACAGTTGCTCAGCTGCAGGACGCATGCAGCAGCCGCAGCAGCAACAGCAGCAGCAACAGCAGCAGCAGGAGGAGGCCGGTGAAGGTCCTGTGACCGAGGACCCAAGGCCAAAAAGTCCTCAGCGGTCAAAGAAGCGCTGGCAGTCAGCTGCTGCAAATGTCATGCAAATGAACAAGGTAGGGAGGAAGTCAAGGGTCTGCACAATTTGCCGGCAGACATATGTGTCTGCATGAACAGGGATGCTGTTCAACTGCTGCAGCAGTTCAGATGCTGAAGCAGCAGAAGCAGCAGCTGTCGGATACGGGAGGCAAGAGTATGCCCAGATCTGATGTCACATGCATGATCCGCTTCAACACATTTTCTGCGCATAAGTAGACAGAGCAGCAGCAGCAACAGCACATTCATCATCATTGGTGGCAGCAGCAGCAGCAGCAGCAGCAGCAGCAGCACCACCACCTTTAGCAGCAACACATATGTACGGAATACATGATGGCATGACAGGTGCTGATGCAGCAGCATCTAAGCAGCTGGGTAATGAACATGCAGGCAGACATGTCGTTGCAGATCAGTACAATGTGTAATCTCCTGTGCTTCCGTGCAGCCTCGCCTGCGCCTCACATGCCTCCTGACGTTGCGTTTGCTGCTGTTGCTGGCACCAGGTCACCAGCACCTTCCAGCCGGGCGGTCTCCAGGTGGGTTTGAAGAATGGGAGGCAGTACATGTGCTTCACTGGTGCGTTCAGCACCAATGATTGATGGGATGTATTATGATGTTCTGCAGTGCAGTGCAAGGCAGCAAACATCGCACGCTGTTTATGCGGTAATCTACGTCATAGCGCGTGCAGTGCCAGCATCAGCAGGACGGGCGTCTCCTGACAGTGCTCAGCGGCTGTGGGCCGACGTCCCCTGATGGTGCTCGGCAGCTGTGGGGCGACGCATGCCGTTGAAAGCATGCACAATCGGCCGAGCGTGCTTGCACTCGCCCTGTGTCTGCTGTTGCATGCGCCTGCGTGGGCGCTTGTGCCACTTGGTCATTTGTGAGAAAAGACAATGTTGCCCGCTTCCATCTGCTGCTGTGCCTACCTGCAGGGCCTGGACGTGAAGCGCCACAACTATGACAGCTGGATGGGCCCGCTGCTGCACACCACGGTCAATGTGACCGTCACAGACTTTGAGTGAGTCACACCCGTGACCAAAACCTGCTGTGCTGAGGCATGCTTGCAGACAACATAGGTGGCACACCGCTGCATGTCCATAGATGTTACTGCTGGCACGCATCAGCGCAAGCACAGCTGTGTACAACGACCGTTGTGTGGCCAGAACACCAAGGACCAGCCGGGTTATGACGCAAGCGTGCAGCCGGGTGTCGCCCACAGTACCCGTCAGCAGCGACAGACAACAGTGATCGACATGTGTACATTTATAACTGGAGCCCAGGGGCAGCTATGCTCCATACTGCTGACGCTGGTGCTTGTCTATGTCCGGCGGGGATCAGGTGCATGTGTTATCACACCATCAGCAAGCAATGCATCAGGCGTTTCGGCTCACGCCTGCACGTGCTCGCCACGCTCGGTCCAGCCGCGTCACTCCAGCCGTTGCGCCGCTGCTCGCCTGTCGGTGTTGTTTGTTGTGTGGTTTTGTGGTTCAGCAAGGACCAGGTGCGGGTCATGGCGGACATCAGCAACGCCGAGCTGAAGGATGTGCTGCGGCAGCCGCGGCCGGAGTGGTCACGCGTCCGCTGGGTCAACGTGCAGGTGGGCGCGGGGCTGGCGCCCATACCACCAGCTGACACGGCCAGCTGACACCACCAGCTGACACCACTGGTCCTGCACATGTATTCATGCAGCAGCAAGTTGGGACGGCTGCCTGGTGCTGTCATGTGCAGCGAGGTTGTCATCCAGCTGACGGGGGTGTTGCGGCCTCCTCATCTGACTCTGCGCGGGCGTGCGGGGTGCCTTGCGGCAGCGCGTGGCCTCATGCAGCGGTCTGCAATGTGCCTGCTGAGCAGCACTGCTGTCGGTGACACACCTGCGACACTGTTCACCACTGTGCAGATGCGGTCGCGCAGCCTTGAATGAGTTATCCTGAAAAAGGTACCAGTGGCCTGCATTCTGCCTGCTAGCAGGGTCGAAAGCAGCGCTGCAAGGCTAGCAGGCTTGAAAGCAGCGCTGCAAGGATTAAACATACCGCTGAGCGTTGTGCTTTGTTGTCCTTTACTTGCAGGGCTTGAGTTGGGACGTCATCCAGACGCTGGCGGTGGCGTACAACCTGCACCCCTGAGCGTGGAAGACATCGTGCACATACCACAGCGCATCAAGACCGACTTCTACGAGAACTATCTGTACACCTCGGTGCTGCTGCTGTCAGTGGATCACCCTTCAAACCTAGACAACGACGTAATGCAGACTGAAGTGGCAGCAGCAGCAGCAGCAAAGGCAGTCCAGGCGGTGCGTGAAGGTGAGGCAGCAGCAGCACCGCCGGGGACGGCAGCAGCAGCGGGCGGAGCGGCGGCAAAGGCGGCAGCGGCGGCACTGCAGCACCGCTGCTCGTTGCAGCGCACGGGTAGCTTTGCGGCGGCAGCGGTGGAGGCAGCAGCCAAGCAGCCACGACTGCAGCGGTGAGCGCTTACATCTCACTGCCTCTATTGCAGCTGTGCGCTTGTTATGAGTATTGTCAATGGTTTGGTAATGCAAGTGATTGGTCGAGTCTTCCCGCGCAGTCAGTGTTTCAACAAGCACAGCAGAGGCATCACCTGCAGGAGGCAGCCATCATGGCCTCACTCTATGATCACACCCAGCTGCTGCTGCTGCTGCTGCCCAGCAGGCTGCGCACGCGGCTGCAGCGGCCTGGCGCCTCTCCTGCGAGGGAGGTTAAGGCGGCGTCGCTGCACCCCATGGAGCTGCTGGTGGAGCAGGTGGGGGGACCTTGCCGCGGCCCTGCTTGCAAGCGCAGCCTGCTTGCATGCCCGCACGGCAGCCTGCTTGCGTGTCAGCACGTATGCACAGCATGTGTGTATGGTGATTATGCTCAATCAAGGTGCGGCGCATCAGCTGCTGATCTCCACCTGTTCTCTGCATCCCATCCTGGGAGGCGCACAGCCGCCTGGTTGCTCGGATCTGCCAGGCCCAACCTATGTGTGCTGTCTTGCTTGGACTTGAGCCAGGCTAGCCTGAAGAAATGCTGGAGTTCAGGCACATTGCCCTGCTGGTGCTGCAGGCGAGCATCTTCCTGTTCCGTGATGGCACGCTGCTGACGATGTTCTCACATGAGGGCGAGGGCCTGGCCACCGCCATACTCGACAAACTCAAGGTGGGGCTCAGTCTGGGGTTCACTCCGGCACCAGCCACCGCCTGCTCAAAGTCAACAAGCCCCATGGCAGTACACAGCAACTGCGCAGCGCTACACATCCTCACACTGCAGTGCGCCGTGTGGCTCTGAGCTTGTGAGGTTGAAGTTCAACCTCACAGCAATGCAGCGCTGCCTTGTTGCCGTGATGTCTCAAGGTCTGGGTGGCCGGTTGTGATCCTTGGTTGCTAGCAACACGCAGCTGCACGCTGGGCGCTGAGGCCGTGCTGTGTACCATATGCGGTGCATATGCTGGCAGTGCTGCTCCGGCTCGGCTGCACGTCCCAGGACACCAGCGCTGCATGCAAAGGATGCGCGGCGCCACTGCATCAGCTGGAGCAGTGCTGCAGCTCATGCTGTGGCTGGCGCAGCCTGGGGCCTCCGACGCTGCCTGCACCAGCCTGCGAGCCTTGTACGGGGGCCCCAGCGCACGTGCTGCCTTGCTTGCTGCCATGTGACCTGCAGGGCTTCAAGACGCTGCTGACTGACAGCGAGGATGCGTCGTTCCTGCTCAACGCGGTGCTGGATGCCGTGGTGGACCACACCATGCCGGTCGTGCAGGTGCGCGGGCTGCTGCCGCCTCGTCGTGCCCTGACAGCAGACACAGCTGTGTGGTGTTGGCTTGCAAACACGTGACAGCACTAGCTTAGTACTGAAGGGCGCCGTGGAGGAGCCACCATGCCGTTTGTGAATGTGGCTGAGCTGCTGCTGGCAAGCTGTGCCCTGACAGCACAGCCCTGCAGGTGCGTGGTTGCGCTCGGCGCTCAAGTTGGTATGAAGTGCTCGTTCAGTGCACACCATGCCAGTGGTGCACATCAGCAACTACGGCAGTTTGTCGTCGCACTGTAAGGGGACTGCGCACGGAAGGCATGCTTGGCACGTAACACAGAGGCGCACAGCGGCTTTTACCCAGGCCTGCCTGCTTGCCTTAAGTTGGAAGCCCACCTGGCGCTGTGTTGGGCGCTGCTCATGCTGTGTGTGCAGGTGTATGCGTCGCGCATCGCCTCCCTGGAGACGCAGGTGCTGCTGGACAAGAAGCCCCCCGCGCGGCTCACCAAGGAGCTGCACCTGCTCTGCAACGACCTCAAGGGTGAGCAGCAGCAGCAGCAGCAGCGGCAGCAGCGCGCCAGCTCAAACAGGGCTGGGGTTGAGGGTGGACTGTCCCAAGTTCAGAGCCGAGCACGTGCTGAACTTCACCAGTGCCTGGGGTGCTGGCCATGCTACATCTGGCGGTTTGGTCATGCATAGAATGTTCCACTCTCATGGGCTTTGCGTGCATAGCTTTGATCCGCGCTTGACTTGGTGCTCTGCTGCTGCTGCTGCTGCCGTCGCTGCCTGCTGTGCTGTGCGGTGCTGTGCTGTGCTGTGCTGTGCTGCAGTGCTGCGGCGTACACTGGTGCCCACGCAGCACCTCATCAACAAGCTGCAGACCACCCACGCCAACACAGACAGCACCAAGCACTTCCTGTCGCCCCTCACGGTGAGTGCATGACCTGTGACATCTCGCGCGCAGGTCACTAGTTTAGTGATTTGCATGGTCAGATGCTGGCTGGCGCAGCTAATCAAGTTTTGATCAGCCCGTTCATAAGGTGTTGCGCTGCATCATCCACTGCCGCATGGTCATGCCCCTGCTGCGGTTGCGGCTGGTGGACCTGTCCGCAGTGCTTGAATGAGCGCGCCCTGCGAGGCTTGCTTGCGTCAGATGCCTGCTATATTGCAATGAATTGTTACAATTGGTACATGGCATCATGCGAATGTCACCTACTTGTGCCGCTGTGGCTGTGGCTGGTGCTGTGGCTGGTGCACCTGACTACCGTGCTTGACTGTGCGCGTGTATGGCAAGCTTGTTGCAATGGAAGCAGGCTACAGCCCTGACTCCCCATGACTTGATGCATGACTGTGTCGCTGCCGCTCCTGCGGAATGCTTCTTCAGCAGCTGGTGTCACTGCGTAATGTGCTCAATCTCAGCGGCACCACCATGCAATGCCCGCTGCATGGGGTTACTTCCTACACACCTGACTCTGCTGCTTTGCCACACTTTGGGCTCTGTGCATCTGGCTGCTATGCCCACACTTTGTGCTCTGTGCAACTTGGCTGCAGCTGGTGTACATGAGTGACGTGCTGGACCACATCAGCACCATCGTGGAGGACATGGAGACGCTGGCCGAGGACGCGCGCGACCTCATCGACCTCGTCTTCAACACAATCGGTGGGTCAGGGGTGGCGTGGCCTTGCTGCTGTCATCTCACACAGCATGTGACGGCAGTGACACCGTGATAACAATGTGCAAGATCGTGTTTGGCGCGGCTGTCATGAAGTACATAGCATGGAAGCGGGCTGAAGCGCTTGTGACATTACCCCACCGAAGGGTCAACGCCATGTCTGGGGGCGGGCTGCTGTGAACACGTCACTATTGTCACACCTGCTCGCCTTTTCATGGTCTCATGGTACCTGGAGTGGTGGGCGATGGTGTTTCCGGGACCTGGTGTTGAGCATCATTGATGGGCTGCGCAATGTAACAACGCCCACTGCAGATGCAAAGTACTGATTTGGACATGGCTGATTGCACGTTGCTGGTCCTGTGTAGTGCCAGCTGTTGGCCTGTCCGTGGCATGGTTTGAGGCCATTTTGTTGCGGTAGCACTGCGAGGCCCGACCACTGAGGCGGTGCTGCTGCTGCTGTTGCTGTGGTGTGTATTATTGATGCGCAGCCCACCACAACAACACGAGCATGCAGATGCTGGCGGTGGTGTCGACCATCTTCCTGCCCATCACCTTCTTGGCAGGTGAGTGGAAGTGCACTGATATCAAAACAAGAAGTGGAACAGTTGGAGCTCCTCTGTAATCCTCGAACACAATCTCATGCGGTGCCACAGCTGTCACCTGGGATTTTTTCTCAGATCTGCAGCGTTATTCCTGCCTGTGCTGAAGCACAAGCTGGCTGTTGCTGCGTGTGGACTTCAATGAATCTCCACCTGTGGCATCCTTGGAGTCATCACAGCTGCCAAGTGTACTGCAGGCAGATCAACCAACAAGTCTGACCATCACTCACATACCATGTTGACCGCTGCTGTCATTCCTGCAGGCGTGTTTGGCATGAACTTTGACCAGTTCTTCCCGGAGATCCACTGGCAGTACGGCTACATCTACTTCTGGGGCCTCTGCTCCGCCATCACTGTCGTGTTTGCGGCGATGATGAAGCGCTGGGGCATGTTCAGCGCCTGAGCCTGCTGAGCTCGGGGGCTGCAGGTGATCAATTGTGACTGTTATTTAGGACGGCTTTTACAGCTGACAGGGAAGAGTTTTAAACAGCCTGAGGATTGTATGGTTCTCGGCAGGACTTTGCTGCGTAAGCCTGCTGCGCTGGGGCGCTGCGGGCAGCAGCCATGGGTCCGCTTTGCCATGCTCAGCCAGCGCTGTGATATGTGTTGCTGTGATGAAGCGCTGGGGCCGTTGTGGCACCTGAGCAGCGGTGTTGAGCTGGTGAGGAGGACTTGCATTCACGCATTCCGTGTGTCCCTGCTGTGCTGCGCAACACATGTGTGTGCACGTGTGCTGCAGCGCTGGGCTGCTCAGCTTGCCGTGCTTGGCCAAGCCGCAATCGCGGCTGCTTACATTGTTGTTGCTGGCTGTTGACCTGCAAGGTTATACAGCGTTTAGGGGATACGTACTGGCAGTTGGGGGTGGAGGTCATTGTGGTGGTGGCAGCCATGATGCAGCAATGGGCAATGTGCACAGTCAGCACACCGACAGCTGCCACAGCTGCCACCTTGGTGTCTGTCTCAGGCACACAATGCTCAGGGTCATCGCCTCATTGCCTGCATAGGAAGTGGCACTTCCTATGCATGCTGTCAATAGCAATACTGTTGATGGAGGGAACAACCACCGAGTGACCTTTGCCAAAGAGAGCGCAGTCCAATTGTTCTGCGCTTGCCAGAGCAGCCTGCACTCCAGGTGACCTTACAAGATGCGTCGTCTCTATTTTCAGGCTTCGCACTATCACGGTGGTTCAACACTGTGGACAACGTGGCCGTGACCATGATGGTCTGGGCACGAATGAAGTCACAAGACCCAGTAGCGTTTTGTCCATGGCTGATTCGTCAATCAAGGTGTTGCGTTTTGTATCTGATGATATTTGGGGCAGTTCTGGAAGATGTCGGATGGTGTCACCGTGTATTGCTGCTTTTCTTGTCAAGTCTTGGGATGTGCGCAATGCATGCAAACATTCTGGAGCAGTGCTCCCTCCTCTTTCCGCCCCGGTGGGGTGCGGGGCCGATGGCGCTGATGCTATGGCTTGAATGGGTGATATGATGATGATGAAGACCCAGTAGCAACCCAGTAGCAACGGTTGTATGGTGACCTGTAACCCGTTACCATATCACAGTATGTTTGCTGAGATCAGATCCCTGCCTGGTTGCGCTGAAAAGTTGCGCAGCATTTCGTCCATGGCTGATTCGTCAATCAAGGTGTTGCGTTTGTATCTGTAATATTTGGGGCAGTTCTGGAAGATGTCGGATGGTGTCACCGTGTATTGCTGCTTTTCTTGTCAAGTCTTGGGATGCGCGCAATGCATGCAAACATTCTGGAGCAGTGCTCCCTCCTCTTTCCGCCCCGGTGGGGCGCGGGGCCGATGGCGCTGATGCCATGGCCAGAGACGCTAGCCGCAGCCGGGTTGGGTGCAGCTGCTTCTGTAAATCACAACAGGCGCTGCTATAGCATGAGCCATGCCCGGCACCATAATATTCCTCATGAAAAGCACCAGGTGCTGCATCACTGCCACCATGACAAGTTGATTGTTACTGTGTACATGGTGCAGTGCGGCTGCGGTAGGCGCGTAGGTCACCCACACGACACCACCATGCATGGCTTGGACAGTGCTGGTGCACAATTGCTGACGCGGGGTTGTAGGCTGGCAGCACTACCAGGGCTTGCACCCGGTACTACCAGGGCCACCGCTGCTGCAATTCGTTGTCAAGCCAGCTGGCTGCTATAGCAGCATAGCTTCACTCATGCCGCATGATGCAGCAACTTGTAGTACGCCGCGCAGGCTGCCGCTGCTTGGCACCGCTCTCAGAGCAGAGTCTGTACAGGGCAGGGCCTTGACAAGGTCATGGAACTCCCGCCTATTTGTCTTAAGCGAGAATCCCGCAGATCTGAAGTCACTAGAGCATACTTCGTCGGCTTCCCGCTCACATAAGCTAGGCGCTGCCATGCTGAAGCAGAAACAGCACTGCAGGCATGCTCCCAAAGCACATGACCTACAAGCTTCGAACAATCCTGTCAGAACAAATTATCTGCGGGAAGTGTTTGCGCGTGCAGCGGCAGCAGCAGCAGCAGCACTAATCATCTTCCCTCGTTGTGCACAATGACAGCAGCAGCAGGAGCCCGGTGGACAGCACGGACGGCACCACACAATCAGGTACAGGCCGCAGCGTGCAGGGGCCAGCCGTACCTGTGGAGCAGCAGGTGCCAGAGTCCACATGTCTGAACAACTGCAAAAGTAACTGCATGGCAGTGTGGATCAGTAGTTCATATGTTGACATCACCTCACGCGGAACAACAACCACAACTTACTCAATTTGCTTTACCCTCTAATTACAGTCTTACAGTAGGCATACGCATGCAGTTCTATGCCCTGGCACTGCACAACTTTACCTGCTGTCGCTGACGTGGCAGCAGATCGTGCGGTCGTAGGTGGTGGTCCCTGTTATGCAAGGGTATATAATGGTGTCTCGCCCGTCCCTGTACCACCAGGTGATCTCCCACAACCGACTAGCCATCGGTCAAAGGCTCGCTGTTCAGCAATCGCGTCGCCAGGCTGCAAGGAATGGACACCACCCGGCAGGGTGGGCGTTGGGCCTGCTGTGCTTCATCGCGTCGGGCCCTTACGGGGGCTGCAGACCGGCGAAGGTTCATTCCTTCCTTGGCGGCACAACATGGTTTTTTACACCCCGCCAGTTGTTGCGCCTGAGTAAACCACATTATTGGACTACATAACAGCATTGATTATAGCCTTGCGTTATCAGGCTGTTTCCTTACCAGGTGCTTGTGTTTGTGCTCTACTTGCACATGTCTTGGAAGTAGCTGGATGTCGAAGTATCATGGTCTGCTTGACAAAGCAGCTATGTTGCAGCAGGGAATGCACCTGCCGCGGTAGTCTGCACCATGCGCCGGCTGCAGCCTGGAACATCTGTTTGCAGAGCATGAGCAGCTGTAGCTGTGTCAGCTTCTGTCACGGTGACGGCCAACTAGCACAGCCGCAAATGTTAATTCAGATCCTTGCTTACTCAACAGCCTGTAATGCGTATGTTGTCACACTAACAGCCCTGCATGTCACCTGATGGGCAGCTGCTCAGCTGCTGATTGCAGCGAATGCAGTTTGTGCTCGCCCAAAGTCGGCTTCCAAGCAACAGCTGCTTGATACATGAATCAGCGAACACGCTCTGCACCCTGCAAAACAAAGATGTTGCCTCAACATGGGGTGTACGCTGACGGGACAGGCTGCGCCGGCAGGCATGCGCATGCTGGTGCCTGCTGAGTAACAACAGTAAAGGAAAAAGATGGTTACATGGTGCACTGGTGTGCACGCGGCTCGCCACCATGGACACCTGAAACAACAGTTGTGGCCTTGTCTTCGGTTAAACATAAAGTACCCCATAGTAGGGATGGGGGTGACATCAGAACACCACTCTCTGACAGTCGCTTTGGCAGCTGATGCGCGCATGCCCATGTGCTAGGCAGCCTGCTGCCACGCCCCTTGCCCTGCAACGTGCACAGCCAGCCAAGACACAGGTGTCCTCTACCCACAAACCCTCCTAACAAAGAAGCCGTTTGCGCCCAGCGGGCGATCAAGCAGAAGGTGGCGGCTGCCGGTAGTTGCCGATCTTCCAAGGCCCCCCTGGGTTGACTAGCTGCAATGCCGCGGGGCCTTCACTACCACCTGACGGCGGCACCAATGGGAGCCACACGTAGCTGGCGTTGCCGACGCTGCCTGGGCCTGTGCTGCGCCACCTGTCTCCAAAGTAGATGGGCAGGCATGACGGCTGGCTGCAGCCGTCCGCTGCCCCTTCCTGTGACTCGCGGCGCGCCATCATGCGCAGCCAGCCGCCGCAGCAGCAACAACAGCAGGGAATTCAGCATCACACTGATTGCTGCACAGCCAGATCATCACTGCGGCAAAGGCACGTGCGGGGGTGAACTGCCGCCCTTGCCACCCCAAGCGCACCTGCCTTCAATCTACGAACTGCCACAGCAGCGTGCACAGGCTGCGCTGTTGTGCCCATACAGCACGTGAAGCTGTCATTTCAACTTGAGTATCTGTCTTATGAAGCACACCGGGTGACATGACACAATCTCGCTGGGCCTGCAAACGAAAGGACCTGAGCTCTTACCCGCACTGATCCTCCAAATCTGTATGGCAGTACAAATGCAGGACTGGAGTCAAAGCCACTGTCCGCGTCCGGCCCTGCTGCTGCATGCTTCAGCTGCGACCAGCTTGCTCCACACAGCTCGCCGCCGTTGCTCACAAACAGCTGCAGGGGCCCCGGCGACCTGCAAGGCAAGCACATGCAACAGCAGCCAGGCGTATGGGAACCGCATCACCATCATCAACAGCAGCACCGGCAGGTGGGCATCACAAACGACGCACGCCGCCTAAGATTGTGACAGCAGTGCATTGCGGGCGTTCAGCACACATTGCTTGCAGCAAGCTCAGTGAACCTGCTGGCTGCGCAATGCCGGCCTCACACTGCTGGCAGCGGTACATGTTGACCTGCTCACCAGCCTGCTCCTGTGCTGACTAGAAGGTACCACCTGCCGTTGAAAGCAAACAGGCAGGGAGCTGCACGGCCAATCTTGGCTGCCTTCCCTGCTGCCGCTTTTGGCCCTGCAGCGCCTGCTGTGGAGCCCTCGATCCTGCGAGGCGCACCACTCACTGCTGCTGCTGCAGCAGCGGCAGCAGTAGTGGCGCCAGCATGGACTGCTGTGTATGGCTGCTGCTGTTGTTGCAGCTGCAGGCTGCTGCAGACGCCCTGCGTGCTCAGGTAGTCAGCGCCCAGCTTGCTGATGCTGATGCTGCCACCGGGCACGCTGCGCACCTGCGGACCAGCAGCACTCATTGCATCAACTCATCCGGGAAACATTGGACTTTCGCATGTTTACCGACAAGCAGCAGCTATACCAGGACAAGCAGCTACGGCAAAATGCACGCACGGACGGGAGAGCAATCAAAACAGCGTCGCACTGACAAGCCAGCATGCCTGCTGCAGGGCTCTGAGAGGTCAGCCTGCAGGTGGTTCTGCAGTGATCATTCACCTGCTGCACAAACACCACACAAGTGCCCGCGCTGTCGCCTGCAACACCAAGTGTACCTGCCACTAGCAGTAGTACTCTAGCATTCCTGCTTCTTCTCCTGCTGCTGCTGCTGCTGCTGCTGCTGGTAGCGCCTGTGCTCACCAGGTATGCGTCTGCACTGCCGCCCGCAGTCGCCACGTTCAAGTCCAGGCTGCCAAGGCCGTCAGGCTGGCTGGCCTGCTGGAACACAAATGGACCTGCACACAGGCAGCACCGAATCGCACCGCCGAGGCATCAGGCGCGTTCCGCAAGTCAGCAGGCAGATAAGCCCGCAAGCCTGCAGACGCAATCCATCTGACAGAGACCGCATCACCAGCTGCAGCTGCTGTTGCCGAATGTGTCCTGTTCACCACGGGTCAGGCCGACAGCAAGGGCATGCACGCCAACAAAGCAGCAGCAACCTCAGCATGCTCATCTTCAGCCGCCGCTTGAACACTGCGAGCCCAGCCCACCATAGAGTGAGGCTGACATTGCCCAGCCCGCTTGCACGAGTTGCGAAAAAGCCCGGCGGTGAGAGGCGCATTGGAGGCGCATTGCTACATCACACTTGCCGACAGTGGGACTTGAACTCTGGCTTTTGAGTCTGGTGCATAGCGTTTTGTGCCCTGCTCACCATAAGGCGAAGGCGACACTGCCCAGCCCACTTGCGCCAAGCCCATGTCCACTGTGTCCAGGTGGAACAGCAGAACGTAGTAGCGGTGTGCAGAGTTGTACAGCACCTTGGGACGCTCGATCCTGCAGCAGCCGCACCCCCGCAGAACACAGGTGCCTGAGTACAGGTGTCAGTCACCAGGCTCAACAGACCACAGGCCTTTGCATACGAGTGTGATACATTGCAACAAACACTGCTGTGCAGCACAGCAGACACCTCATGCGTGCATAGACGCCTCTGAGCTCAGGCCCTAGACTGCCGCCACAGCCTGGGTGCCGCTGCTGCTGCTGCCGCTGCTGCTGCTGCCGCCGCTGCTGCTGCTGCTGCCGCTGCTGCTGCCGCTGCTGCCGCCGCTGCTGCTGCTGCCGCTGCTGCTGCTGCTGCATGGTCCACGCACCTGTATGGTCCTGAGTCCTTGAATGTGCGCAGCTATGCACATGCTGCTGCTGCTGTTGCTGTTGTACATGCGCACCTGTATGGTCCTGCGCCCTTCAATGCACGCAGCCGCCTGGACGCTGCTGCTGCTGCTGCCGACGGGGCCCTGCTGATGCCTGCTGCGGAGAACACCGCGGGCTTGCGCCGCCAGCTCGCCAGGTCATGCGACACAAACAGGTCAACGCTGCCTGACAGCCAGTCGCTGTGGCCTGTTGCGGGATCTTCAGTGTAGACCTTGTGGCTGGTGCCGTACCTGCAAGCCAGCATGCAAGACGGTGCATGCCAGGAGCACAAAGTGTTGCGCGTTGCAAAGACGCAGCTGGCGAGCAGTGGTGGCGAGCAGCACTGCAGGCGCACAGCAGTCATCCTGTTTGCTTTGCGTGCAGGAAGTCGTTGGCTGCTGCCTTACTGGCGGAAGTGCGTGCATTAAAGTTGAGCGGTGCGGCAAATGCCATGGTGAGTGCAGACATTTGCAAGAGCACATTAAAGCACAAACATGCGTGCTTCTCCTGCTGCTGCTCCTGCTGCTGCACACTTCAGCATCCTGGTGCAAAATGATGCAGCTGCCTGCTGAAGTACTTGTCGCTGCCAGCCGTCATTGTGGCAGCAGAAATTGAATTTGTGTCTGCTAAAGCACCGTGCGCTGACCCTTTCCCATTGCTGTGATGTGCTGAAATTACTGTTGGTATTGCTGGCACACAAGCCCCGCTGCCATCAAGTGCCACCCACCAGAGGTATGTATCCTCTATCTGCAGTATCCAGCCCTCGTGTGCATGTATCTGCAGCACTTCACAGCAGGGGTTGCCTTATAACACGCTGCACAGCGTATGGCAACTGTGTTTCTCTAGTGGCCCCCTTCATGCACTGTGAATCCTACACGGAACAGCCAGAACTTCCACAGTCGGCTGTCCAAGCATCATCGCATGATGATTGCAAGGCCAGATGTACGCGCCTGGTTGCCATCCGAGTCCACCGGTATCGTTCCAGGAGTGAAAACTGTGTCGTCAGAAGAAGCAGATGCTATGCAGCACAGCAACAGCAGCTGGCAGCAGCACAGCAGGACAGCCAGGCACTGCTTGCTCTGCATGATCGCAACTGGGTGAAGCAAAGGCGTGGTAAATTTGACTTTCTCAAGACCCCAAAATCAAGCAGAAAGCCTACACATCGCGACGCAAGCTAGTTTTCGTCATGTCATTATTTGTATACAAGTTACTCTCACTTTGCCAGTGGCAAATTGCCACATGTTTTGCCCTGATGGCGAAAGCAAACCACCATAACAAAATACTAAGATATTTCATATGTGTGTCATGACTTGAATGCTACGTGGGAGTTCCTGATCAGCAAGTGACCAGCCCTAGTTGAAGACCGGGACAGCACAGGAGGGGTCGCACAGAAGCTCAAATGCTTTCTATATGGGTTTTTGCTTTGCTATACCTGGCCAACTATGGTTTGGCTGCACGCTTGCCTGGGGCGCCTGATGTACAGAGCATCGCAGAGGCCGCATTCAGGGCGCCTCCAGTGTTTCCGAACTCCTATGAGGTCAGCCATGTTTTTTGATCCGTTCGAAGCAGCTGAACATCTGTGGCAGCCGCGGCGGGTAGCAGTCACGTGCTGCTGTTGTGCTGCTGCCCTCATGCAGATGGAATACACATTTTCCATGCCGTACTTCATGGTGTTGCAACCCGGAGGCTTGAGGTGAGACTGCAGCCTGACAAATATGAGGTTTTGCGCGTCGATGACTTCGGCTGTGCGGAGTGCCGCCTTGCCAATCTGAAACCCTAGCTGACGAACGTTACTGTTGCTGCTGCTGCTGCTACTGCTGCTACTGCTGCTGCTGCTGCTGCTATCTGCAGCTACCCTGTGCATGTGTGGGTAGATGCGACAGCGGAGAGCGTGAGAATAGACTTCAGAGGCGGCATTGACAAAACGTTTTTCATCAAAGTAAGAAGCTTCGCCTTAAGGCGGCCACTGCCTGCAGCAGGGTGTTTCCACAGCGGTTAACACGATTGTCAATGTCATGTGAAAGCTTTGCGTTTCCGTGCCAAAGCATATGACATGACTGTCGACAGCGCGTGTGCTTGTTTCTGGCTTGAACAGTTGACCCTAGCATGCACACAAGTTCCTGCTGCCACATGATGCAGATGTCCTGCGTAGCGATAACACGCAGAGCATAAGATCTGCCATGGGCCAGCTGCCGCACTGGCGTTCTACTGCCTGCCTTCACCCCGTTGTCTGCTGTTACACACTACCACCCAGAACCTGGAGTATGCTGTCACTCCGCACAAGTACGAGCTGGCTTGTGAGGAGTACAAGCATAGGGGCGGAGGACCTGTCAAAGCCAGCAACAGCAGCAGCAGCAGCCAGGGACTACTACATGGCATGCTGGGGCAGCAGGTGGGACGGCATACGTGGAACGGATGTCAGCACAGCAGGATGCTGCATGAATGCTGGAGATCAGCTGCTGCTGCCAGCAAGCAATGTTTGTCACTGGGTGTTAGTCGTCGAAGTGGGCCAGTGCTGTGGCTGGTGCTTGTTTGACACATGCAGCAGCTGTTTTATTGTCATAGGAGAATGCAGCCCCTTCCCTCCTTTGAATAGAACAATGTCATCATTTTTCAGGTCGTGCCTGCTGTTATGTTGTTTCACTTGCCCTGGCGCCAGGTGCTGCCGGATATGGCTGGTTGGGTGTGGCTGGGGCCTGCTGATGTGGACGGCCAGCACGCAAACATGTGGCAGCGCAAGCAGATGCAGGGAGAGAAGGTCAACACGTACACCTTCTACATCGCAGAGGTGCGCCCCGACAACATTGGACTGCACCCTGTGCATGTTTGATGGCGCACCCGTCTGTGTTGGGCTCACAGCTGCACTCACAGCGATGCAGTGCATGCATGCCCCTTTTTGTGTTCCCATGCAGTACCAAGTACCAAGGCAAGGCAACACACAAACCCTCCTTTGGCTGGCCTGCTGACCACTGCGCAGGATGGCACCCCCATCAAGTTCTACAGTGTCGGCCAGGACTACTTTGGAGGCTCCCACTACGACGAGTACATCTACGAGTGGACCAGCTTCAAGCCAGGGCCGGTCGACCCTGCAGTGTTTGCAGTGCCGGACATCTGCAGCAAGCAGCAGCAGCGTCACCGCCTGTCCATGCAGGCCTTTGCACTGCTGCCAGGGAGCCACCGAGAGCATAAAGGTGACACCGATGGCACAAAGCACCAGCACATCCAATTGTGACACCATCTGGAGCTGCTGCCAACTGCTGGCGTTAAAGCTAGACATTCATGTAGTTGTGTCGGAACTACTGACAGCATGTGCATGACTGGTTTTCTGTTCCTGTGGTGCACCCGCTGTATGTTGTCCTGCCATCCCGAGCTGCTCTCGTGTCTGCAGATTCGGCAACCGCACAGCGCACCGCTCTTTGGTCATGTGTACACATGTGTGTGATCATGGTCTCTGTAACCCTCTCCTGACCAAGTGATCTCGTGACCAAATGAGCTGGCTGCACAATCAAACCACACAAATGCTGCTGACACACAGATGAGGCCCACTACCACGCATGGTCCCACCAACACCGCCGACAGCACCCCGACACCCCAAGCTACCTGCAGCGCCTGGCCAACTTCAAGTCTACGCTTGCAAAGGTGGCATTGCACAACAGCAAGGCAGCGTCCGGCGCTGCTGATGCCCCCGGGCACACGCTGAAAGTAAACCACTTCGCTGACTGGTCACGCGAGGAGTTTGACAGAGTGATGCTGCCCAAGAAGTGGAAACGAGAGCATGGCATTCTAGAGCCCCAGGTGCGTTTCACAACACCCAATAATATCGCAGCCAAATCAGCACGCCCTTGAAGACCGTGTTGTAAGTACACATGCAGGACAGTGGAGTGTGACAGAGGGTTTCCCATAGCCTATGCACGTGTGGCCTGATGCTGGTTGTGTTGCAGCAGAGGCTGCTGAAGCTTCAGCTGCTGCTGCCCCCGCCGCCGCTGCTGCTGTTGCTGCTGCTGCTCAGATGCGGCCGCCTGCATCGCGCAGGTTCACTGCCAGCCTGAGCAAGGCCCAGCTGCCCAGGCACCTTGACTGGAGGGCCACACCCGCTGACGTTGCGGTCAAAGACCAGGTGGGACAACCTGCCACTGCTGACTGCTGCTTCTGCAGCCACCGCTGCAAGGCACCACGGCAATCTGCTGGTTCTGCTGCTGTTGCTGCCGTGGTTTGTACGTTACAATGCCTCCTGGGTTTATGAGTACAAAGTTCTGGGCCTGCTCGGTCATGCTGTTGTAGTACATGTTTGGACACTATATCAGTGATTGGTCTGCCTGTGCTGCTGCCGTTGCTGCTGGTGGTGGTGCAGGGGCAGTGTGGAAGTTGCTGGGTGAGTTGAGGAAGGTGCAGGAACCAGCAGCACAACACGGCCGTCTTTGTCGGTCCTTGTTTGACAGCATTTGACCATATAAACAGTCAGGGGAGGCAGCACCAGCACATGCCCTGGCCAGCGCCCCTTGAAGCAGCACGTGGTTGCAGGAACACCCTGAATACCCTGAACATATGTTGCAGGAACAGTACTACCGTGCATGTGCCGACCCTCCCTCCCTGCCCTGCAAACTGAGTGCTTTCCTGCAGGCCTTTGCGGCGGTGGGCACCATGGAGGGGGCCTGGTTCGTTGCCACCGGTGAACCCCACAGCTTCTCGGAGCAGCAGCTGATTGACTGCGCATGGGAGCAGGGGCCGCATGGGTGCGATGGTGGTGACTACCAGCCTGGTTTCAGGTATGCGATGCCTGAATGCCTGCGCACGCTGTTGAACACGCCGTCCTGCATGTGTGTGTTCACCTGCCTGTTGAACAGTCACAAGCTGTCCTGCATGTGTGGGTGGGGGTGCCCACCAGCCTGAGTTGTCGGTCCTTTTTGTCTGCTGCTTGCATGACATAGCAAAAACATATGCGGCCTACCTGTGCTCATTAAATCATGCCACACATGCAACGCACCAACGCCTCCCTAGGCCACCCATCCTCAATGCCTTCCGGCTTTGCTGCACGGCTGTCCTCCTGCCTGGCTGCCCACCCGCCTGCTCACATGTCTGCACACAACAAAGACCGCCCACGGGTAATAGTAAGTGTTGCCCTTGCGATTGCTGCTGGTGGTGCTGCCACTGCTGCAGGTACGTGAAGCAGGCTGGCGGCGTTGCTGCCACGCAGGACTACCCGTATGTGGGGCAGAATGACTGGTGCAAGTGAGTGCAACCGTGTGGCAGGTACAGGTAGCTGAACTGCTGCCTCCGGTTTGCTTAGTATGCCTACTGTGCCAGCTGCAAGCGCAGTAGTCCTGCAAGTTTCAGTTTTACTTTTGTTATCTGCCTGTTGTTGCGGCGCCTGGTGTCCTGTGCAGCCCTAGGGATGGCTCTCAAATTGATTTTGACGCTTCTGGACACCTTGAAGTCAAATGACGACTGGGACTGCTGCTGCTGCTGCTGCACTGCGCACTGCCGCTTCTGCAGGGAGGTGCCTCCAAGTGATGCGGTCACCGCCACCACCTTTTCCGTAAAAGTCCACATGCTGACAACAAGTACTGCTGCACTGCTGACGGTGCTTTGTGCAGGGACAACTCGACCAAGCTGACCGGCCACTTTGACGGTTACGTTGAAGTCAAAAGCAGGGACACGGCTGCGGTCATGGAGGCGCTGATGCGGCATGGCCCCCTGGCTGTTGGGGTGGACGCATCATCCGACGAGTTCCTGCTGTACAGGTGTGCCGTGACGCAAGGGCTGTGCTGTGGCTTTTGTCCGTCATTCGCATGTAACGTGCATGCGAATCTGTCTGCCATGTGGCGCTGTCATGGTGCTGCCCTGTGCCGTTCTGTGCTGCTGCTGTTCTGCGGTACGGGTCGAGTTCACCAGAGTCGGCACCACAGGAAGGCTGCAGTTTGCAGCCTGCATGTAACGCTGCATCCAGGTCAGCCCCTCTATGCGACATTCACCCATTGCTCGCGTACTGCTGTCCTTCTTCGCAGCGAGGGCATCTACCGCAACAAGCACTGCACGCTAAGGCCGTCGCGGCTGGACCACGCGGTGATCCTGGTGGGCTGGGGTGAGGACGGCAGCAGCGGCGAGCGGTTCTGGCTGGTCAAGAACAGCTGGTCAAAGCTCTGGGGCTCTGATGGGTGAGCGCGCCCGGAGGGCGGGGGGTCATACTGTGTGGTGGTGTGAACAACCGCATGCTGCAGCACCTTGCAGTTGCTCGGGTGCACTGCAGATCCCAGGGTGACGATGCAGGGCTGTTGAGTGCCGCTGGTTCTTGATGGTTTTCCTGCGCAGAGGAGATGTGTTCTGAGAAGAGGAGTTGCAGCTGCCGAAGCGTTGATTATTATTATTATTATTATTATTATTATTAATATTATTATTATTATTATTATTATCATTATTATTATCATCATCATCATGGTGCGTGATGCAGCGCTGACGGTTCCTCTGTCCTGTTTTTAAAGGGCTGTTACAGTAGCTAGTCGTCCTGAGGACTGCTTGATGCAAGCCAGCCGCTGGAGCGCAGCCTCAGGTGCTCAGCACACCCATGCAAACGTTAGGAATTGCTGTCTCCAAGGTCATGTGTTCTGTGGTGCTGATGTTCTGCAGGTACATCAAGATTCACCGCGGAGGCAACGACTGCGGCATTGCAAGCGATGCAGCGTTTGCAGACGTGGCACCAAAGTACATGGTGCCTGGAGCAGCAGAGCGTGCACTGGAGCTGGTTCTCAGCAGATCCCGTGATCAGTGATCCAACGTTCGTCGTTGCGGGCACAGAATTTGCGTCTGCTCGATGTTGACAGTCGGTATCACATATGGGTGCCGTGACAATGGCTAGCAGCAACACCTACATAATGCACTGCAATATGATGATGATGATAATGCATTGCAAGCATCTGCATTCTGGGCAGCTGCGTCGTCATGTGACCAAGTTCTGCAGTGCTTGCATTTGCACATGCCAAGATCATGGCGTTGTGAGGCAGCAACGGTAGAGCCATCACTTTCACACTTTGGTTACCTTCACAACATGTTAGGGTAGCTGTCTGCATGCTTTTGGGCCCTCTCTGTATGATGACCTGCCACAAGCAGCGGTCTGCCTAGGCTGGGTGCAGCAATGTAGGAAAGGAAGGCAGAGGAGTGTGGGTGCCCTGTATCATTATGTGGCCCGCTCTTCGTGGAATGGCAACGCCGTGATGCAGGCTGACGTGTCACTCGTGTTGACTACGTTTCAGCTACAGTTGAGCAGCGGAAGGTGTGTTGAAGGCTGCACCAAGACCGCCGGTGTCGGGTGATGCGCGGCATGTTTCTGGCCCAGTTGTTATGTTTGGGCGCAACACATTGCAGCGAGCTGCAAAGGATGCATCACTCCCGGGTTATTACGGCGGGATAAACTGTAAGGATCAAGGTGTTATTTCACGCAGATCTCAGTCGGTTGGGCCAGCTCTTCAACATCTGGCTTCGTTTCACACCACTGGCATAGTTGTGCGTGTCCTATGATAGTAAAGCAACCCACTTACGTAGCGACAATGAGTACGACACAGGCACTTACGGTGGTCTTAGTGCTGCTGGCTTCCGCAGCACTGCTGCCAGGTGGAGCAGAGGCCGTGTGCTTGCTCAAGCTCAACATCAGCAGCCCGCAGAGCGCTTTCACGGGAGCAGGGAGGATGACAGCACCGATCCCCGGCACGATCAACAGCACACCTGTCAAGGCAGCAGGGCAGCTGTTTCTGAGTGTGCCCGCTACCTCTTGTCCTCCAGCTGGGCTCACAGCAGATGATGCCGTGACACTTCTGGAGAGATCCAGCCTGATGGTACCTATTGGCTCAAGGAGCATATCATTCCTGCCTGCTGACATCCAGGGCAACGCAACTGACACCACTGGCCAACAGATTGAGAATGTAACAGTCGACTTCAAGAACATGCAGCTTGCTCTCACAGGTGGGTGCCAGCAATGGTTGGAGCAGGCACCTGCAAAGCTCAATCTTGCCTTCACATGTTCCATGATTGTTTCAGAACCCTCATGCCTGGGCCTGAAAGGCAGGCGAGGCCCGCAGCTGGTTTGCACGCTGCCAGTGTACTCCTAGCCAAACCGATGACAAGGCTGGGCTAACCGCAGCGAGAATAGGCATGTATGCGTCGTACGGCCGGTCGGAGAGCCAGCTAGTATAATGTTGTTGAGGGTGCGCATTAACTGGCCAGCCAAGAGTATGTGACCAGGAAGTCTTTAGAAACACTTGCATGTTTGCACTTCAACACAGCAACTCCTGCCCAGTTCCTGCACACAAGCACAAAACATATGGCTTGCTGCTCCATTTGTTGGCCTGCATGCGCAGACCGTCTGCCTTGTCTCCTCTGCTGCTTCTGCTGCCGCTTGCAGGAAATGAGCCCCTAGCACCAGGTGCAGTCAAGCTTGGCACTGGCAGTGCAGCAGAGGCCGAGGCAGCAGCAGGAGATGTGTGCAGCCAGCTGGTGCTGCTGGGTGGCGAGCTCAGCATGCAGAGCCTCATAGGCCCCAGGACAGCTGCTGTCAAAAATGTGGCAATGAACAGGACACTTGCTGCAGGAGCAAGCGTAAAGCAGGTGGGTGTAGGATGTTCAGCACACCTTGCCACGGTGTGAGCATACTCAGGAATGCTGCTGGTAGAGGGCACATGTCTGCAGCATTGCAGCCCTGCTGTGGACGTGGTGCGTGGGGCATGCTGCATCCTGGTACCATACGGCAAGTAATGCTTGTACTGCACACGTGTGCTGCCCAGCTGGGGCAGGCAGGTACCTGCAGCAACAGCTCAAAGCAGGGTAGCAAGCAGCCAGCCAGGCAGCCCGGCTCTGAACCATGGCAGTACCTAAGCAGCGCTCGTGCACAAGTGCTGATGTTTCCCTGCTCTTTCTATGTTGCTATGCTGCTGTGCCTGCAGGGTGATGCCAAGGTGCCTGTTACGCTGTACCTCAGCAACGCAAGCTTCTACCTGAACATCAGCAAGGACACCATGCCGGGTGTTGAGTTCACACGTGCAACATATCTCCTCTCTGGTGACATTGTTGCAACAGCTGACCTGGCAAACAACGCCAGCTGGCAGCAGGTGTCAGCAGCAGATGTTGACTGGACTGCAGTGCAACGCCTGGACACTCCCGTTGTCATTGATCCTGAAAGTGACGCTCCTCCTGCCAAGGGCCGCATCATTGGTGTGAACTCAACGCTGACTCAGCAGTGCACACCTACTCGTGCAATGCTGAGGGCCGACGGTAGTGCAGCTCCAGCTGTTGCTGCAGCAGATAGCTCAACAGCTCCTGCAAGCACTGCCACGTCTGCAGCAGGTGGCAGCAGCAGCAGTGCGCTGCAGGTGCTGGTGGCTGGGGCAGCAGCTGCGGTCCTTGGTCTGGCAGGGCTATGAGAATGTGATGGACTAGCGGTGTAGTTTGTGTTCATGCGCTGCAAATGTGTATGGGTTAGGGCATAGCTGCACTGTGCTTCATACTTTTCGTTGTAGTTGGTGGGACGTGGGTGGCGTAATTCTGTAATAGCAGGCTACCAAAGGCTGCAGGTTTGAAGGCCAGAGTTGCTCCTTGCCAGCGATGAAAGTGGTCGATTGATGTGTTTTGCTTCGTTGTTGACAGCTACTTGAAGTTGGAGCAATGGACCAAGGTCTGTGACACATTAGCTTTTTTGTGCAATGATGGCAAAGGCCTGTGCAAGCGGCTTCTGACTACAGTGGACGGGCCATGTTCTACCCTTTCTTGAGTACTGCTGAACACTGCTTATATGCTTGGTGAGGCTGTTGGCATGCCTCTGCTGCAGCGGCTGCAGACGTGGTATTGCCACTGAACGCAAGTACGGCCTAGGCCTCCTGAAACCCATGGCCTCAACATGTGTGGGGTGCACATGAGCCACATACCGACTCAGAGTGGAGTGTTCCAACATTTCAAATGCAATACTTTCAGCATGTAGCGTCCTGACCTGCTTGTTGACATGGCTCTTGCACGCACTGGCTCTGCCTTCCGCGGTCACAACATTGACACCATACTTGCACAGCAGGTTCTGCACATACTTGTGCCACGGTGTCACCGCCGCACACCACTAGGACGCCTCCGTTCAGCTGTAAACACTTTATTTGGCAGCCGAGCCCCCTGCATACGCTGAATCCTGTAGTAGTACTCCAAAGCCCTCTGATGAAGCCACATATGCAACGGAGTACTGCTGTCTTGGCCTGTGGTTCAACAATACCTGTACATGGACCACACATGTTGAGAAGATGCTGGCTAAGGTGCAACGTGTGAAGGGTGCGCTCATGCCAATTTGGAAGAGCCGTAGCATCAGTGTGGAGGTTAAACGCATGCTGTTGCTGACGTGTGTCCGTCCCATTAATGAACATGGCAGTGAGGTTTGGTTTCCGTCCACAGCTAGGCAACTGCAGCTGATTGACAAAGTGCAGACAGACATCATCAAATGCGCAATGCGCTGTGGCAAGAAGCGCCCATGCTCTTCAGCTCTCTTGGCAGAGTGGGGTGTGAAACCGTTGCATATGTGGCTTCATCAGAGGGCTTTGGAGTACTACTACAGGATTCAGCGTATGCAGGGGGTTCGGCTGCCAAATCAAGTGTTTACAGCTGAATGGAGGCGTCCTAATGGTGCTGTGGCGGTGACACCGTGGCACAAGTATGTGCAGAACCTGCTGTGCAAGTATGGTGTCAATGTTGTGACCGCGGAAGGCAGAGCCAGTGCGTGCAAGAGCCATGTCAACAAGCAGGTCAGGACACTACATGCTGAAAGGATTGCATGTGAAACGTTGGAACACTCCACTCTGAGTCGGTATGTGGCTCATGTGCATCCCACGCATGTTGATGCTATGGGTTTCAGGAGGCCTAGGCCGTACTTGCGTTCAGTGGCAACACCACGTGGTATCGAATTCCTTTTGCGCAAAAGTATGGGTTGGCTGTGTGTACATGAGCGTACTAGTCAGTTTGGGGGTCGCAGAGCTGACTCCACTTCAGGATGCCCTTGTTGTGGTGATGAAGTTGAGTCTTTGTCACACTTCATGTTTGATTGCCCTGCTACTTCTGCTCAGAGGGATAGTATGTTTGCTTAGATCAGATCCCTGCCTGGTTGCGCTGAAAAGTTGCGCAGCGTTTTGTCTATGGCTGATTCATCTATCAAGGTGTTGCGTTTTGTATCATGATTTTTGGGGCAGTTCTGGAAGATGTCGGATGGTGTCACCGTGTATTGCTGCTTTTCTTGTCAAGTCTTGGGATGTGCGCAATGCCTGCAAACATTCTGGAGCAGTGCTCCCTCCTCTTTCCGCCCCGGTGGGGCGCGGGGCCGATGGCGCTGATGCTATGGCTTGAATGGGTATTATGATGATGATGATGATGATGATATGCAACGGTTTCACACCCCATTGGCTTCAGTGTGAGATGCAGGTATGTCTTGTGTAAAGATTTGCAGGAAGACACACTTTGCAAAGACAATGCAGCAAATGCGGCACTCACATTTCTATATTGGGGCCCCCGCCACCATGGCTGAACTGTCTTGCATCATGGCAGCTCACATTTGAGACCGTGACCACAACCCACAACTTGTACATGCCTAAAAACAAGAACTGGATCATGCACAACTCAGCTTAGAGTCAGCCAGAGCATGTTACCACAGCAGGGCACAGCGCTGACCTGAGCCATAAGCCAGCCAGGCTACCCCTGCCTCGCTGATGTCAGTCAGCTCCCATGCATCCATGCATACCTGCAACAACAGTAGCTGTGCTGGAGCTGCACCGTCCAAGGTACAAGGTGTGCTGGAGCTAGGCAAAACTCCAACACACTGTCAAAAAAAGCACACTGTGACACCTGTGCCAACTGCTGCCCAGAACTCCTGCACATCCGCATCTGACACTTTGCTCACTCCCAGCCGCTGCAACCTGCTCAGTCCTGTCAGCAGCATCAGCCGCTCCCGGGTCAGCCCGCTGTTGCCGCCCAACCACAGCTCAGTGAGCTGAGTCAGCTGGCCAATCGCGGCTGAGCACACCATAGCCCCCAAATCACAGCTTTGCAGCTCCAAATGCCGCAGCTGCCTTCAGCTGCACGCCAGCGCTGTAGCAGTCACATCGTTTACCCCAGAGTACTGATCATTCAGCACCAGGCGCGTCAGCCCGCTGAGTGTGGTCAGAGCACGAGCGTCACCAGGTAACATGATTGAGGACTTGCGTATGCAGAGCTCTTGAAGGGTCCTGAGGCCTGCTACCTTGCCACACACAGCAACAGGGTGGGCATCACCAACATCTGCATCGTCCTCCTCCCCAACGTCCAGCAGCAGCCTAGTGAGGCCGCTGCAGGCAGCCGCACCACCTAAGATTGCAGCAATCTGATGCGGCAGCGGTGCCTCAATGTCAAAGTCAATGTGCAACTCCTGCAGCTGTGGCAGCTTTACCCAGCTGGCAGCACTCTCCGCCGCAGAGTTAGTTGCAACGTACTGCAGTGCTAGGTGCTGCAGCGCTGGCAGCTGCGCCAGCTGCAGCAGCGGCTGCTGCTCTGAGAAGCCCTGAAGCAGCCGCAGGCGCTGCAGCTGCTTCAGCGGCACCACAACTGATAGCAGGTCTGAGCTGTTCCATGCCTCCAGCGTCAGCTGCTGCAGCTGTACCGGAAGCACCAACCCCTGGTCCGTGTTAGAGCAAATGATCACTAGCTCCTCCAGCTGTGTCATACGACTCAGATCTAGAGCTGGCAGATGGTGCACATGTACACTATCGAGGTGCAGCTGCCGCAATGGCAGCGGCTGTGCCAGCAGCTGCTGCCACTCGGCATCTGATCCACACCAGTGGCTGCCTGCCACACTCAGTGTTGTAAGCTGGCTGAGCTGCACAACACTTGCCAGGCCGCCTGTCACCCTTAAGGTACAAATTTCCGAGCTATTGAGATGCAGCTGCTGCAAGCTGCTGAGCCGCGCTAGTGCTGCTGACATGGCTGCGCCATCTACTGTGCACATGTGCTTCATGGTCAAGTCCAGGCGTGTCAGGCTGTAAGCTGGCAGGGCAGCCAGCACGCCTACGGCCCCAGGCTTCCCAAAAAGGCGGCTGCTGAAGCTGCCCAGCTGCAGGCCGTGCTGCCGCTGCTTACCAAGTGCTCCTGCTCCTATTGCTGCCGCCGCTGGGGATGGCGCTGGCGTTGCTGAGGCTGAAGCTAGAGCTGCCAGCTGTATAACATGCTGCAACAGCCGCTGCACTGTTTTGTAGTGGCTCTGCTGCTGCAACCCATGAATGGAGGCGTCTTGCTGCACATAATCTGCCTTCACGTGGATGCTTCGGACCAGTGCATAATGCTTGCGCAGCCAGTCGGTTAAGTTGATTACATGCAGGAGGCTATCATTCAGGTCAATCCCAGCCTCTGTGTTGCAGGCACCGCACTGCTGTACTGCCTCGCTCCACGCCTTGCGGGCGCGAGCGGCTGCACACAGCATCTGGGAGTTGGTGCTAAGTGCTGAGTGCTTCAGTGCGACGGTCAGCGCAAGCAGCTGCGTTGTTTGATGGGGCTGTATAGTACGCAACGAGATGAGACAGGGCAGACAGTAGCAGAAGCACCTGGTTAAGCGCCTCCACACGCATGCCTGGCATGCACTTCGCAAAGTGGTATCGCGGCTCGCAATAAGCAGCGATCCAACCTACCTGCATGCTGACGTTCTGCGGTAGAAAGGTCCGGCGCAACTCTCGATCGTACAAGCCTTTTCGTCGTTCGCTTCGTAAGATCGCAGACAACATGCAGTCGCAGTACTGGCGAGTGTGGCCTGGCAAGGCTTCGTTGAAACGTTCACGTTCAACTGCAGAACAGGGTTTCGTGTGTAACACAGGACAGATCCCCTCTTTCCCCCTCACCAGGGACATCTTATAGCTGCGGCTAATATCGTGAACAGCGGTATGTTTCTCTATTCGCTGTCAAACGTTGCTGGATGGATCTGTGCAGCAGGTATGAACCAGGGTGCTTCAGTTTTCAGTACTGTTGTACATGCTCTGGCGGCAGCCACGACTACTAAAAGCCTCACATTGCTGGTAGGTGGTCGTGATCTCCTGTGCAGGTTGCACTGCAGGCTGCAGACCACTCAGGAGCAGCTGAACATCAGCAGCAGCACAATTGGCACGCATAGCACACGCACGTGACACTGCTGTCAACTCGCCAGCAGGCACTAAATTGTGATCGTGTCATAAGCCCTGCACCCTCCCATGCATCCTCATGCAACTGCTGCAGCAGTTGTTCACGGCTGTCTTGCTGTCTCTCATGCGCGGTGCTGTCATGCCTTAACGCGTGGCAATTGCCTGCTACCATGTACTTGCATCCTTGCAGGATGATGCAAGCAACTGTGGGCAGGTAAAAGCATGGCTTGTCAGTCCACTGGCCGAACAGCAGCAGCAGCAGCAGCAGCAGTACACCACGCAAGCACTGCGCATGGCCTGCTTTGACCCCTGCGCCTTGCCAGCCCACAGCCCCGACCACCAACATGACAACTATGACAGAACCTGTGACAGAATGACAGCACATATGACAGTGCAGGTGGCAGCCATGGTAGCAGCAGGCAAGGTGCGTCAGACAACAGCAGAAGACAGGAGTCAACTCAGCAGCAGCAGCAGCAGCAGCAGTAGGGACCCAGCCCTGTGGCATCCTGCAAGCCAGCAGCACCACAACTACTGCAGATGCTGTGTGATGCACAGCCATCTGCTGTTGCGTAGCTGCTGTCGCGGGGTCCTCGGTTCCTCTGCAGCTGCCTCACCGCCTCGCCAGTAACAACCGGCGCCTGGTTCGGCCAGTTTTTGCTGGCGGGCACCCAGCACTTCAGGCATGGCGCCAGGGCACTGGCAAATTACGCGCTGCCGCACTGCAGCAACTTTGGCAGCACCTGGTGTGGGCAGGCCAGCATGACCAGGTGAGGCGCCACCAGCAGCATGCAGCGTGCACCACAAGAGCCTGCCGTGCAGCCACTAGAGCGCCGCGAGTACTGGCTGCCCTGCTCCTGCAACCGTGATCAGATCAAGCGTCATGCAACGGGATGCTGCTGGCGCGCACCCACAACGTGATGGGGCACATTCCTGCGCAGCAACTCCCGCGCAATGGTCGCCTGCATACCCTGCGCCCCACACCCTTGCATGAGCTCCCCTGACAGCGCTGCTGCTGCTGCTGCCGTTCACTGCAGGCTCATGTGGCAGTGGCTGGCAAGCCGCACTACTTTGCTCAGCTGGATGTGGACAGGACGATTCTGGGCCTGTCGCGCCGCTGCCCAGGCCAATCAAGTGGGCGTTGCTGCCACAGCCGCCCGGGAAACATGAAGTATGTTGAATAAATGTTTGATCCACACCCTCATATGCCTCTTGCAACACTGCCACTGCATGGCCTGGGGCTCAGGAAAGCAGCACGATGGAACTACTCGCATGCCGCGCGTGCATCGTGCTTGCTTGTGTCAAGTCTGGCAGCAGTTATGGATGGTGTTGGGAGTGTGACTGCTGCACAACATAAACTTTGGAAATTGCGCTCGGACCACCACTTGATAGAGGTGTTCTGGCGTGTGGTTTTGAATGGTGTGCTTACTGCTGCTCGCATGCCGCGCGTGCATCGTGCTTGCTTGTGTTGTGCCTGCATGCCTGGGTATGACCACCATAACTGGCACTGCCCTGTTGAGCAAGCGGTGGTGCAGTCCATAGTGAATATTCTACCTGCAGCATGGTGCACTCGCACGCCTGCATCCTCTTTTAAGCATAAAGAATGCAGCATATTTGGCTCATGCAACCGCCCCGGGGTGGGCGGTGTGTGCTCACATGCGTGTGGCGTGTCATGTGTTTGGCTGCCTTCAATGCTATGGATGTTGGTAGGAGGGCAGCAAACCTTCAGCATGTGCTAGGTAGGCAGCATGAACTGGCTGCCGCTCCAGCAGGTGGCCCTCTCAGGACGCCACCTGCTGACCAGCAGCTTATCACACAGTTGTTGCAGCCTGCTACTCTTTCTGCTGCGCAAACGGCTCATGAGGCAATGAGGCAGCATAGAGAAGAGCAGCAGCTACAGCAGCAACGGCAGCACGAGCTCAATGGGCTGGAGCAGACGAAGGAGGAGGCGGTGGCTAGGTTTTGGGACCTGCTGGTGGATGTCAAATTCATCAAGGCGGCACCCTTGGCCTGGCTGGATACTGCCAGCTGATTACCTCTTTCTGCGCGTGGTTGACGGCCAGGTGCAGCTGGGAACCAAGAAGGTACTTGGTCGCAGAGCTGCCACAGGGTGGCTTGGGGTTCACCTTCGCCTGCTCTGTTCTTATATGCATTCTGCTACATATGGTCGCATGTCTTGTGCTGTTAGTATTCTCATGCAGCCGATGTCAGCCAGTAGGGGTGTTGGGTCGGTGCCATTCCTTGCGGTGTGGCCTTGCGTAACACATCAGTAGGGTGGCAGGTGCCTGAGGTGCCACGGCGCTGCGGGTTATGCTGCTGCTTTGTGCGCGTCGTAGTAGCAGAGGGTTTTGATCATGTTGATCAATATGTGATATATGTAAGATTGTATAGTACACGACTAATTTTGACTATTTTTTGAGCTCAAAGAGAGAGTTTTGAAGTCTGTTTGAGCTTGTTGAGGTTGCGGTGTCTTTCTGGTGATGGTCTCCTTCTGGTTTTTGTGGACCCGATGAGCTTTGTTTGGCTCCTTTGCGAGTGGGCCAGTGGCCCTACTTTGGTAATTCGGTAATTTGGAATGCCTTGCTGCTTGTAATCAAATAAAGAGGTCCATGATGCAAGACAGTTCAGCCATGGTGGCGGGGGGGCCCGTTCTAGCAATATGAGTGCTACATCTGCTGCATTGAGCTATATAATGTGTTGTCTCTGCAATCACTTACAAATGTAACAATATTCCACAGCATTCATGGAGGTGATTGCTGCCAGGCTTGTAGTCACCTGCCGCGAAAGCCCATTCACAGCAATTGTTCACTATCTGGGCGCGAAAGGGGGGGCTCTGGCGGTGCGCGGCAGTGGCTGCCGCCAGCTAGCAGAACTACACATGCTGTACCTGTACCTAGTGGTGTAAACACATACCGCACCAACTACCAATCAGCGGCAGCGTCAGGTCGGGCGTGTCGTGCCGGTGTCGCGGGCAGGTGGAATCACAACGTTGGTAGATCCCTGCTTGACAACGCACAGCGCCGGCAGAACATTCAACACATCAATTTACCGTGAAGAGCTCAGCAAGACTATTGCCAAGAGTGTGCAGGCGTTTCTGACAGCATTCTGCCGGGGCGTCAACGCACATGCACAGTTTGGCGCTGATAACGAGCATCATGATGGCTGGCTGCTGGCATTCGGCGTTCATATGCCTGGTTCTGCTGAACACGATCGGGGCTTCTGCAGGTACGAAGAAAGAAGTCGTCGGCAAACACATGCTCTGCAGCTCTGATTTCCTGGTTGCTCCGTGTGCATGCTCACTGAGTCAGCATGATACTGCGTTGCTGGCATGCGAACTTGCGGCTAGTAGCAACCTGAACATCATAATTGACCTTCAGCCGGTGTGGGAGCGTAACTCGGTCCAAGGCCTACTGTGCGCTGAGCAGCTGGCATCCCAATTGTGGGGTTGGTAGGTGGCAACAACAGCGGTTGCTCCCGCGTCAGTTATCATGCTGCACTGCCATTGCAGGAATGTCGCTGCAGGACCTGCCTCGCAATCCCAGCGTTGCCTGCTCCACGCCTGAGGTACAGAAGGCCTTTGTGCTGTGCAAGACAGCGGGGCCCTCTCTTGTCTGCTGCAAGGGCCTCGATGCTGTGTTCATTGACAGCAGCGCCTCCGCAGGGTGAGCTGGCAGGTTCCCCAGGGTCCTCGCATGCAGCTCAGCAAGCTGAAGCATTTCACACAGCAGCGGCAGCACTGCACCTGCCAGGCATGTTGCAGCCACGAACCCAGACTCTGCATGCAGCAGTTGCAGGACCGCGTTGCTTCTTGTGTTGGCAGTGCAACAAGAGGTGAGCGTGAGGCACTCATCGCGTGCATCAACCCCAACAACCTGTGCATGCAGGTGCCTCTGCTACCCCCAGGTGTTGCACAGGGTCATCACCACAGCAGCACAGGCGGCCTTGGATGTCCCCGGCTTGCTGCAGCAGTGTGCAGCACAATTTGCTATGCGCACCGACTGGGCCATGAAGCAGGGCACCAGCTGCCCGGCCATCCACGTGGATGCGTCTCTGTCTGATCTGGCATTGCAGATGGGTGATGCTCCGTTGATTGCCAACAGCAGCAGGCCCACATGGGCGTGGAGCAACCTGCTGCAGACAGGCGACATCATGGCCCAACCAGAATTGCTGCAAGCGATAGCATACGGCCCTGTGCTGGGTTACGCCTGTTTCAGGCTTGTCATCCTGGTCATAGCGTGCATAGCACCACTGTTTTTGCTGCTGCATCATGTGGTGCTGTCACGGCTGTCAGCTCAGTACAGCAAGCTAGAGCCAGGTCAGCAGCTGGTCACCTGCCAGCATGCAGCATATGCGGTGGTGTTTGGGCTGCAGCTTGTTCCGCAGACATACCTGGCAATCCGAGCATTCTTCAAGCTATGGACAGCAGAGTACGTCATGGGTGTCGAGCTGACAGTTCTGCTTGGGATGATTGTGATGGCACGTGTTGCGCTCTACTTGGTGGAGGCCTGTGCGCGCAGTGTGGTGAAGTGGAGCTGGGTGCTGTTCCTTCACCACTCGCTGTACTTTGTGGTGCTGGTGGTGGCCATCTGGTCACAGAACGCATGGTGAGCAGGCAATTGTTCTGATGCAGTAATAGTTTGTCGTGCAGTGGTAGTGCCAGCAGCTGGCCCTGTGTGTAATGCGCTTTCTGGAGGACAATGTATTGTTTTTCCCTCTAATGGTGCTGCAGCTATCACAGGCTTGGCCGGCAACAGCTGCAGGCCTAGGCGTCACTGACAGCCTAAGTGACGAAAATGTGCCTGCTGCATGCTAGCCACCGTGTGACACTATTGTGCACTGCTGCTGCTGCTGCTGCTGCTGCTGCTGCTGCTGCTGCTGCTGCTGCTGCTGTGCAGCGCCTTTCTCATCGGCCTTGTGCTGGATCTGTTTGCCTGCCATGAGGTGCCACTGTACCTGGTGAGAGCCGTGCACTTACGCTGCGCTGCCAACATCTCGCCAAATACTTGGCACCCACGTATGAGCAGGCACTGAACCCACGTCATTCAGTGAATCGTGTTGTGGCACAAGCACATGCTGGCCATTATCAATGACCACAAGAGTTTCAAGCTCTTTATATACCTGTCATTGCATGTTTTCACTTCTGGTTGCCACTGTAGCACAGTGCTTTCGTTAGCCACACATACGTTTTGTGGCCAGCTGTGTTTGTCTTGCTGCTCTTGCCTGCAGGTGCTGCTTGGGTATCGGCTCAAGTGGCCCCGCCGCACTGTGCGGGCCCTGCTGTCATTTGCGTTGGTCTACTACATTGCCACAAGGCTGCTGCAGACAGTGATGGTGCTGTACATGGTCATTGGGTGGGCCAGCTACCCGGCTGTGCATGCAACAGCTGCATTCATTGTTGTGGCAATTCTGTTTGGTGCGTTCTCTGTCATCCAGGGCTACACACTTGTCATTTATCGTGCAATTGGCCGCAAGCTGAGCAGGGATGAGAAAGGCAATGGTTGCTCTGCTAATGAAGCGGTGGCGGAAGAGGCCTGACTGAATACCTACTGCAGCAGCAGCAAGACATTAAGCATGCCAGATGTGTTTTTGCATGTTTCCAACATTAGAGTCTAAGTAGATCAGCTTACAGTGTAAGTAGATCAGCTGTGCGAGTGAGACTTCATCAAATTTCAGGGTGACCCATCATGCAGGCTTTGTGCTTGTAAGGTGTCGCAGCAATGGCACAAATTGACGCCTTGAGGATGCAGCAGCAGCTGCTGCAGTGCTGTGTTCATGGTTATGACGCATTAGGTTGTGCACTCAAAACAGCATGTGGTACTGCACTGCGGTTGATATGGGGTGTTATGGGCATGGGTGATTCAGGCAGGGCAGATTAGCTCATTGCACATGTGATTAGCATCAACTGCAGGCCGGTGAGCGGTAAAAGTGCCGCACGCTGCGCAGTTTCTGGTCCAATATGCAGTGTGAAGGGTATGCGTGTGGTAGCACATCAATGACTATTTGGTCATTTCCAGTCATGTCTGAAAAGCTGTGGTGAGCAGGTGCCCCACACTGCCTTGCTTGCAAGCAAAACCTTCCAGGCTGACTTATGCCGTGCTGTGTTTGTGTGTCAAGAAGGGATGAGCGGTGCATGCATTTGTGCGTTTGTTTGCGGCGTGGTGTGCCCTTGAGGTTGGAGTGCACTGCACAGGAGCAGTACTACACCTGAGGAGTCTTACCGGCATGAGCTGTTGATGCTGTGCATGGGCCACCTTTTAGTGAGGTATGAAGGGTTTTTTTGCGCCTTGTATTGGAATTCCGGAAGTTCAAACCTTTGAACTGCACCAGATCAGTCTTTGCTCATGTGCGTTGATACGTGCCCAGGGTGAGCCTCGATCCCCCTCCTGTTGTCGTTGCACCTGCATATGTGCATTTCTGGCAAGAAGGGCTGTGCTTGCTACTTGCACGCCAAAATGGCTGCAGTACTTGGAAGTGATAGCACATCATGATGTCAAATGCATCATGCAGAGATGATCTCGCAGATCTCGAGATGATCTCGCATGTAGTGGTGTACGGCGTGCCAAAGCGCACTGGCAGGCCTGCTATGGCTGATGGCACTGCAGTCAAGGCTGGATGGCACCCAGGGAGCAGTTACGCAACGGCTCAATGCAGCAGACTCGTCACGATCCAGACTGTTGCGCAATTATGGCAGGACTTACCGCAGATCATAACAGCATTGGTACGCAGTCCTGAATAACGCAGTGAGTAGCGGCGCAGGCAGCTGGCGTAGCCTGCGCACGTTGATGCAGGACACCTGAGGAGCCTGCATTGCAAGTAAGTGCCACTTAGTGCAGTGCAAGCCGTGGTGTACAGCAAGTTGAATGAATGTGTGGTGCAGCAGAGCACATGACTGTTGAAGGTCATTTTGAATGTGGTATGTCTGGACTGGGATGGCTCTGCATCAGGCCGTGAGGTATCGTCATACTCACAAGGTTCATCGTATGTTTGGCAGGTGTTGCACATGTGTTGTGTGGTTGTCATATTTATCAGGCATTCATTATTGTCATTCTTCCAAAGCACCACTAGAAGGTGTATAATGTTGGGTTCGACACATGCACCCCACAGTCACATCAGTCGAGGATGGCGCTCATTGTAGACCGTGAACGAACCAAGTTATTTGTGCGGTCTAACTCGTTCTGTGGGCAACACCTTGCGACTTGACTCCTGACAAGTTAGTCAGACACGGCTGGGTTTAACCCAACCCTAGCTAACACCACACCCACAGGCGCACCACAGCTTTGCTGAACCGTTGTGTGCATCTATGGTACACCTCACCCTGCTGCTATGTATCGCTGTTGCATGGTATTGACGAGCTGCAAAGGCAGTCAACAGTAGCAGTTCACGAGCTGGGGCTGTCCAGTTCTGGTCTGTCAACAACTTGCATCAACTGTCTTTTGTCGACATGGTGGGCGTTTCAGCGTGCTAAATGTTGTTCCGAAACCATGGAACTAATAATAAGTTTCAAATGATCTGAGGAGACAGCGCATCTGGGCAGCAACCAAGGCTGCCAACTGACAGTGCATTCAACGCCGGCGACTCGCTGCGTGAATGGAGCGACGGACGTCAGTGCAGGTGGTTAAAGTGTATCTGTTTGCGGGTGAATGCTGTAGCCAGCCATCATCTGCGTGCAGTGCTGTCCTGCCACCAGTCAGTCGAGCCAACGGAAGAAATCTGCCTGCTGCGTCACTCCAGCCCTGCCATTGCCTTTGTACTGATGAGCTGACTGATTCAGATGCAACTTAATTGCGATGCAGGCTGCCTTGTGTGCCGTGGGCTGCCTGCACCTCATCACATTCACATCTCTGCTGCTGCAAAGTCCGCTGCTGTTTGGCCAAGATGGGCTGCAAGCAGTCAGCAAGTACTTGCAGGAAGCGGCTCAGCAAGATTCCCCAGCTTCTACCAGAATTTCTTGGTGAGAGGTGCTGCAGGACAGGAATAGCAGCGGTTTTATGGCAGTACAAGCAGCAAATGTACTGGCTGATGCGTTTGCAGCCTTCTGAAGCTCCTATCAACATAACACTAACGTCAAAGATGTCAAATTCACCAGCAGATCTATTGTAGGCATTCGTACAATTGCACTACCACCACTGTAATAATGGTCTGGTCACTGCCATGTGCTGCCGCCCTGTGCTTCCAGGAACCCTTGGGCCATGCTGCAGCACCAACCAGCACTGCTGGTGTTTCACAACCTGCTCGGCTTCAGCATTGATGCAGCTTTTGCTGCGCTATGTGCGGCTGGCGTTGCTGTAGGGTTTGCTGCAGCATGCGGCGCTGTGCATCCTTTCATCTTTACAACATTGTGGCTGCTGTACCTGAGTGTTGTCAGCGTTGGCCAAGCATTCCTTCCGCAGCCAGGGTAAGTGCAGCGTGTGCAAGTGCAATGCTCTGTGTCCATTGACAGGCAACCGCACCCCTGCAGTAACTTTCATTCACATGTTTATATGTTCCACAGCATTATGTGTACGTTTTAAGAATGCAACCAAATGTGCTGCATCATGCAGTTGACGTTATTGTTGCTGTGTGCGCTGCAGGGATACTGTGCTGCTGGAGGTTACATTTGCTTGCATCTGGCTGTCGCTCAGCATGCGGACAGACAAGCAGCAGCTACGTCCTCAGCAGCAAGAGGAGGTCAACCTGGACACAGAACATCTGCAAGAGCAGCGGCAGCAGGCGGCAGCCAGGGAGCAGCAAGCGGCGCAGCAGCCAGCAGCCCTGCTGTTGCGGTGGCTGCTGTTCAAGCTGCTGCTGCTGACTAGCAGCACCAAGGCGTTGATAGCATGCATGCCCACGGCGGGCCTGGCGGAATGCTACAGCGTCTTGGCTGCGCACGGCCAGCCGCACTCGCTCACCTGGTAGGCATGCACACCAGCACGATACAGACTTGCATGTTGATGGCTGCTGCAGTTGCACATACACACCAACATCTCAACAGCAGACAGGTTACAGCAGCTTTGAGGATTTTGCGACGGCAGCAGGTGATAAGCATTACAGCAGCGTGCTGAGGGTTGTCGGTTGTTGCTACACAACATTCCATGCAGCACGGGCAAGGTTTGCAGGAGGCAACGCTGCGAAGGAGTGCCAGTATCATTTACAAGCACCACTGGGCCTTCCACTGCTATTCCCTTCCTGCAGGCTGTCACAAGCTCTACCGGCGCCGCTGGCTGCAACGTGTGCTGCCCTGGCAATGCTGGAGCTGCCGGCCTCATTCGCAGTGCTGCTGCCAGGGCCCCTCATGCAAGCACCCATTGCACTGCTGCTGGCACTACAGCTGGCACGTGCCGCAACAGGCAGCCATGTGCTGCTGCACCTGGCAGCTGCTGCGCTGTGCCTTGGTGTGCTGGACGACAGCTGGCTCGTGCCTGCACTGCGGCGCGTTGCGCGCTGCTTTGCACGCGGCGATGGCGCAGAGGATGATGCGGGCAGCCCGCAGCCGGGCGGCTTGCAGCGCGCCGACTCAAACGTCAGCCTTGCCAGCATCATGTCGTGTGAGCAGGGAGGGATTGGTGTGGAGGATTGAAGAGGGCTGCTTTTGTTGGGTCCTGTGCAACCACAGCAGCCGTACATTGACCGCGCCGATGCGTCAGCAGTGTGTGCTTTCATACAGCAGATGTCTATGAAAGCAGTGCTGCCTTCATTCCCCCAGTACACATCAGGCGCGGTGGTTTGTTTTGTGTGCATCTGCCTTCTGGCAAGAATATGTCAGATCACAAGGGCATTCTTCCTGATGCTGTGGAGCTGAACTAAGTATTCTTCATGTGGGGTTGCCTGCTCAACTCCCTGCACTTGCAGTGGAGGAGATGCAGCCAGCGCTTGAGCCAGTTGCGCAACGCAGACGGGACTCGCCCATTGTGCGCGCCCTGGGAGGCTTGGCCGTGCTCACCGCTGCATTGGCACTTGGCAACAGTGGCCGCGCAGGGCGCGTGCTGTGGCTGACAGCACAGCAGCTCACCAGCGTGCTTGGCATGCTGGTGCCAGCTGCTGCTGGCTGGTGGCTCTACAGCTGGGGTAACGCGTCATACCAGACGTATGCGCGGGTGAGTGCTGCTGCGTCTGCAGAGCTACGGCAAAACCTCCAAGCAGCTGCAGAAGCCGCAGCACGCGCCGATGCAACGGCCGGCATGCCTGCAGCAGGCCCCGCAGCACGGCCACAACCATTGGTTGCCGAGAGCTTGGCCTCACCTGATGGGTTGCTTTCTCCGACAGCCACACCCGAGCCTGGTGCAGCCGAGCAGCTGGCAGCAGCCACGGATGAAGCAGGAGCAGCCAGCAAGCGTGTGTCGGATGCATGTGCAGCAGAGGACGGCGTGGCCGCTAGCACAACCGATACAGAGGAGGAAGCCAGCACGCCACGCGCAGGCAGGCGCAGGGCAGCTGCCAAGAGCACGCCCCAGCCACGTAAAGGGCGCATGGCAAAGGCGGCTGTCCTTGCGGAGCATGCAGCAGAGGGAGCGGGCGAGGCAGGAACACAGGACGAGGCAGCAGCTCCTGCGCGTGGAGCAAAGCGTGCCGCGGGGACACTGGGCAAGAAGGCGGCGACCGCACCTGCAGGGGAAGCAGCAGAGGACGAGGGGACTGCCGCTGCCTCCACGCCAGCGCCAGAGGCGGTTGCTGTCGTCACAGCCATCCCAGTCGCGGAAGCCCAGGCTGCAGGTACAACAGCAGCCGCAGCAGGCAAGGCTGCAGCAGCACGCGCTGCTGCTGCAGCTGCCAGCAGGGTTGGCTTAAGAGAACGTTTGGCTCCACAGCTGGCGGTTGTTGGTGCTGTGTCAGTGGCTTCAGTGGCACTGCTGATGTTCCTCGCTGGCCTGCCTGCGGTGCTGGCGCCAGCTGGTTGGAATCAGGCATCACTGAGGTGAGCGGCCTCTGGGTAGACCAGCTGAATCAGCTGGCTAGACTGCCCCTGTGTCTGCTGTGACACATTATGAGAGCACATGGAAGAGCGCAGCAGCGGGGCATGCAGCGTGCATGCACCGTCTGTGTGCATTGCACCCGTGCAGCCGGGCATGCAACAGGCTACATCACTTAGCTCATAGCCCAGGCTGATTGCTATGGCCCGGACAGAAGGACACATGGTGGCTGTCACCTTGTGCGCATCAACGCACGTGCTTGCGGGACATGCATCAATTCGAGCACACAGTCAGTTATGCTTGCGGCACATGCATCAATACGTGCAAAGAGCTAGTCATGCTTGCGCAACATGCACAGAGCTGCTTATCTGCCTACTTCTGCCGGCATCTGCATCGCAGGTCTGTGCCTGGGCTGGTGGGCAGCTACCGTGCTTGCCGTACGCTGGGCATCGTCGCCAGCAGCAGCTCCCTGCAGCGTGCATGGGCCAGCACCGCCACCGCAGCCGCATCCGGCATGCGTGGCAGCTACCTGGCCTTTGAGCTGTCCACAAGCGACGATGGCCGTGCGTGGCAGCCTGTTCGCTTCAGGCAGAGTGGCTTGAGCTCCGGCGTGGCAGGCGCTGCGGCGCGGGAGGGGCTGCTGGGGAAGATCAGGGGGGTGTACGAGCCGCGCCTGCAGGGGCGGATGGCTGCTGCTGGCAGCGGGAGCTTGCAGGACAACCCGTGGCTGCTGGGCCTAGCGGACAAGGTCTTGGAGGTGGGTTGCAGTGGCAGCTGCCAAGTGCAGGTGGCGGGTGCATATCAGCGAGCGGGCAGACGCTGTCAGCAGCAGGCAGAGCAGCTCACGGCTGCCGTGGCATATCATTTGTTGGAGGCGGGTGGCAATGGGCGCAGCCGCTGCATGGACGCTTGCTGGAGCCGAGTTGTACTTGTGACCGCGCAGGGCCGTACTCCGGGGAGCTTGTGAGTACTTGTCACACTGCGTGTGCCCTGCTGCTGCTGCTGCTGCTGCTGCTGCTGCTGCTGCTGCTGCAGGGGAGCCCCGACATGGCCCCGTACCTCCTGCAGCCTGTGCAGCCGCACGCCTGGGTCAGGATAGACCTGGTGCGCTACTCGCCCAGCAGCCTGCCAGCCATGCGGGGTGCCAGCGTGCCTGGCGGCTGGGTGGCGCAGCATGTGGCTGAGGTGCTGCCTGTCATGCCTCGGGGGACCCAGACTGGAAGGACACGCTGCGGCAGCTGGGCATGGGTTCATCGGCTGCTGCACCGCGGTGAGTGAGGATTGCAGCCGGGCGGCTGCAGCACACTGCAGTTGTGATGGTCTGCACAGGTGTACCCGCTCAGATTGCACACATGTACACTGAGGGTGTCTTCCCCAGGCAAACATGCAAAACTCGCAACTGTCCATTGCACTGTGCTGGTAGGCGAAGGGACAGGAAGATGTTGCGCTCTTGCCATTGAACTTTCATAATGTGCTTGTGAAAGACGGAAAAGGACACGGCGCCGGCATGCAGAACAGTGTCAAGTTGCCTTTGACTTGGTGTGTGCATGTTCTCCTATTCTGCTGCAGGTCTGTTTTCGCAGGTGTGGTCGCTCATGTGGCCTACCCTGGCTGGCTGCTGGCTGCGCTGCTGGCGGCTGTGGCGCTCAGGCACTGCCTGTTTGCTGGAGGGCTGGTGCACAGCATGCAAGCAGAGGGGATGAGCCAGGCAGCCGCATGGGCTGGTGAGCAGCCGCATCACTGAAGCAGGCATGGCAAGCACAGCAGTTGCCCAACAGCTCTGCCCCCCTTGCCTCATGCAAGCAGCTGTTGCTTGGCAATGTCTGTGGTTTTGCCGGAATTTTGTGCTGGTGCTTGTCGGTTGGATTATCATCCTGCCGGGTGGCAAGATGATGTACTGGGTTGCTTGTCTGCATAACAGAGGACCTGCTGATGGGTCGGCTGACCATGGCATGTGTTGTGAGGGACAGGCATGCGGCGTGGTGATGTGCAGCTCAGATCATCACACCCAGTGCCGTTTGCATTGTGCTTTTGAATGCACATGGAGTCGGCAAGCTTTTCTTGCAGCGGGGACCAATCGCTGAATCACTGCGTGGGACAAGGTTGACCCTACAGTTGACAGGGTGATTGCGGGGTTGATTTTGCTTCGCGTGTAACCCGCTCACAATCTGGAATTGATGACGGCATCAACAGCACAATAGCGCCAACGGCGGCAAAGCAGTGCCTGGCACATGCGCTGACACAGCTGATTCACTTGATGTACAGCTGGATTGCTTGATTGATAACCATCAGAAGCAGCTTTGTGGCCTACTGTAACAAAGGCTTACTAACATGATGCAGTCACTCCAAGTATGGGTGGTTTTGTCTTTCGAAGAGCAGTCGCACTGCTTTGGCGTGCTTTGTTGCGCTCTGTTCGCTTTACGTGCCTGCTGTCACTGGATTGAACGGACGAAGTTAACATGTTGGCTTCGAAATGTGACAGACATGACGCACAACTGGCGCTCCAAAAGCAACACAGGATATGCACTGAGGATCCCCAGGGACACAGGTCTGTACACATGTGTTGCGGATGCAAAGACAGGGCAATGTTGCCTTGTTATAAAGAGCCCACTGTACATCAAAGAGCCACTGTAAAGAGCCCATCAAATCTCTCCTGAGCGAGAATGTTGCAGAGCATACTTCGTCGGCTTCCCGCTCACATGAGCTAGGCGCTGCCATGCTAACTCAGCACGTGACATGCGGTGTGCGCGCTTGTTCGCACCCCTCCCTCGCCGTGTGTTCGGGCGGCTTGTGCAGACATCGGCCTCATTGCATGTTGAGGACTTTGGTGAACTTGCAGGGGTGAGCAGGACTCGAACCAGGTACCGCCTGTATGAAAGGGTCTACCGCCTGTATGCAAAGTTTGGTGCGCACCGGGCCGGGAAGATTGCGCTATAAATTGGGGAACTGTCACAGCCAGCGCTGCCGCAACAAAGACAGACCTCCTTTTGGCGCGTGAAACGTTGTGTGCTGATTTAGGCTGGCAGCGACCGGGCGGCAGTGCAGAAAATGTCATTCGATTGGCCGACCTCACCGTTGCCACTGCCACTAAGCTTCAACGTCTCTCTGCGCTTGATGCTATTGCTCCCCGCCATGCTGCTTTTCTGAACAGTGTTAGAATGTTGGATGGCACTCCTGCCGGGGCCCAGCTGCCTGTTGTGCAACTGGTGTTATCCCGCTGGTGGGGCGTTAGAGTGGCTAACACCTACAAAGAAGCAGCCTGGCGCCTGACTTTAAATGCCTTCCCCACTGCGCAGCGTATGCAGCTGACTACGGGGTGTGCAGCTTGCTCAGCTGCTGGGCCAGGTGTGGAGCATCATTTCTGGCTATGTCCGGTGGCTGTTGCCGTGCGAGAAGAGGTGGAGCGTCAACTTAGAGCTTTTAACCTGCTCACGGCGGGTGAAAACCTGCCCTGCAGGGCTTTGTGGTTGGCATGTGCCCCTCACCGTGATGTGCACCGCCTTGTTTGGGACATGGTCATCATCATCATATTACCCATTCAAGCCATAGCATCAGCGCCATCGGCCCCGCGCCCCACCGGGGCGGAAAGAGGAGGGAGCACTGCTCCAGAATGTTTGCATGCATTGCGCACATCCCAAGACTTGACAAGAAAAGCAGCAATACACGGTGACACCATCAGACATCTTCCAGAACTGCCCCAAATGTCATCAGATACAAAACGCAACACCTTGATTGACGAATCAGCCATGGACAAAACGCTGTGCAACTTTTCAGCGCAACCAGGCAGGGATCTGATCTCAGCAAACATATCATCCCTCTGAGCAGAAGTAGCAGGGCAATCAAACATGAAGTGTGACAAAGACTCAACTTCTGCACCACAACAAGGACATCCTGAAGTGGAGTTAGCTCTGCGACCGCCAAACTGACTAGTACGCTCTTGTACACACAGACAACCCATACAAACACGCAACAGCAATTCAATACCACGTGGAATTGCCACTGAACGCAAGTACGGCCTAGGCCTCCTGAAACCCATAGCATCAACATGAGAGGGATGCACATGAGCCACATACCGACTCAGAGTGGAGTGTTCCAACGTTTCACATGCAATCCTCAGCATGTAGTGTCTTGACCTGCTTGTTGACATGGCTCTTGCACGCACTGGCTCTGCCTTCCGCGGTCACAACATTCACACCATACTTGCACAGCAGGCTCTGCACATACTTGTGCCACGGTGTCACCGCCACAGCACCACTAGGACGCCTCCATTCAGCTGTAAACACTTGATTTGGCAGCCGAACGCCCTGCATACGCTAAATTCTGTACTCTGTAATTTTGGGACATGGTATGCTTGGCAGCGATACATGCATGCGAACATGGCCGCAGGGTAGCCTGGGCGGTCTCTTGTCGGCTTGGTGTACCTGTGCTTTTTGAGCAAGTGGCGATACGAGCGGCAGTTGGCGGCTTTTGGGATGCGCTTGCTGACTTTGCTGCTACAGCTAGGGTGCCTGGTCGTCACAGAGTTCAGCTACTTACGCGGCAGCCGTTCCTTGCGTGGCACACTGTGCTGCGCGGCAATGGCTTACGTGTAGTCCGCAGGTGATTTGCAAGGGCATGCATATGTGTGTTGCTGCGTTCTCCCTGCCTATCTCTTGGAAGCCACCAGCCCCACTCTAAAGTGGGTGTATGTGGGGTCACTGCATGCCTGTTGAGATATGCAGCTATGACAAAACCTCAGCAGCTGGCCAGCTTTCAGCTGTTTCTTTCCTCACCGCTGCTTTGAGTCTGATCTGCCCTTGAGTCAGCATCATGCTCATCAGCTCAGCCCGCTTCCTGTACTGCAACATGTATAGATTGCTGTCACTGACACTGCTTAGACTACTGCTTGCATGCTCATATACTTCCAAGCAAACAACATTTGCGTGTGATGGGGACGACGGGTCGTGCTGAGCACGGCTGATGTCTGGCCCCACACACAGAGGCTTTCCTGGGGGTTGAGCCTCCTTGAGTGACAGCCTGCGTTGAGCTGCACGCAGCTTCCTTTTATTCCAGGTGTCCGCTGTGGCGTAGCCGCTTGAGCACACCGTGTAACCCCTCAAACTTAAAAAAAAAAACAAAGACAGAATTGTATTGAAAAAAACTGTGTTGCTGTCGGATGATGACGACGACGCCTATCGTGGCTGCCGCTTTCAATAACACAAGGCGGCTTGGAGCTATCAGTCATCGACACACTTGTCCAGAACACTACTGTAAGGGATAAAGTCCTAGCTGGCTCTATGGTGCGCCCTTCAGAATGCTGCAGCCCGCAGCAGCATGATCAGTGATACCACCACCCACACACCTTTGGCTTGCAAGCTATTATTCGTTTATAATCAAAATATGATCTCCGATGTATTTTTTTCAGATGGTACCAGTCGGCCTGGTTCGACGGGTGTGCCAGTTGCATCTTCAGCCTTTGCAGCGAAACCACCGAAACACCCCGGTAAAACGTGCTCATGTTGCCGCGTGACAGCGACAAAAACATACAAACCAATGCAGCCGATGTGGCAGCGCACTACGATCCCCTAGTCCGGCACCTGCAGCAACGGCCGGCTTGGAAGCAGCAACAGCATGGCAGGCATGCTCCCAAGGCACATGACCTACAAGCTTCCAGCAATCGTGTCAGAATTAACCGTCTGCGGGAAATGTCTGCGCGTGCAGCGGCAGCAGCAGCAGCAACACTAATCATCTTCCCTTGTTGTGCACAATAACAGCAGCATGCGCAGCAGGAGCCAGGTGGACAGCACGGACGGCAGCACACATCACACATTATCAGGAACAGCCTGCAGCATGCAAGAGCCAGCCGTACCTGTGAAGCAGCAGGTGCTAAAGTCCACATGTCTTAACAACTGCAAAAGTAACTGCATGGCAGTGTGGATCAGTAGTTCATATGTTGACATCACCTCACGCGGAACAACAACCACAACTTACTCAACTTGCTTTCCCCGTTAGTTATAGTCTTACAGTAGGCATACGCATGCAGTTCTATGCCCTGGCACTGCACAACTTTACCTGCTGTCGCTGACGTGGCAGCAGATCGTGCGGTCGTAGGTGGTGGTCCCTGTTATGCAAGGGTATATAACGGTGTCTCGCCCGACTTTGTACCATCAGCTGATCTGCCACAACCGACTAGCCATCGGTCAACGGCGTATTGTTCAGCAATCGTGTCGCTGGGCTGCAAGGAATGGACTCCACCCGGCAGGGTGGGCGTCGGGCCTGCTGTGCTTCATCGCGTCGGGCCCTTACGGGGGCTGCAGACCGGCGAAGGTTCATTCCTTCCTTGGCGGCACAACGTGGTTTTTAAAACCCCGCCAGTTGCAGCGCCTGAGTACACCACAGTATTGTATGGATGTTCAGCTTGTCCCATCGCACATATCACGAGTTGAGTGCCGCCCTAGCAAGGCCGCCGCTCTTGAATGCTGGGCACACTCGCGCTCAGGTTTTGCATCACTGAGTTGCCCTGCTTCCCTTTTCTGCTTCCCTTTCTAGGTTAGAGTGATGCTGCTCGGCAGAAACACTGTCATTATCATCAGCACCATGCCATGCAATTCCCAACACCATCCAACACCATGGCATTTTTAATCATAAAATCAGACTATAACTACAACGCCGACTCATCATCATCATCATCATCATTATCGCCATCACCCCATTACGTCAGCACGCGGCCGATTACCCAACAGCCCAAACAACGGATAGGAGCGTATGGCGTGTCTTGCTGGTGGCGGCAGTGCCGTAGGCCTCCGGCAATTAGGTTCGCCTGACTGCCGTGTATGGCCAGCCAGTAGGGTTTTGCCTCCCCTTCAACAAAATAAAAACAGCCCAAACCTATCTCCTACTACCCAATCAGCCGAATCTATTACCCATTCACGGCGGCTCAAACCTCCGGTTCATATTGCATGAGGATATTTAACACAATGTTACCCAACCAACGGCTCCCACGCACCAAGCAACGGTACGACTCTGCCTTGCAATTGCTGCCCTACCCTGCCACTGCCTCAATCCACTTCTTTGCCAAAGCTACATGCCGTGTGCAGCGCAGGTGTGGTGCATTTGTCCGCAGCCATAGAAACACTTGCGATAGCTGTCGTTGTGGTAGATTTGCTGCGGACTTGGCAGGACAGCCCTGCCAAGCTGGCTGATCGTGTAAACGCATGTGCCGAAGCCGTCAGGCTGTGCTGGGTACCACAATTGCCGTGATTGGAGCTGGCGACCCTCACCACGGCTGCAGTGCACAGCGCAACCGCCCGCTGTCTGCCAGGCCATGGCCCAGCGGCTGCGCATCCACATCCGCTCAGTTTCTGCAGGTCAGCAAAGACACCAAGCAAAGCGCGCAAGTCCAAATGCTGGTATCACCGCTGGCGAGCGCCCTCATGCAAAGCTTGCCATACCCAGGCCACCCTGCGGGCCTTCTGCAACCTCGCTCTCACCCTGCTGCTGCTGCTGCTGCTGCTGCGCTCCCGGCCACCTGGGAAACACCCGCTTGTACAGGCTCATGCACACCGAATCGCGCTGCTGCACGGGCCCGTCAAAGCGCGCCTTGTACGCGCCGTGCGTGCCGAGCGGCTCCGTGATGCGGCCCCGCCTGCCGCTCTTGGTCCACAGCTCCACGGGCTTGAACCACCTGATGTCGTCGGGGTTGAAGAACATGAGCCGCACGACGGCACGCGTCTTGTGCACGCGCACGGGGTAGCCGCTCAGCACGATCTTCTTCACGATGAGGCGGTCCGGGTCCACGGAGCGCAACGCGCCCGTCGCTGCCAGCTGCGGCTGCTGGCCGGGCACCACCTGCGGAAACAAACAGCAGAGTGAGAGCACATGCGTGAGGCCAGATGTTTGGCAACAAGACAATAGATAAAGTAAAACACGTTGCCCAAGTGGGGTGTGTGGTACTTGACACTCTCAATGCTGGCTGAACAGCAGCAGCAGCAGCGGCGGCTGCACAGCTGGCAGCTCTGCAAGACACAAGCACCATTTGCATGCAGCTGCCCATGCGTTATATGGGCACTGCTGACTGACACACCCACCACCCGCCGGCCCGCCACATCTCACCTTGAAGGCCAGCAGCGGCAGTGGCGGGAAGCTGATGGGTGCGTACACGCTGCCCACACTAGCCTTGCCGGGGTGCAAAAACCGCTCCATCTTGTTCTTGTCTGCTCCCTGGGCATCGTCGGACAGCACAGGCTGGCCCATGAACGACCGCACGCCACACACCAGCAGCAGCTCCTCCTTGCTGCGGATGGTCTCAGCATAACTCGCAGCCTTCTTCATGCTGAAGTTCACGACCGAGAGCTTCGCCTCGTGCTGCAGCAGGCCATACACTGTCAGCGGCACCGCTCCGGTGACGCTAGTGACGCCAGTGTCGAGTGACATGCCATCGTCAGCAGCACCAGCACCAGCAGCAGCGGAAGCGGCAGCGGCTGCTGCAGCTGTGCGCTCTAGTACAACAGCAGCTGCAGCTGCCGGTACGTCTGCGAGCACTACTGAGACCCAGCTACCTGGCAGGACACTGCAGGCGTCGCTGCCGTCTGTTGCACGTGCCTGAGAGGATACCACCACCAGCAGCAGCAGCAGCAGCAGCAGCAGTAGCAGCAGCAGCAGCAGGAGGAACTCTGTTGGAAAGCGCATGCAGGGACAACTGGTAAGCCTTGCTGTCACAGCATCAAGCAGCAAAGGTTGCTCTGAGCAACATGGATCAGCATGAAAGCTATTGCGGAGTACGGCAGATGACGCTATCCCAGCTCAGCCCGCCCCCAGCACGGCGTAGCAGGCGTTGCTCACCACTGCCTCGTGTGCGCGCTTGGCAGTGCGCTTGAAGTTCTCAAAGGCAAACACGCGCCCGTATTCTGCGGGCAGCCCCTCACGTGCATCCCAGGGGCTGCTGCGGAAGCTCTTGAGGCCCCTGCAGCAGCAGCAGCAGCAGCAGCAGGAGCAGCAGGAGCAGCACATTGGCTGTGAGACACCCTGTCTTCCATTCGGCTGCATGTCACTGCACGCTGTGCATGAGGGCCTGGCACTGCGCGCAGCCAGCGAGGGCAGCCGAGCAGAAGCACACGGACCCCTCCGCCAGGCACCTGCCTCCTGCACCAATCGCTGCAACTGCTTGTGTACTGGCTGTGGGGCAGGGCTGGCGCACCTGTACTTTGCAAAGCGCTGACGTGCCGGCATGTCCTGTGGGGTGTCAATCTCATCGGGGTACTCCGCGTCTTCAGCCTCAGCCTGCAGGCCACGGCACAACCAGCCACCACCATGCCAGCACAGCGTGATTCCAAGATGAACATGGCAAGCACCAGCATGTGCACTGACATGCAAAAACAAGAAGAAACGGAAACAAGACAGCGGAACCCCCGCATCAGCCTACGAAGAACCCAATGTTGAGCGTCGCCTTGATTGTGGTCATGTGTGCGCACCACGAGCAGTGACACCAAACCAAGCCAGGCAGCGCACGTCCGGCTAATCAGCGCATGACAAGCACACTCAGCAGCAAATCTAAAAAAAGAAAAAAAAAACAGCTCAAAAGCACTCACCATGCTGTGCTGCTGCGCTTCCTATGAGCACCGCCGCAAGCAGTGGGAGGCCCAAGTAGCCCAGGCAGCGGACATCTTACAGCAGAGCCTAATCAGCGCACAACTAGCATACTCAGCAGCCGACCAAATCAAAGCGCAAGCAGCTCAAAGGCACCCACCAGGCGCCTGCCCTTCGCCTCCTCCCTCATGCGCAGCGCTGCCGCCTCATCCGCCTGCTCGTCGTCGCCCATCATGGAGGCGGCGTCGCCGTCGTCAGCAGCAGCGCCGTACTCCTCTTCCGAGTCGAGGTCTTCCGACAGCGGCACGGCTGAGGGCGCGCTGCCGGCAGCAGCAGCACCGTCTTCAGCCATCGCAGCATCATCGTCTGGTGGAAGTGCGGGTCATACAGGCGCAGCAGCAGCAGCAGCAGCAGCAGCAGCAGCAGCAGTGACCGAGCTGGAAGGCGCGAACACCGAGATGCAAGTACAGTTAGTGGTGAAGCTATGACACTACTGATGACTTTGATAAATTGTACTGCCAGCTGGTCCGCAGCGTACCTGCACCTGCACTTGTTGCTCTGCATCTGCAGCTCAACAACGCTGCGGGTGTTGCGCGACAGAGCGCACCCGCTTCGTGCAATGCGTAGCTTGCAGTGTCTCATGGGTCCGACACAGGCAGCAGCGTGGGGCTGTGCGCCTGCTTTATACCAGGAGGTGTGCTGTCCCCTCAGGCTGAGCTGCAGGGCGGCTGCGGTGGGAGGAGCCACCAGCAGCGCTGCAGGCTGGGGCATGCTGCTGCTTCAAAGGTTCGACAGAACACCAGCGAGCGCTCCCTACAGACAACAACTGCTGCTCGACTACACCTATGACGAGCACAGGGTGCCAGCTCTGCTTGCCGGTGCATCCGCTGCTGGGGGCCTGGCCCTGCCCAGCACGGTCGCACCGCACGCGCTGGTAGCTGCAGCAGCCAAACCAAGCAGTGGCCACTCACCCTCTTCCTCCTCGTCGCTGCCTGCGCTGCCGCCTTCGTCATCGTCCAGGATCCAGGCCGCTTGGTACTCGCTGGTGCCAGCTGGCAGCCGCCGCTTGCGCAGCTTGCCGCCGCCGCCGCCAGCAGCAGCAGCCAGCTCCTCCTCTGTGGGCCAGGTCTGCTCGCCTGCAGGGGGCGCGGCGAGGGCAGCATGGCGGTGAGTGCAGCAAGTTTTTGAGTATTTTTCAGTCAGCAGGTCTCCAAGGGGGGTGTTGGTGGGTGGAGGCGCAGGGGGAAGGTACCACGTTCATGCAGGGAGCTGTGCATGTTATGCAGCCCAGCACACAGCAACCAGGCACTTTGTCCTCAGGCAGGGTGAGGTGAGCAAGTCGCGCATGCACAGCACAGACCTGCATGGCTGGTGACCACTACGTCAAGCAGGCGTGGCGCTGCGCCATGGCAGCATTAATGGGTTGTGTGAGTGATGCCCAGCTGGGCAGGCAGGTTTGCAAATGCAATGCAGTTGCATGAGCGGGTCGGGTGACTCAGCCTCTTGCGTGATGCTTGGAAACTGCGTGATGCTTGGCAAACGCAATCTGGTGCTTGCTAACTGCTGGCGACCTTACCTTCTAAGGGGTCTGGCTCGTTCTCCCTTACAAGCGCTTCCTGCAGCTCCGGATCAGGCACCGCAAGCACAGGACCAGCACCAGAAGCGTCCGGCATCTCCATGTCCATGGCACCAGCAGCACCGCCCTTCGTCCGCTGTTGTCGCTGCTGCTGCTGCACAACCGCTGCTGCTGGGTCGGGCGGCCCCTCTATGCGCAGGATGCGGAAGTCGCCAGCACCTGGAACAGTGATGAGCTGGTTTGCTGACAGTCCCTGAGCCCGCACGTAGCCTGTCAACCGCAGCTGACCCAGCTGCTGCTGCTGCTGCTGCTGCCCGTCCAGCACGTGTTGCTGCTGCTCGTTTGGCTGGAAGCTGGCTTGCTGTACCATCATGTACGGCCGCTGCCGCCGCCACACAGGCAGCTGCGGCATGCTGTCAGCCAAGGTGCGCAGCAGCTGCTGCATGTCCTGCTGGTTGTCTGCTGACAGCAGCTTCGTATCGCCTGGTAGGTGCTGCTGCAGTGCCTTCTCGGCACGCTTCTTGGCTGCTGAACGCCGCTTGAGCTCTGCAGAAGAGCCCTTGGCTGCTGCGCCACCTGCTGCTGCTGCTGCTGCATCCACCTCTCCATCAATGCCCATTGCATCTGCTGCTGCAGTTGACCCATGCTGCTGCTGCTGCTGCTGGTTCAGCACGACTGCTGTCGTGCTCGGCAACCCCATCGCACGCAGCACTGTCAGACAGCTGCTGCCTGCAGCGTCCACAGGGACTGCGCCCTCCTGACCTGGCAGCAACAGCAGCAGCACCTCCGCGGCCTTGGCCAGATCCACAACAGCCAGTGGGTCCTGCACAGACACGTCAAAAGAAGGTTCAGACCACAAGCTATTCACACCATGTTGTGCACGACAAAAACAGTCAGGTCCACCATAGTGTGTGCTGTAGTTGTTGCTGCTGCTGCTGCCGCTATGCTTGTGTGTTACCATGCAGTCAACTCCAGCCACATACCAGCACACAGGGCTGGGGGCAGCAGGTGCTCTGAATGCACCAGGTGTGTCTGGCCACTCACGTTTCTGTCCGTCGGTGCTGGCAGCAGCGTCAGCCGCACACGCCGCCGCCCTTGAGCCAAGACAGTGCATAAACTGCCTTCTGCTGCTGCTGCTGCTGCTGCTCCTGGTGTGCCTGCCGCTGCCAACAGGCCTGACCAGAGTGGTGCTGGATCAACATCATCTGACAGTGGCAGCAGTGCTACTACAACAGGCGCCGAGTGGCGGCGTCGAGCCTCCAGGAGTTCATTGCGCTTGATATCCCTGTGCAAAGGCATGCAGTGGCGGCAGATCGGGTGGTAACCGATGCAGCGCTGTTGATGTCGTGCCATTGCTGGTGGCGCCTTTAGCAGCTATGGTGCGGTGGGACACTACACAGGAAGCAGCGATCCAAGTGAGGCGGAGCAGCTGCTGCCAGGCACATTGCATCAAGATGTTGATGCAACTACGTTGCCTCATCCACCATGCACTCCAGCGGCACCAACATGCTCAGGCTTGCTGCTGTTGCTGCTGTCACCTCTCACCTGTGCTGCTTGGAGGCCTGGGCGCGCTCTAGCTTGTTGGAATGACTGGCTGATTTTATGGGAGCACGGGGTCCGCTCCGGCCCTCCTTCTTGAGCTGATGCTTCTCTCGAGCGCTCTTTCCAGCATTCCTGCCAGGTTTGTGCCCCTGCAAAGCATGAGCGATGCAAAGCCTGAGCTAGAGCATTTCATGGCAAAGGGAATGTAACTACATGCAGCCCACCTTGTTCCTCTGCCCGTGAGCAGAGGGGCCGCCCATAGCTGTACGTGTTCAGACTTCACAGTGGCGGCATGCACATCATCATCAGCGCACTCAACCGTGTCGTGGATCTATGGGATGTCCATTACTTTGCCGTGTGGAACTTTCTCGCCCAACTCAGTTTGTCACTGACATGACATGCATACTGGTATCTGCTACAGCCAGAGTGCAGCTCAGCTGTGCATCCATAAATCATAACGGACGCTGCCAATCAAGGATAGACGTTGAATTTGATTTGAAAGCTTTGCTGTAAGGCATGTATTTTGTTTTGCGCGCCCTCACAACAAGCGGTACACTCTGTTGTCCTTGAAGAAGTTCGCCTTGCTCAACAGTTTCACCATCAAGGTAAACAACGTGGAATTAATTGGAGGCTGTGCTTGGAATACCTGGTAGTAAGCAGTTGGGGCACCGTACCTGCGACTACACTTGTCGCACTTTGCTGCTCTGCTCCTCCGTATGGCACAGCGCTGCTCCACATGCAGGAATATGTCTGAAAAACAACGTAAAATTTCAAAGCCTCCTCTATACAGCAAACATCAGGTGCCGGCCGCAACTGCAGATTGCTGTACAGTTCACGTCCATGCCCTGCCCTGCCAACCTGGCAATCACTTGTGGCCCCCTGCTTAACCAGCGCACACCATTGCTCTTTACGTGCTGTCCCAACTGTTCCTCATCGGTGAAAGACAGCTGCTTGAGCGGCCGTCCAGAAGCAGGCAGCAGTAGTTTCTGCCAGAGCATCTGCCGGGCCAGGCTTCTGCTGCCATGGCAGCTGCATGTGCTTCCTGGTCTGCCGGACAGCACCTAGCAAGCCTGGGAAACCTGGCCACCAAGCTTGACAGACTCGAGAGGCAGGCAGAGCTGCTAGACAGCTGGCAGGAGGAGAGAGAGCAGGTGAGTGCTTGCAGGAACAACAGCAATTGCGTGCATTCCGGCACAGCGCAGGACCACCAGCACCTGAACAGGCTTCCTTCTGTCACAGCATACAGCTGCAAACGCAGCATTCAAGGCATGAGCAGCAGCTGTAACTTGTTGGAGTGGTGCATGCATCAGGGCTATCCTGCAAGCCACAGGCTGTGTGCTGGCCTGCCTCACCTAGCTCTGGATCAGGCCTTGTGTTCTTCAATCAGTACAACCCCCAGATGTAGCAACCCTGCAAGCTGTTTCGCCGCATGCAGTGTGTTTTGCAGCCAACCAAGCTGCACTACAGCCTTGCCGCATGCTCACCGCTGTGCCCCTGACCCTTTTTGCTGCCACTGCTATGCCACCTTCGCACCCACTGCGTACCATGCAGCTTGACCTGCTGAAAGCCCACAGGCCTGTCCAGCAGCAGCAGGCCCTCAGCGAGCAGGTGGCCTGCCTGAAGGCCTACATCTCGTCAGTTGCAGATGCTGAGCTGGACGGTGATGATGACCTGCTGGCAATCACTGCAGCGCACACGTCCAGCTATGCAGTGCAGCTCATCAAAGCAGCAGCAGACCCTGCTGCCCTGCCCTGCAAGGTGAGCTGAAAGGCAACAACAGAAGCAGCTGTGAGGATATGCCATGCCGTTGGCAGGCAACCAGTCAGTGCACTTCAGGGTTCATACGTTCACGTGTGGTCCCCCTACATCAACATGCTGTCACAGCGGGTGAACACAGGCTGTGCACACGCTCAGTGTCATGTGTCAACAGCTGACAGTGCCCATGTTGCATATCTGTGCCCTCCTAGCACCTTGCTGCTGCTGCTTCTTGACATCGGCTCTGGCTGCACCCACCAACTTTGTGCACCTGCCAGGGCAGCCAGGTTGTGACTGACCTGGCAGCAGCCACGCTGTGCATGCTGTCCCAGCGCGTGCCTGCGCACGAGCCGCTGGCGTCCGCCGGCGCCATCCCCGCGCTGCTGCAGCTGCTGGACCCCCTACAGAGCGCATGCGCTGTCGACAACGCCGCCAAGGCGCTCGGCAACGTGTCTGCCGATGCTGCGTGCCGCTCGCTCGTCCGCAGCAGCGGCGGCGTCGGCGCGCTGGTGCGGCTGCTCAGGGCTGACTGCCCAGACACGATGCAGGTGCGGGGCCTGACAAACATACTCTGCCCTTGTCTGTGTGATGATGTGTGGGTGTGTCACTTTGATGTGAGGGCTTGCCGATGCGCTGTCATTGAGCTGGTGCTGCAGGCAGTTGCCTGCACAGGTGGACGTGCAGCTAGGGCCCCACATTGCAACTTGTATAAAAAAAATCGCAACTGACACGGCACGTGCTGCTGCGTGCTACTCCTGCAGGCCTCTGCTGCCGCATCACTGGCACTGCTGGCTGCGCGTGATGGCGTGGTGCAGGACAGCCTGCGCTACCTGGGCGGCATCCCGCTGCTCGTCCACCTGCTGACCAGCACACAGCCGCATGTAGCAGAGGCAGCAAGGTACGCAGGAGGGGCAGGGGCAAGTGGCATGCATGCGATGGCGGCTGCTCTGCACCAGCATTATGTGTAGCATTCACGACAACTGCGCTGCCGGCCGGCATGTCCACTGGGCCACGCTGCATTCGCTCACATGGCGTTGCTGCAACACTGCAGCAGTAGTAGTGGGCTAGCACATGGCATTGCCGCAAGGCCTGTCAGCTTCAATACACAGAGAGGCCTGTGCCTGTGTGTGTCGCCAACAGCCTGCCTGTCCTCGCCCACGATGCGCATGTCCCTTGCAGGTGCTGCCTGTGCGCGCTCAAGCACCTCAACGCACGCAACGCAGCAGAAATTCTGTCCAGCCTGCGCTCGAGTGACGCCCTGGCAAAAGACTACTACAAGCTCAAGGATGCACTGGCCCTGCTGGACGAGTCACCCTCCCCAGCCTTGACGGGCAGCGTTAACCGTGGTTTGACTGCCTCTGTCCGTGCAGCATCAACGGGCGGCAAGGTGGCTGCTTGCGCCAAGGCTGCTGCGCGTGAGCTGCTGCTTGACAGGGTGTGCGAGGAGGCACGGCGCGGCGTGGCTGCTGCAGCAGTGCAGGTGGTGGATGCTGTGGAGCAGGAGGTGCTGCACAGGAAGATCAGGTGGGTGCACAGGGAGGCACGTCAGGCCCTGATGCGCTTGACCGCGCTGCCAAAGCAGGGAAATCTGGGCGTGTCGCTGGATGCGCCACATGTCACCAAGAGGTAGGGAGAGCAGGCGCCTGATATGTCCTGCTGCGTCCTGTCTATTGTGTCCTTGTCCTTGCAGCCGGGCGCAGCGGCCGTTGAAGGCCCTGCACACTGACCTGGACGCTTCAATCGCGCTGCTGAAGGCCTCCCTAGCGGAGACCAAGGCCGCGGCGGCGGCACGCAAGGCTGCTGCTGCCGTGGCAGCACGCACACTGTACACCCCCGGCAGCCCTGGCGCCGGCAGCAGCACAGTTGCAGCTTTCAGGCCTGTCAGCACGCCCACCAGGCCCAGCTACAGCCGTGCGAATGGGCTGGAGGTGGCGCCCGCCAGCAGAACGGCGCAGGGCAAGCACCTGATGCGCTACACCTGCGACGAGGTGAGCAGCTGGTGCTGTGCGGCGGTTGCGACGCGGGAGGCTGCACATGCGCAGGGGCCCCGTGCAGGAGACAGACAGGGCTTCTCACTCGTGTGCGAGGTTGTGACCACACCACTCTGTTGTAGGGTCCTTTGCTGTGCCTGTTTGTTGCCAGGTGGGTGGAGCATGTGCCCCTCACCAGAACAAGTTGTACAAAGTCGCCTCTCTGCTGCCGTGCACGCGTGCGCGTCTTTCTGTGCATGTGCAGGTGGTTGCCCTGCTGCAGGAGATGGGCCTGGACTCGCACGACACGCGGCCCGTCAAGAGGGCCGGCCTCACCGGCGCTGAGCTGCTGCTGCTGGAGGAGCCGCAGCTGATGGAGCTGCTGGGCCTGCCCAAGCACAAGGCGCGCCGCCTGCGCAGGCTGCAGGTGTGGGCGGGCTGCGCGCCGTGACCGCAGCGCTGCAAACGCACCGGCTGTGCCAGTGTACATGCGTATGTGTATGTATTTGAGGCGACTTGTGCCGAAACCTTACCTGCAGTCTTGCCACACCACGGCCACCGCATCTCCAGTGGTGCAGCCGGTACTCAGAGACAGCTCCTGGGGCGTGGCTGCTGGCAACATGTGCGCGCTGCTGGGCTGCGACTGCAGGACGCCACGCGCCTGTATGACGCTGTCGCCACGCGCGTGGCGCAGCCGCGCCTGACAGACATCGAGCTGCGGCTGTGGCTGGCCGGCCAGGGCTGCAGCAGCGGCGAGGCGGGCCGCGTGATGAAGCTGCTGCGCAGCCTGGTGATGAACAACGCGGAGGCGCCGTACGTGTCGGCCTGGGAGTGGTCAGTCGGGTGGACGTGGGTGATGCATGCTCTGGAGGTGTATGGCGTAGACTGGAGGGTGTAGGGCGACAGGAGGGAATGCTCTCTCCGTGTAAGGGTGCGTGGTGTTTGTGTGGGTAGGTGAGGGAGACCCAGGGAGCCGGCATGCGCGGCGCCTGGGCTGTGAGGCATCATGCACTGCATGATTCAGGTTATGTTGAAGATGGCTGGTGGGTGGACGAGACTGCCAATGGGTGGGGCGGCCTGCGAGGCCTGGGTCAAAACATGCCAGTCTCAGGGACGCATGCCGAGTCGTCAAGGAGCCTTCCAGTGGCCACGTTACTTTACGGCACCTGCTCCACCCATCAACAGAGGAAGCCCTGTCAGGAGTAGCTCACGCCTTGACGCCTGGGACGGACCTCAATACATACAAAACAGCAGCACACGAGTTTGGTCCTATGCTGCCTAGCGGCATGGTTGTTGCGTACAGCCCCAACTGAGCTTGATGTGCTGTTGTGCTTACCAAACTCAGACGAGTGTAGCAGATGGGGCATCAGCTCTATAAGCTGTCCAGGTTGTTGATTACAATACAATACAGTATTACAGGACTGAACCTGCCTCGGGCACTAGCCCAGGGAGCCGTTGTTCCGCTCATGAGGGTTTTATACGCCAGCAGCCGCTATCCACTTCATTGCCCACTGGTGTGTGCAGTGCTTTTTGCATAACTTGTTCGCTTTGAGATTATGTTGGGCGATGTCGTTGCCATCTGCATAACTCATCAAGTTTGTTGGTCTGCAAGCACTCAGTTGCTGCGCTACAGTGACCTTTGGTGGGACTTAAAAATGAAAACCCAACATTGCACTGCAGAAGTGCTATGTCATTTGGCTAATCATGAAAACGGCGGCTGCCGCAGCGCCTGATCAGACTTCCCCGCTGACCTGGCAATGCAGCTGCGCCATTCATGTAAACGCGGCAGTCATGTGCCACTAGTTGGTGCGGCAACCGTGTGGCGATGGACTGCACGCCTGCATGTGCTTGTTGCGAGCACGTGAACAGTGCGCAGCTTGTGCTGCACGCTGCAGCTCACCTGGCGACTTTGCCAGCGCCAGCTGCAAGCCCGTCCAAGGGCTGATCGGCTGAGCAGGCAAACGCTCCCTGGCCATACATGCCCACATGCGCGGACGCTATGCTGAGGATGAAGCGGCTGCTAGGGAGAAAGAGCGCGCGCAGCCTGGTTGCAATGCTGATGCCTCCTGCATCTGTGGGGCATCTGGGCCCTGCTGCTGTGAGGGTGCAGGACGCATTGGGCTCCAGTCCATGTCAACTCCTGCACAGCAGCGTGCCATGTGAACGAAAAATCCCCTACTTCCATAGCAGCTGGCTATGTGTGACTGCACTTCATCTTCGAATGACTCCAAGGCGGTTGCGCCACGGGGGTGGGCCAACGCAAGTGGTGCATCGTCGTACGATCTTGCACGTCGCCGTGATGCACAGTGCAAGGAGCACACCCTGCTGCCAGGAGAACAGCAGCCACCTGCTCACCCCAGTCAGCACAGTCAAGAAGCCGCCACACAAGAACAATGACTCGCCACACATGAGTGGCTGCGTTTGGCTCTTACCGTCGAGCCTGAAGTCCTGCACAATGTCCCTCAGGCAGCGCCCGTTCATGCCCTGCCAGTTCTTGTACGCGGCGCCCCCCACAGCAAGCAGCACGCGCGTGTTGACACGAGCAGCCTTCAGCCTAGCCACTGCAGCCCTGATCGTGCTGCCTGCTGCCGGGAACTCCAGGCCTGTTCCGCTGAAGCTCAACGATGCTTTGGCGTAGGTGCAATCCGGCCTGGCAAACGACAGCATCACCATGTTCACGTGTGCTGCACGGGAGCAGCGGGACAGCCAGCAGCAGGTGCAGGTGCAGGAGTGAGGCGTGGCTATGACTGGTACAAGCAACCGGCTTTCAGCCACATGCAAGGTACTGTCAACAACTTTGGGCCAGACCTTGTGAACAGGACTGCGGGGTTGAACTGGTGCATGTCAACGTGACGCCAGCAGGCGTTGCTGCAGCTGTTGATGGATGCAGAGCTGACAGCAGCAGGTTGGGCAGCGCATGACGAGCGGGGAGCTAAACAGGTGCACTTGTCGCTGACAAGCAGCAGCCTGCGATTTCACAGTGAACATGGCTGCTAGCTACGTGCAGCTGATGCTGCTCAATGCTGTTGCATGTTCCCTGAGCACTGCTTGTCAGCTGTGATGTCACTCACATGGAGTGCGTGCCAGGTCATGAGTGGCACCAACAGACGGCCGCCAGCTCTGCATGGCAGCCACGACAGCTTTTCAGCACACAACCACTGGCAGCAGCAGGCAGCGGCGCTGCAACGTGCAGTCGAGCAGTGCAGAGCATGGCAGCACATGCTGGTGCATGGCTGTGGGTGGTGAGGGCTCTCTTGGTGGAGCTGCGGACCGTCTCCGGTGCAGTGCACTTGAATCACCATGCACAGGCATCTGCAGTGACAGCGTGCACCAGCAGCTGCAGCTGCGAGCTGCGATCATCACCATGTAGTACCCAACCATGATCGGTCCCCTGGGCAACCGACTTGGACTGGGTGAAGGTGTTGGTGCTGGCCTGGGGCTCGTGCTGGGTTTGGGGCCTGGTGATGGCCTGGTGAAGCTGCTGCACCCGCCATATGCCGGCTGGCACCCAGAGTTCCAGTGTGCAGCTGTGGCGCCGCAGTAGTCGTACTGTGAGCAGCACTGGCTGCCTGGGCTGCATGCATTTGCTGTGCTGCCACATTCGCTGCCGGACTCAGCAGTGGTGCATGCTGGGCTGGCATCTGCCGCTTTAGTATGGACAGCTGCATCTGCGTGCCGCCATGGCAGGGTTTTGTCCGAGGTGAGCACGCACAGCATAACAGCAGCAGCAGTGCAGCAGCAGCGGCAGCAGCAGTGGTAGCAGAAGTGGCATAACAGTTGACCAGCACAGGCAAGCTGACAAACATCACTTGATGGACAATGGTAAGTCCTGTAAGCTACATTGCGGATGAGTGTACTGCTCACCCACAAACTGCTGCTGCTCTGTGATCACAGGGCCTTCCATGAGCGCAGCATAGCTGGATGGTGCAAAGCGCAGAAGTCACAAGAGTAATAGGCAGCCAGCGCGTTCATGTGGGTTGTCACTTGCCTGCACGATCATAGATTACTGCACAGGGTGCTGATGAGTCACGGGGCTCGCGAATGACCGAGGCGCTGGTGTGCGTTGCTGAGGCCTGAACTGCGGTTTAACATAGGTGCAATAACACATAAATATTGCGTCATGGCGGACGCATAGCTGCGTAAGCCATGCTAGCGCGTTGTTTCCTGTGTCACTGTCATGTCATTTGAGCTGATTTGAACTGAAACGTGGATGGTGCCAGCGTTGCCTGTATGCGCAGTCTTGCTTGCGGGAGTCGCGGGACTCTGATGTTCGTGCTGTGTTCTTCTTGTAAGTTACAGTGCTTCTGCTTACTTCTGCTGTTGCCGGCAATGCCCCAGACTTAGGTCAGGGAAACTCGGGTTCGGTTCCCGTCGGTGTCGCCCCTTCGCGGTTGGGAACCAGTTGCAGTAGGTACAATCCCTGCTGTGCTAAACGATGAAATGAGGGGCAAGCGCTACAAACTGGTACGAGCTCTGCTCGGTAGGAAGGCGTATATGCGCCCATATGCATATGGGGTAGAAGGTAGATGGTGTGATCCAGCGCGGCTTCGTCCCCTGCACGCACGCTAAGCTCCCAAGAGCGCCCCTGAAGGAAATGCTAGGGACCGGTATCATATAAGCCACCAAGCTACAGCCTCTGGTTGGTAGGATACCATATGGTCTGACTGTCCCTGCGGATAACCGGGCGTGCTACGGGTTGCTCTTCGTGCGCAACGGCCTTAGATCGCTGACACTTGCTTCGGCTGCATTGGCCCATAAACTTACCCGCAAGGTCCGCAAAGCCTTTGTCGCGTAGCCCTATTATTCTGCTGTTGGCAGGACCCTCAGAGCCAACCAGAGCAGGATGCAGTGCAGCCGTGACAGTGTGGCAGCTGTGCTGACCTCGTCCAGCGATTGCCAAAGCAGGCGCCGCAGCGCTCATTGCTCAGCACACCTAGGTTGCTCCTGCTGCCGCAGCTCAGTCGCCTGTCCTGCGCGGCTGCACCTCTTGCAGCTAGCTGTGCTGCTGTCACCACTGGCACTCCTCATGCACTCAAACACAGCAACAACTACAATGGTTTAATGTTACTGGTGACCAGTCTGGACCTCATCACCACTAGAGCCTCAGCTGAAGTCCGCATGCTTGATGTACCCTACTAAATAAAAGCAGCACCACTTGAAACCGGCCGGAAGCGAAGCAGAGTCGCCGGGCCCCCCTCACAGTTTCACAGTTTGGATGTTTCATGACGGGAACATCGCCTGTTTGTCAAGACCTCACGCTGCTGCTTCCTGCCTGCGCTGCTCCAGCTCCTGCAGTTGGGCTGACGTCAGTGCTGGTGCGACACCGATCATTGAGTCACGCGTCACCAGCTTTGCGAGCTGACAGGAAAGCACAGATGGAATGAAGCGAGGCACAGCAGCAGCAGCAGCAGCAGCAGCAGCAGCAGCAGCGGCGGCGGGGTGAAAGAAGCGATGTCTCCTCAAATCAGCAGACGATGCAGCTGTGCTCAAGCCAGGTCATGCGCAGCGCTGCAATACTTGCGGGTGACGCACAGCAGCTGTGTCTCATACCTTGGCATCGCAACGCTCCGAAGGCAGCAAGAACCTGCCTCAGTCACTAGCCCTGGGTGCAAATATCTATCAAGGTGTCACAGCAGTTGGGTGCAGCAAGTGCATCTGGCAGGCGCAGAGCAGCCGCTGGCCCACCTGCTGCTCACTCCAGCCCTCAGTGCCAGCTGGGCGAGCAGGTATGACCATGTACCTGCCATCATCATACCATCAACATCATTATCATCATCATCATCAGCAGCAGCAGCATGGCGAAAGCAGGCACACACCCAATGCGCCATGAGGTATGCGCTGGTCAGCACAGGAACGTCAGTGCACCGTTCCACGACCCAGCCGGCAAGTTTATCAGGCATGCGGCATGCAGCAGACCATGCTGTGTCTCAGCTGCCTGCAGGCCTTCAAGGTGAAGTTCACGGGCTGGGCCACGCATCAGGCAGATGCCGCACCAGCACACCATCACCAATGCACACAGAACCAAGGGCTGACAGACGCGTCTCGACCAGCACGGTCGACCCGTCATGGCCCAAGCATCACAAAGCAGGTGCACCCCTCCCACCTGAGGTCTGCTGTGCTGTCGTGCACACGCACGGCCGTGCCTGGCGGCAGGGTAGTGCCAAACTCAGCCAGCAGCCCGCGGGGGTCGCGCACGGCACGTGCACGGTAGGCCCTGCAGCAGCAGCAGCAGCAGCAGCAGCAGCAGCAGCCAAGCCAGTACCACCAACAGCTTCATGTGGTCCTGGTCACCGTCGTTCTCATGCACCGATGCATGCAGTGTGCAGCGGAAGCCTGGGCGCGCCAGCAGCCACATGCAAAGGGATCCCTGTGCCCACACCGGCACAGTGTGATACATGCCACCTTGAGAGTTGCACGCTACTTGCAGCATGCGGGCGCTGTGACTGCGCACGCAGGTGCAGGCTGCAGGTGCTGGGAACGCATCGTGGCTGCATATATGCCATCCCGCTGGCGCCCCAGCCAGGCACCCACGCCCCACCGCTTGGCTGCTGGCCGCGCACCTGCTCCTGTACCAGTGCGGGCTCATGCCCAGGATGGACAGGGGGTAGCAGCTGCACAGCGTGCACACGACCAGGTTGTGCACCCGACCGTCGACGTTCTCAACAGCTGCAGCACAGCGGTGAAAGTGCAGCACAGCAGCATGGGCAGCAGCGCTGCAGGTGCAAACAGCAGAATTGATGCAGTCTGGCAGCTGTTGCTGGTACCGCCGGTAGCAGCAGCTATTCAGACGCTCCCAGCACGTCAGGCGGCCCCGCAGGGCACAGCAAGCAGCTGCAGCTGGCCAGGCCTACCGGTCAGTATGGTGCCTGTCCTGGGCTGCGGGCCAGAGCCTGTCGAGGCTGGTGGTGACACTGCTGCTGCTGCTGCTGCTGTTGAGCCGGGCTTGGGGGTGAAGTTGCTGGTGCTGATGCCCATCTCCGCAGCTGCTGCCGAAGTGTCCTGCAGCCAACCAGCGGTACACATGAGCTCTCGTTACTGAAAGTCTTGTTTCGTCACTTCCCTTCATAATTTGAACCACCTGTGAAGTGAGTGGTGTGCGCACTATGTGACAAGCACACTGCCTGGATAACACTGCGTTGCCACCATCACAGACTGCAGCCATGCGCCACCAGCCGCATGCATGCTCAAGAGCAGCAGGAGGCCACCTGCAGCAGGCGCGCCTTGAACCCTGGGTCCAGCCACGCGCGTGCCACCAGGCGCGGCCCTTCCCCGCGTGCACCCCGTGCATCCATCGCCTCCACCTCGCTGCGCAGCTCCTGCGCAGGTGCACATGCGGCCCATCGGCAGCGTATGTGAGCAGCAGCAGCAGCACCAGCAGCAGCAGCAGCATGCCAGGGGGTTAATCTAGAGGTCAACAGTGGTAGGGCTTCATTGGCATTGTGCAGCTATTGCACTGGTGATGAGTTTGGTGCTGTGTGCAGCCAACGCCAGCGGCAGCAGCAGCAGCAGCAGCAGCAGCAGCAGAAGGGGGCAGGTGCAAGGGCAGAGGCACGAAGGAGGCCGCACTTGCAGAGCTCAAGCCACATCAGCATCGACCATGACATACACATGCGCCAGCAACCTGTGCTTTGTGATGTTCAGCCGCCCTGCCGTGTCGAGCGCATGCTGCACGGCAGCCGACACCACTCATTGATGCAGGGTGCTAGTACAACTCATAAACAGAAGAAGCTGCTGCAAAGGATACAGCCTGGAGGCATGCCTGTGGCACAAAGACCAGCAGCGCTGCCATTTCCCACCACATGTCAAACCTACCCAACATCATGATCAGTCAGCGTGCAGTGTTGCACTAGATGTACTACTACTAAAGCAGGCTGCTGCACCGCAGCGGGTGTCGGCACATGCCCACCTGTGGCGTGATCACGCCCTTGGCCAGCAGCAGGTTCTTGAGCGCTACGTAGGTGGCTGAGCTGTCCGAATCATCCCCCTCCAGCTCAACGGCCGCCTGCTCAACCTGAACGGGTGGGATCGCATGGGTGACGCATGGGGACAGTAAGCACTGGCCCACAGGGCACAATATGCACGCTTCCATAGGAAAGTGAGCAATGCGTGCAGCAGCCTTGGAGGAACCTGCGCAGCTAGGAAGGAACTGTCGGTGAGTCTGCATGGTGTACCAGCGCTGGTAGCATGCCGCATTTCAAGCTGCTCAATCGTCTGCTTCATCACCTGACAACTCATCATCAGCCTGCTCAGCCCGATGAACCAAGCACCGACATGCACTCTGCTGCAGCGGGAGGTGGTCTGCTGTTGCGCCTGTGCCTGGCGGTGTGGCTGCTGCCCCGACTGCACCCTCCGGCTGCATCACAACCGCTAATTTGAGCAGAGCCGCTGCTGTGCCGCACCTTGCCTCGTGCCTCGTGTACGTGATCGCCATGGTCGAAACCCTCGTCATGGTGGTGGTGGTGGTGGTGGTGCCGCTGCCCGTGCTGGTGGTGGTGGTGGTGCTGCTCTTCACCGTGGTGGGGAGCGTGCTGGTGCTCGTGCGCAAGGCCGTGCTGCGCCAGCTGGCTCTGCTGCGCCTGTCGTGCCGCGCTGCTGGCTGTGCGCTGCTGCTGCAGCTGCTGCTGGGTGGCCGGCTGCAGCCAGGGCTGGTAGACCTCCACCTCCAGCGTGTCATCGGGGGCGCCTGCGCAGCAGCAGGTAGATGCCGCGTATGGGAATGGCTGTCACGTCACACACTCCTTGTTGTGACAGACAGTCAGACTCAGTTTGCAGCAATGGTGCATTGTGCATTGCTCCAATGGTTGACGTTGCCGTTTGAAGCAGGTCGACGGGGGTTGAGCTAGCGGCTGCAGCCCGCGCACACACCGTGTGGATCCTGCCACCTCAGACTAGGGTTGCCTTGTTAGCACTGAGGAACGAGAAGATGCACGGCTGGTGTAGGCTGCCGCGCATGCCGAATTCCTGCTGGTGCAGTGCCACTGTTGACTTCTTCAGACGTGCGCCGGCCCACCAGGGCATGCAAGCTGGCAGGCTGTGCAGCTGACGTGTGATGCAGCGTCATCCGGCGGGCAAGCCGCTGTTTGCTGTGGCGCCAGTCAGGGTCAATAGCTGTGGCAGCACAGCACCGGAGCACATGCCGAAAGACTGCGCAGCTGCTTGTCTCACCCTGGTACAGCTCCCATACATCACTCTGGTAGAACCGCACTCTGCCAACAGCAGAGCAGCAAAGGAGCAAAGGCAGCAGACGTTAGCAACACGCGCGCACACCAGCGCTGTGCTTAAGCGCAGTGGTCTGCAGCAAGGGTCCTCTGACTGCCATCAGGCTCTGAGCTCTGACACAGACATGCACACAGGGCAACTGCAACACTCGAATGCATCATTGTCTGTGGAGCAGCTGTCTATGCACAGCCGCCTGTACCTGTACAGCGGCTGGCGCGGGCCATCCTCCCTGAAGGCTTTGAGCTCTGGGTTGCCAAACAAGCCCACACACGGCCGCTCAATCACACCAATCTGGAAGACGCAGCAGCAGCAGCAGCAGCAGCAGCAGCAGCAGCGGTTGCCAGCCAGCCAACCGGCCGGGTTCGAGGTTGTGTAAGCTTGGTACCATCCCAGCAGCACCAGCTGATACCCGACTGCACCGCTGCTGCTGGCGGTTCATCCGCGTGCTGCTCCAGCTCATCAGCTGCCAGCTGCTGCGGAAGCACTGCAGCGGCGCTGCATGCAGCAACTGCAGCCCTGTCACCTGGCCAAAGATGTAGCCTGGCGTGCGTAGGTGTGGGCGGCGCCAGCGTACGGCGGCGTCCTCGGGTCGCACGCGCACACAGTCGCCCTCACTGAACCTGCAGCGCGGCACACAGCAGGACCTGGCGGGCTTGACGGCTGCCCGCAATGTGCAGGAGGTAGCAGCAGCCCACCGACTCATGCACATCTGGCAGGAGTGTTTTTGCTGTTGGGGTTGAAAAGCGCCAAAGTGCGCGCGTACAGCGCTATGCACACAATGCAATACAGTGGTGATGGTGCATAAGCCGTTGCAGCCGCTGGCGCCAGGCAAAGCGTCACGCTGTTGATGCACGACAGGTGAAGGGGGGCGGGCGGGCCGCGCTTGGGCAGCACCTGGCGCTGTTGTCGAGGGTTGCAGGGTCGGGCCCCATCTGCGCGTCCAGCTCAGCATGCGTGAACGTGCCGCGCTCGATGGCGATGGCTGCCGCGGCTGACGCCCACTTCTCGTAGTACTCATGCTGGCGTAACCTGAGCGTGTGCGCATGGCGCCAACCAAGGGGACAAAACTGTGTTTGTTGTACGCAAGGAATGCAACAATGTGGACGGGTGGTGATCAGGGGGGGACAAGGCAGAATGCAACAGCGGAGGAAGGGGGAGGGGTGCCCAGCGATGCCAGCAGCTTCTGCTTGACGGCATGCCTGCAGGTGTGGTGGCGCACCGCATTGTGCAGGCTCGTGTTCACAACACCTGGACAGCTGCTTGCGTCGCAGTTGTGGTGGCTGAATCAGTGCTGAGTACCACCTCACCAGCAGCTGCCGGTGCTTGGCTGCTTGTACTTGCTTGAAAGTTTCTGCTGACTCTCTCCAAGTGTGCAGCACTATGCAGCACTATGTGCAGTGCCACCTGCGGTAGTTGACTTGTGTCTTGGCTGCATGCAGTCAGGCCACAAGTCAACTACCGCAGGTGGCACTGCGCACAGTGCTGCACACATGGAGAGACTTGTGCCTTGGCTGCATGCAGCGCCAGCAGCAGCCCTGCTGCAGCGCAGCCCGCACCTGGCAGTGCCTCCGTGGCCCTCCGCAGCTCATCCAGGCCCATGAGGCCCTTTTGAACCAGCAGCCTGAGGGGTGTGGGGAGTGCGGCACGTTGGGTGAGTGCACATGCCTTTTGTTTAGATGCACGTGCACACGCATAGACTGATCATGTATGTTTGGATGCACCCATGCACATGCACCATGCTGCATATGCACATTTCGTGCATGTGTTCTTGCATCTTGCTGATAATGCACGGCCCGTTGTGTGACATGCGGCTGACAAGTGAAGCATCACACGCATCAGCAGCAACAATGCAGCCGTGCAGCTTGCCTCAGCCGTCGCGTACGGTAAGCAGTGCATGCGGAGCACGCAATGCTGCAGCCAACCCGACACATATGAGAGTTGGTTTTGCTCTGCAGGCAAGCTAGTGCTGCACGAGTTCAGGGTTGTCTGCCAGACCAAAAACAAGCTCCTCCAGCAAAACTCAAGCAGAACAAGCCACAGGTTACCCAAGACCGCACTAGGCTGCTCACCAGATGACGCCGTGGCATTCCCTTTCCCAGGCCTTCCAGGGCCTGTCTGACACATCTATCACCCCTGCAAGGCGCGCACAACTAGGGGACTGAGCTGCAGCCACCTTGAAATTTGAGAGTGGGCTGCTGCATAGCCGGCCTGCGCCAGCAGCCCTGCACGCACCACCCACTGCACCAGCGCTGGTGCACTGCTGTCGCAGCAACGGCTCCGTCAGCCGATGCATGTGGCGCAGGCTGCAAGACTGCAGCTGCCAGTGCGAGCTGAAGCTCAGCAAACCAGGTTCACTGGCATACCTGGAGTGAGTCCCCCTAAGTCGTGCGGGCCTGTGGCACGTTCCATTCAATGGCTCAATGGCTGGTGCTGCTGCTGACGACAACGACGAGAGCCGTAATGTCCTTAGAGTTGTAAGCAGGGCTAGATACGGTGCTATATGGTCCTCAAGTTCCAAGTGGCTGCTAACAAGCTGCTCAGGGCATCTCCAACCTGCCGATCTCGATCCGACGATGCTGGGACTGATATGGTCCTCAGCAGACGCCTGCACACTGAGCTTCAGCGTGGCAGTAGCCCTCGAACATCCCTGCTTGACATGATCTTGAAGCTGTCAAGGCAATGTGTGCAGTGAAGTTACGAGGGGTTTTGGAGAAACACAGGACAAACATGATGACAGCCAACTCATCGCCTCATCTTCCACTGCTGATGCAACTTCATACGTTCTGACACGTGCAACCAAAGGGTGAAGGCTCATGTTATCATCTGTTGGCGATTGTGCAAAGTCAAAAGCCTCTATTGCTGCGTCCTTGGCCCAGGCGTATCTATGTTACAGGATGAAATTGTTTGCTATAACCAAATGCCGATCACCGTCCCCTCAAGTGCATTTGAGGAAAATGTCGCAAAGGCAGCACCGCACACGTCTCCTCCACCGTTTGCAACTGCTTATGTCCGTATTGATAGCTTGCAGCAGCTCTGCTCTGGAGTAGATGACCGTTCAGCTGCGTTTATCGGCTACACAGAGAAAGCGGGCTATGGGCACTGCCAGGACAAGCACCGCACCTGCGAGCATGATGCCAGCGTCAACAAATGCCTCACCGACCCCTACAACATGCGAAGATTCTGCCCCTTTAGCTGTAACGTTGAGCCATGCACGAATCCAGGCACTTACCTGGTGGGCAGATACTCAAATTTCTGCAACCACTGCTGCAGAAGCAATTGCAGTTGCAAGCAGGGCAATTCACACAATCATATTGCAGCTGTCGAATGTGTGCTGCAGCTGCATGCTTGTAGCATTGTAGGGGACGATTGCAGCAGCAACAGCATGCAAGCAGCAATCACCGCGCCATCAGATGGTGCACAACTGCCAGATTGTGTTTGCAGCGCGTCCAAGTGAGTATGCGAAATGTACCCAGGCAGGCTCTTGTTTCTGCAATGCTGCTTCCAGGATGAGTTCGTATTCAAGGGTCATGCCAGCAAGCGCGGCACGCAGCTGTATGCCGGCTCGTTGCTGGGTTCTGTTGGCGTGAACCATTTCCAGCAAGTGCAATGGGGCCTCATGAACTTGACAGTGGCCGACAGTGGACGTGAGTGAACGTAACACACTATAACAATGTTAGTGACGCCTGCAGCGTCAGATGGACAAGCGACACACACAAGCCATCCACCTACAGAGCATTGCATGCAAGGCTCTGCTCCAGCAACGGCACTACCCTGCATGCTGCTAGCCTCTGCTTGCACGGCTGGTGTCCCAGCAGCATCCTGCTGTTGCTGCTGTTGCTGTACCTTCTGCAGCCATGACTCTGACGCTCAGCAGTTTGGGGCTGGGCACATATCTGGGGGCGGTTGATGACGCGACAGATGAGGAGGTGCTGGCAGCAGTGCTGTACAGCACGACACGCGGCTGGAATGTCATTGACACAGGTGGGCTTGCAGGAAGCTGCATGGCAGCACAGAATCAGGGATGTGGCGCTGACACCGTTGCAAAGTTGTCGACAGGTTCTGCGCCAGCAGCAGGCAGTTGGGGCGAAGCCGCAGCGATGAGTCAGCAATGCAGGCACAGGGCGGCTGGCACATGCCGTATGCTGCCGTTTTCGATGGGTGGTGTACATTGCAGCAGCTTTGTCCTTGCAGTGCCTGTGTGTTCTTGCGCAAGTGCAGCCAACATTGCTGTGTCTGCATGCTCCTTGGCATGCTCTGTACTGCCGCGCGTGCTCCGTGCCCTGGGCATATGTGCCCGCCTCCCCCCCGCATGCTCGCTGTGCGTTCAGCGTCCAACTACCGTGATGGGCGTGCTGAGGTCAGCGTAGGGCGCGCGCTGTCGCTGCTGCTGGTGGGCAGCAAGGCAGAGCAGTTCCCTGACGGCCGTGCCGAGGTGACACGCGATGCGCTGTTCATCTCCAGCAAGGCGGGGTTCCTGAACACCGGTGAGGGCATTGTGTGTTAGCGAGTGACTGCCTTGGTGCGTTTGATCAGAAACCCCATGTTCTCTTAGCAACAGCAGGCATTGAAATGAAGAGGAACATCGGCGCATTGGCTGTTCCTGAGCATGTGTCCTGGTGTCTGACAACTGCTGCTGTGGGGTGGTGGCAGCTGTTCAAGTTACAAGTGCAGTACTTGTGCATGTAGGTGTGCACGCATGTGCTCATACACTCTGCAAGTGGCGGACTACATCTGTGCCCATACCACTTCTGCAGCAGCGGCCGACTTCGTGCTAAAGGGGACCAGGCAATGTCAAGGTGTCTGTTTCATTGTCCTCTCACCCTGTGAGCGCTGTCTGCCTTGCAGCGCTGAAGCAGCAGCTGCTGGAGCAAGGGGCGGCCAGCAGTGCAGACGTCATGGCGGGCAGCCACTGCCTGTCGCGTGCTTGCATCCGCGCGTCCGTTGCCGCCTCTCTGGCAGCGCTGCGGCTGGAAACCCTGGACCTGCTGTACCTGCACAACGCTGCGGAGGTGCAGCTGCTTGCCCGGGGCAAGGCTGGTTTCATGGAGGTGTTGAGGGCGGCGTTTCAGGAGCTAGAAGCACTGCGACAAGAGGTAAGCACATCTGATCTGGTGTGTGCAGAGTGCTGCACGGCATGCCAGCAGTGGCAGTGCAGGATTACTGCTGTGCATGTGGTTTGGCAAACAAACAAGAGCCCAGTGCATTGCACATAGTTATGAGCTTTCAACGTCTCAGCAGCAGTCCGGTCTGTCAACACCTCTAGCATGTGGCGGCTGATCGCTGTCAATCGAACAGCCTGGCGTTCCTGATGGCATTTGCTGCTGTACAGGGTAAGGTTCGCGGCTATGGCATGGCCACCTGGGAGTGCTTCAGGCAACCCCCAACTTCACCTGTGGTACGCACACTGCTCTGACGGCACGCTGCGTTCTGCTTGGGGCGTGATGATCTTGTGGGCTGTGCTTATGTGTGGAGCTGCCCCGCTGTTCTTGTACATAAGCACCAGCGGTTGTGCATGCTGTCCGGCGTAGTTGGCGCTTGCTGTTGCGTGTGCCTGAATTATGCCTTTTCTCTTCACTTCCTCAAAACCAAGCTTCTTTGCTGCTGGCCTCTGCTGTATATGTATGGTATTGCTGCTGCGCTCTTGCAGCATCTCAGTTTGGAGGAGGTGGTGCAGCTAGCGCGTGAAGTTGGCGGCAAGCAGCACGGTTTCCTTGCTGTGCAACTCCCCGTCAATGCAAGGATGACGGAAGCCTTTGCACAACCCTGGCAGCAGATAATCAATCCGGCAGCTACCGATGCAGCACGCAGGGCAGCAGAGGCAGCTGCAGCAGCGGCGGCAGCAGCAGAAGCAGCACTGCGGTTAAAGGAGCCAGAAGATGTGGATCCAGAAAAAATCAGCGCGGCCATGGATCGGGGTGTGGCGCTGCCGCCGCCGCCGCCTCCATCGCCGCCGCCACCGCCGCCAGCCGTTGTGTATGACAATGTGACGTTACTTGAGGCAGCTAAGCGGCTGGGGGTGGCTGTGTTTGCCTCTGGGCCGCTTATGGAGGTGAGCTGTGGGTTTCTTCATCGCATGTGTGTGATGGTGTATCACACCACGACATTGGCTGGACAGCATATCAAGGCAATGGCAGGCCTGGCCAGGGGTTGTGCGTGCAAACAGCACATACTGAGTTGGTGTTGTTCAGCTGCTGGAGCCAAGGCACCAAAGGATGTAGCAGTGTTCACAAAGACAGGATGCTGAAGCTGACAAACTGCCTGATTTTGATGCATCAATTGCATGCTTTACTTGATGCAGCATGCACCAGCAATTTAGCGCGAGTTGTGCATGAAAAAAGCGTTTCAGCTCCAGCAGCTGGACACCACACCTCATTCTGTGCTGTTCAAGCACACCCTCTGCAGTCAGCGGTAGCTGCTGCATGGGTGGCTTGGCCATGATGTCACATGCTAAAGCCGACTGCCGCACAGTGGTTCTCCTGTCCACGCTGAATTGCATGTTGCTGCAAACTTGGTGATGCTGTTGTGTGCACTTGCAGGGCCAGCTGCTGCAGGGGCTGGTTGGGCCACTGGACCAAATTTTGGGGCTAAAAGACGCACACAGCACCGCACTGAAGCTGCTGCAGTATGCGCGCAGCGTGCCTGGCGTTGCCAGTGTGTTGCTAGGACAGAAGGTGAGGACCCTGGGTCTTCCTTGGAGACGTAATTTTTGTGGGTAGCAGACAGCATCGGTTCGGTCGGCGGCTGATACGGTACAGCTGTGGTGCTTGGGCGGCTAGTGCTGCGTTCAGCATGACAGATCCTCTGTATGCAGTGGTGTAGTGTTGCGCCTGGTGCATGTAATGTCTGGTGCGTGCGGTGTTTTGTTGGCAAGGACACACATGAGCCTGGTGCACGTGCGGTATCAGAGTCTGCCTGCCTGCGCCCTGTATAGGTCAGCCATGAGTTTCACTCTGTGCTGCTGCTTGCTCCTGCAGGCTCAGGAGCATGTCGAAGCAAATGTGCGGCTGGCAGCAGTGCCGAGGCTGGCTGAAAAGATGTGGGAGCTGGTATCTGGAGAAATGGCGGACACGCTGAAGCAACAGCAGCAGCAGAAGATCGGTGCTGTCTGAAACAAAACCTAGCTGTGGCTGGGGTTCTTGGCCCTACCTGGTGGTGGAACTAGCAGTGTAAATCACACTGCAGGTCAAACTCTTGTTCTGTCATTTCGTCAAGGAATAAGTGCAATGTAGATTATAATGGTGCCCGCATGCCGAAGTCTTCATGGTTGTAGCTGCGGTGCGAGGATTGCGCGTCACCTGCGAGCTGTGGCTGATTACTTGTCACCCGAGTAGCTGTTCGTGATGTCGCTGAATCCCAGGAAACACTAGCTTCGGAGAAAGCATCATGCATGCTGCCAGAACGCTGGCTACGCCGCGCTGCTCGGCACACCGCTGCTGCTTGTCACCTGTGCTGCCAACTGTCAGGCTATGCTCCTCCAGAGGGGCTAGGAACCGGTTGCGCATCAAAGCAGACGTGAAACGCAGATTTAATGACAGTGAATCTGGCACCGCAGAGTCTTGGTGGCAGCAGCGCAGCAGACTGGCTGTGCAGTTTCTCAAGGAGCAGCAAGCGCAGTGGCTGTACAGATATTTCAGAGACTGGAGAAAGGATTCTTTCAGGTAACCAAGTCTTGCAGTGGTCTTTATGGAGCCAGGTCATCCTCCTTATGTTGCGGATTTGAATTCAATGCAACACCCAGCCAGTCAGCAGGAGCACAGTAGACCCATGCATGTGTCATGATGGACGCCCCGTCCGGCAGTCATGCAACAGCAACCGCCTTGCCTTCAGTGCGAACGCATTGCAAGCCCCTGCCCACCATGAAAACGCCGTCACATGCAGCTTCAGCGACCGTCACGCACTAGACGCATGCATTGCCTCGCTGCTGCTGCTGCTGCTGCTGCAGTGACCTGCAGGCAGTCCTGTTGCTGACCCTAGCAGCCAACATTGCGCTTGCAGGCGGCAAGGTGCTGCTGCTTGGTGAGAGCAGCAAGAGGGCCTGGGAGGACTTCTACCATGATGCAGTGGTGACGTTTGGGGAGGCATGGCCATCAGACACGGCCCCTGTGCTGGAGCAGGTGCGGGGGCTCGCAGCTGACCGTCACAGCTGTGGTGTCGAACTGCGCATCAACGTTGGGTTCCAACCACTAGTGATGGTCAGTGGTGGATAGTGTAAAGCAGCGTCAGGAACCAACAGTCATTGTAGCAGCATCTAGTGGTGACTGTTGTAAGCAGCGTCAGGAACCAATGGCTAGTGTAGCAGCGTCTTGTGGATCTAACGGTCTGCGTTGTTTCAACGTCAACCTTCAATGTTCAGTACAGCAGGATCATGGCGTTCCAGTGGTCAGCGTAGCAGCATCGTCAAGTTGAAATGGTCAGTACAGCAGCATCATGTGGGTGTAATCGTCAGTGTGACCGCAGCAACGATTGTAACGGTCAGTGTATCATCAGCGGTCAAGCCGACTCAGGCAGTTGATGATGAGCAGGTTTCAAGCAGACAGAGCCTGGGGCCTGACTCGCTGTGACACGCAGCAGTATCCTTTCGTGGTGACACAACTGCGACCTGTTTCTCCTTGTGCACCTGCATTGCGCTGACAGCATGTTATGCTCACATTTGCCACCTCAGCAACGTCTCCCCATGGCCTCTCTGCATGACTACCTGCTGTTGACTACCTGGTCACCTTGCTGCATGATGTTCAACGCACCACTGGCCTGCTGCTGCTGCCTGTCCCACACGTGACGGATGTTCAGGCGTCCGTTTCTGGCCGTACCTTGCTGCCTGACGCCTCACTGACCACCAGCCCGCGTGTGCGCCCGCGTCCCCAACACGTGTGACACGTCTGCAACGCACAGGTGTCGTCCATAGGGATGTACCTGGCTGGGCTGATTGGCTTTGCGGTGCTGCTGGCGCTGGTGGAGCAGTCAGTGCTGCAGGTATACGAGGTCCGCGTGGAGCTGGGCTCGCCCGTGCTGGAGACGGGCCACCTCCTGGTGCTGTGCTGGTGCAGGTGACTGCTGCTGCGCTGCTGCTCGCTGCTCTTGCTGGTTGTTTGCTGAGTGCATTGAGCTGGGCTCCCGTGTGAGCAGGCACAGCCTGGCGGCGCTGACTTGCGTCCACACAGTGCCTGCGAGTGTGGATGTGGTCGCCGTAGAAGCAATGCAGCGTGGCAGCCGTGTTATATCTGTTGCAAGGCAGGAGGCTGTTTTGCACCATGCAAGCCAAGCAGCAACCGCCTTGCAATGCAGGCATCTGTGGCCAAAGTATGGCATGTTGCATAGTGCTGCAAGCAGTAGGCTGGCTCCAGCTGTCATCATAGTAATCTACAGGCCAGGTAATATCATGTGTCACAGTGCTCTTACTGTGCTTCGACCGGACTCAACAAACATGTTAAGGCTGGCTGTTGTGCCGTGGCTGAAAAATCTTCTTTGTGTTGTTTTAGGAGCCAGGCTGATGTGAGCAAGCTCGAAGGGGTGCTGCGGCAGCTGTGTGCGGCGTACGCCTGCAGCGGCGGCCGCACAGTGGTGGTGCTGTGCCAGGTGGGCCCTGCTGCTGCTGCCGCTGCTGTTGTTTCTGTTTGATGTTGCTTCCCACACAGCTACTACTGCTGCCAGTGGCGTCGGCAGCTGTTGTACTCAGCCCTAGTTCGGATATAGCTGAACTGACACTGGGATGCTGCGCAGTGCACAAAGCGGCTGTGCGGCATGCATTGATGGCAGCGGCCAGCGTGGCCACAATGCACTGCGCAGCCATGTACCAGGCTCCTCCTCTGTTCTGCCACTGACGTGAATGCTGGTTCGCTGCTGCTGCTGCTGCCGCAGCGCAAGAAAACCGAGATGGAGAATCTTTTCAGCACTGCCATACCACAGCAGCAGCGCGGCGGCTCGCGCTTTGTGTTCAGGCAGGGCAACCCCTTGAACGCTGGCGACCTCAAGCTGGTGGCTGCAGGTGTGCGTTGTGCACGTGACGGCGGCAGCACGCACGCACGTGCGCTATGCACTTGATGGTACCATCTTGCTGCATGCGCGCTTGGCAGGCGAACCTGCTGGTGCCTGTCGGGCTGTAGCTTGGCACAGCTTGAATGTGTATCCAGACAGGTCAGCAGCCATACAGGTGCCGGCCCTAACTCATCTCTGCATGGAGCAGCCGAGTGTGGACGGTGTGCCATCTCTCCTGCATGGGCTGCGTGTTGAGCAGGCCGCCTGGGTCGTGCTGCCTGGCTGCAGACGATGCCTCAGCGCTGCTGGTGCTGGCCGACTCGACAGTGTCAGCGGACGCCTCGGACAGCCAGGTGCGCCCCCACATGCAGCTGCAGGCTGCCTCCTCTGCTGCTGCTGCTGCTGCTGCTGCTGCTGCTTGTTAATGACGTCATGCTGTGTCCCCTGCTGCAGTTGTCATGCCACTGCTTGGGCAGAAGCAGATGCCCACAGCTGGTGGCCTACATACGTGACACACGCATGAAATCGTGGTGCAGTTGCCTCACGCTTGCAGCATGCCGCATCCTATTGTTGGAGTGCTCGAGGCGCAGCCCATGTGCAGAGCGTGGCAAAGGCGGCTGTGTGTGTGTGTGCTGCAGGTGCTGCGAGTGCTGGTGCTGCTGGATGAGTCTGAGGTGGCAGCCCAGCAGGAAGGGCGGCCGCGACCCACGCCGGGACATGTGGTGGCTGAGATACTGGTACGGCGTTGTCACACTGCTCAAACTCAACAGCACACACTCAACATGACATAGCACTGGTAAAACCACCAGCATACTCGAGGCCAGGCCATGCATGCACCTCAGGAGTTGGGGGTCCACGGGCACATGCCGTCTTCTGCCACCACCACCACAACCACCACTGCTGCTGCCGCCAACAACATGCGCCTGCTGCGCCTGCTGCTGGTGTCGCCTGCAGAGCAACGATGCCATGCCGCTGCTCAAGTTCGTTCCCAGCAAGCCCGTACTGCCGCTGCCGTCCTACAGGCAAGCCAGCCAGGCCTGTGACATACACAATTGTTGCACCAACCCCCGGCACGCTGGCTGCGGGCCTGCTTGCAGCAGCGCAGCTGCGACCCGCATGCGTTTATGCGCTGCAGCAGCCCATATGCTGCAACCCTGATCCTTTGTATTGAGCGCTGTGCTTGCCTCTTTATCTCTTTGTTAAATGTGGCCAGTCCTGCAGCAATCAGCCTGCACATCCTGATACCCAACGCAAGGCGTAGGTCAGCTTGTTGGCTGCAATGACCGCAGCCTGCCTGCCGACGTGCAGGCTGAATGCGACGCGGCTGGCGATGCTGGTGACGCGCCCTGTTGTGAGCCACATCACAGACACCATGTGGGACTTCTCCAACAGCAGCGCCGTCTACATGCACTTCTTCCCGCAGCTGGCAGGGCAGACCGTGGCAGGTGCGGCGCTGCGCTCGTGCTGCATGAGATGCAGGATGCAGACACACGGCATGCAGTTGGCTGCCGGCACGTTGCTGGGCATGGCGCATGGCCCTGCCAGCAGGGGCGCAGTGTTGCGTTGTCTCCCATAGCTGCAGGGCAGAGTGGGCGGCATGCAGCAGTAGGTGGTGGAATGCGCTGTGCTGCCTAGGCCTTGACAGCAGGCAGGCCATGGTAGGGTCAGGCTGCCAGCATGTGCTTCATGGTGCACAGCCCTGCCGGCACCAGAGCGGTGCACCAACCATGCTGCAGGCAGCGGGGCAGGCAGTGGCAGTGACGGGCGCGTTGCGCTGGTCAGCTGCACGGTGCAGATCGGGGCTCCGCTGGCTGCCAGTGCAGCTCACTGCCCTGGCACAGCGGTCTCGTGCTGCAGAGGTCTGCAGCTGGTGGGACTGGGACAGAGACCAGCTGGTAGTGTCATTCGTCACAGCAGCTGCTCTGTTGTTATGCAGAGGTGCATTTGGTGCTGTGTTGCTTGCGTTTATCGCGCGCATTTCTTCTATGAGGTCCCCTTCCCCCTATGAGCCTCTTGTTGGCTCCTGAATGGGGTTCCCACTCATCATGGGTGGAGCATGTAGAGTGAAGTGTAGTAAGCATTGCAGCATCCATGCCACAGGTGCAAGCTGGACCATGCAAGATGCATGCGCAGCTGACACACCCGCCAGAAGTGTGCCGCAGTGTGTGACGACGGCTCGCTGGGCTGGTGCCTGAGGCAGGTTCAGTCCTGTATTACTGTATTGTATTGTATTGTATTGTGACGCGCAACGGAAGGCCGTGCGACGCACGCACCGCTGCCGGCTGCCGCTGCAGATGTTGCGCTGCGCTTTGAGGACGGCATCCTGCTGGGGCTGCTTGAGGCCTCCACCGGCTTTGTGCTCATCAACCCGCCCCCGGGCTACACGCTGAACGCGGCCGAGCACCTCATACTGCTGCGGCGCACTGCCACACAAGAGGTGGGGCACTGTCGGCGGCAGCAGCAGCAGCAGCAGCAGCAGCACGTGCTGGCAGCTTCAGCCACGGCGGTTGCGGGGTGGCACGCACGCACAACCCTAGGCATGCGGCGTTGTGTTCGTTGCCGCAACGACTGTGCCAAGTCCTGCGGCAGCATCCCCGTGCGCTGCAGTGGCACGTGCAGCACAGCCAGGACGCACATCGGCACGCCTCGCTGTCCCGTGGTGCTCGCTCACGGCAAGCCTGGGCACCTGTCTTCATGCTGCACAGTCTTCGTGCCGACTCCCTGCCCTCACATCAGTCATAAATTTCCTCCCTTTCATTGCTGCTGTTGCTGTATCTGCGTATCACCACGCATCATGTTGCAGTCTGATGTGAAGCCCCTGCCAGCAGCTGTCGCGGCACCCATTGGCAGCTACAGTGCAGAGGCGGCAGCAGCGGCTTGGCGCCAGTCCCAGCAGTCGCTCAGCATGCCCATGGTTGCTGGTTGCGGCTGCTCAGAGATCCAAGGCACGCCACTGGCACAGATTGACGAGGACGCAGCTGCAGTCGAAGATCCTGTCGGCGCCATGCAGGAGCATCTGCAGCTGCAGTCAGTGGCGCAGCAGGGCCAGCAGGAGCAGCCGCAGCTGTCCGGCCAGGAGCAGCAGGAACAGCAGCAGCAGCAGCAGCAGGATGAGGTTGCTGCTCTCAAACAGCAGGTACCAGAATTGCAGCAGCAGCTGCAGCAGGAACTGCAGGACAATGCGCTGCAGGCAGCTGCCGACAGCAGCAGCAGCAGCAGCAGCAACACACAGGTCGCGGCCCCTGGCTCTTTGTCAGCCGTCAAACCCGACCCACAGCTGCTGCCAAAAACAGACAGCAGCAGCAGCAGGGCGGGGTCAAGCAGCGGCGATGCCGGGGGGTCAGCCGCGGGCAGTTTGAATGGCGCAGTGGCTGATGGCGGCTGCTCCGTGTCGTCATGGGACCTGGACGACAGCAGCGGCGGCAGCAGCAACGACCTGCTGCCCCCCCAGGGCATGGTAGACCTTTTGCAGGGCATGAGGTGGGCCTGGATTGGTCAGCCAGCCCGCGCACAGGTCGTCAATGCTTTGCCTTGTCACGTCACCGAGTCACGCATGTCATTGGGTCAACCAAGCCAGACCAGTTTGAGCTGTGGCAGACTCATTTCGGCCCATCCGGCCGTTGGACTGGGAGGCACCCGCCTGGTTGAGCACGGGCCTGCTGTCGCCATGCTGCACGCGCCTCTGCTCTCAGGCTGGTGTGTGTGCCTGCTGCAATGCACGCGCCCGCTCCGAGGAGCATCAGCAGCCGCACACGGGCACCCTCTTGCCAGGTCCTGCCAGCTGCATGTCAGGCGCCCTGGCAATGTAACGGTGCACACCTCGCCGGCCCACGGCGCCTAAATAATTTATTCATTCACATTTGCTGTGCCGCGCTGCGCCAGGCCTGGGGTGAACAGCTGCCGCATGTTCAGCCTGGCGGAGTCGAGCATGCAGCTGAGCAGGCTGTCGCCGCTCAACCTGCTGGTGCTGGGCTGGGGTGACCACGACTTCATGGCCCAGCTGCTGCTGGCCCTGGGCACAGGTGAGGTGTTGCGCTGCACCGCACGTGCTCGCGCACACGCTGCGGACACAGGAGCTGCTGATCAGGCACGGGCTGAAGCACCGTGCAGCGCCTGGTGAGGCTCGCGACGGCCTGCCAGTGTCTGGGCACCGGTTTGGGCTGCGCATGCTGCTGCGAGCTCATTAGGCCAGCTCAACTGGTAATGCCAACCTGCGGGCGCTGGGCTGGTGCTAGGGGGCGTCGTGAGGGTGGTGGGCAGCTGCTGCTGGCGCTCGACACAGGCGGCAGTGCCTGCACACCATGCAGCTGCGCACGTCATCGGCTGGCACCCGCCAGATGCTGTGCTGCTGCATGCATGGCAGGAGGGTTGAGGCATGTGAGGCCTCCTCATTGCAACACACGGCCCTTTGTTGCATCGACATTTACGTGGAGTGTTACCACACCGCGCGTAGCTCGTTCATTCAGGGATGGTGTGTGGCTGTAAACGCAGCGTCTTTGCGCAGGTGTATCAGACACAACCTTGGCATGCTCAGCAGGACTCATTACTCAAAAGTTCATCGCAATGTTACTTCGTGGCACATGCGCTGTCAGTTTTTAAACTAGTACCTTGTGTACAGCTCGAGCAGACATTGCGCTGGATGCTGTGCACGATGCAGGCTCAAGTGCGCTACCGGCGGGCAGCAGCGTCACGTTTGCCAACAGCCACGTCGCAGAGGGCAGCTTGCAGCCGGCACTGGCGGCAGCTGGCAGCCCCGACCTGATGGCTGGCCTGTCAGTGTCGCATGTGCTGCTGGACCCGCTGTCGCGCTGCAGCTGGCAGGGCAAGCTGGCACTGGAGGATGTCAAGTGAGCGGGTCATCACGCGCTGCGCGGGGGCCGCGTGCGTGCTGCTGGCATAGTCAGCGTCAGTTGCCCAAGTACATGGCAGCAACAGCTGGCAGGTCTGCACTGGTTGTGCATGCATGGTCAGAGCCATTCAATGGCTGTTATGCGTGTAGTATGCATGTGTGCAGCCAGCATGGCAAGGCAAGCCACAGCTGATCTGTGCAGTGTGGCGGGTAGCGGCTGATGTCCAGTCTGCCAAGCGTCCTGCTGCTGCCGGGTGTCGCTGTGCTCATCTGTGCAGTGCCGTCATCGTGCTGTGTGACACCTCCTGGCGACACTCCCTGGCGCCCTTCTCCTTCGGCGGCGCGGCGGCGGCAGCCGGCAACGCAGCAGTGTACGGCAGCAGCCCAACGGCGTCTGGCAGCGGCAGCATGGGCGGCTCGGCGGGCAGCTTGGATGGTGCGGCGCACAGCAGCAATGGCGCCTCTGCAGCAGCTGCTGCGAGCATGGCCGGTGCTGCTGGCGGCAACGGTGCCGGCAGCGGCAGCGTGTTTGCGTTGGGTGCCGGCGGCAGGTCGGGCGCTGACGGGGACGTGCTGCAGCTCGACGCGCTGCTGCTGCGGGTGCAGCTCAACCTGCGCAGTGCTCTGCAGGGGATGGACAGGGAGCAGGAGGTGAACATCATCACTGAAAAGGTGGGGACGGAGCAAGACACGCGCTTTGAAGACAAGGCCCGGCTGCCACTGGGTGAGTGCAGGAGCGGGTGGTGCTAGCTGGCTGACCTTTCTGCTGCTTCGTGCTTTGTAGCCAACGCTGCCAAGCCTGGGCAAGTGCCACAGCATGCAAGAGGCGAGCCACGGCATGCAACAGCATGCCTAGGAAGTGCCCTGCTGCCGCCAAGGCTTATCAGCTCAGCAGAGGCTGTAGGAGCGCCATGGCACTGCTGTGTGGCAGCACGGTCTGCGTGCAGGGCGCTGCGGGGCTCACCCATGCAGCCAGCTTCCAGGCGGGCAAGCAGGAACACTGCCTCCCGAACCAAGCACACACGGTCTGTGCCTGTCTGCACCTTGCAGGTGTGCCTGTGAACCTGTCGTCCTACTCAGCCTGCATGCTGAGTCAGCTGGCCTTCTGCCCGCTGATGGTGCTGCCAGGACGGAACTCAGCGCGGCCGCTGGGGGCACAGATAGACCCACTCAGTGAGTGACAGCAACACCTGCTCAAGCATTTGCTGTTCTGCAATAGTACCAAGGCGGCAGCACTGGCAATGGCATTACACCTTGCGAGTTGTGCAGTTGCTCGCCCGTCCATTGCTAGGAGGCGTCACGCTTGGGACGGCTAAGCCGGCAGCGGTGTCTCAAGGCATTACAGCAGCAATTGCAGAACAAGGTTGACCATGCTTGTGCTGATGGTGGAACCAGAGTGCAATTAACTTCAACAGCCCCACACTCAGCCGCTGTGTTGGCGCTGTTCGAGCAGCCTCGGTGCTGTGCTTGCTGCTCCCACTTTGCTGCCCTGCTTCTGCTGCTTCACCCTGCTTTGGTAACTGCTGCTACTGCTGCTGTTGCTCTGCTCAGTCGTGGATGCTGACCTGTACACTGACGTGGGCGACCGAGTGTCCTTTTGGACGCTGATGCGGCGTGCGCAGCTGCTGGGCCATGTGCTGCTGGGCTACTACTTGCTGCCGGCTGCTGCTGCCGACCCTATCGAGGCTGTGCTGTGCCCGCCAGGGGAGATGCGACACGAGCGACGCGTGTGGAACAAGGGAGACAACAGGCTCAAGTTCATCGTGCTGCAGGTGGGATTTTGTTGCAGACCCACAGTTGCAGAGCCACAGTTGAAAGCACCAGCGCCGTAGACAGTACTGCCTTGCAGTGCTGCTGTTCAGCAACAGGTATGATTGTCGCCACAGGTGCGCTGGATTTGAAGTATGATTAGGCAACGCTTATGAAGCAGGGTACGCGATCGGCGGCCGCCTTTTCTTCAGCCCTGTTGGCTCACAGCAACGCGTGGACAGACCTGACACCACTATTGACCAGGCACAAGACTGTGTGTGGTGTTGCACAGTGCCTGCTATTGCAGCGTGTGGTCACATGCACGTGAGTGTGGCTGAGCCGTTGGGGTGCTAGTCAACGAACTCGACACAGTTGGCATGCACGGCATCTGTGCAGCCCCCACAGCACCAGCTGGAACTGCACCCATGCGCTGTCTCTTCCTCTGCTCGCAGGATAGCGAAGCTGCCAACAGCCAGCAGCAGCAACAGCAGCAGATGCGGCAGGAGGCAGTGGCAGCCTCAGTGGAAGGATCTGCTGCTGCCAGGGCTGCTGCAGCAGCGGCCACGGCAGCAGCCGAAGCATCAGCTCGGTATTATCCCGTAGATGGCGGCTGGCAGTGGTGGATGCGGTGAAGTGCACTAAAAGACTGACACTTTGGAAATTTATTGTCCTGGATGTTTTGCTGCAGTGCATCACATGTATGGGACCATGCGCAAGGCTTGCGTAATAGTGTTGGCTGTTGGTTGGTGGTATGCGATGCATGTGTGGACTTGTGCTGTGCGCTTTTTTTTTGGAGAGGTTACGGACGCTTGCAGTCGGTTGGGTGGCCGCCACCAACAGTGTTGTGCCTGCTGTGTGCAGCAACATCAGGTTGCATTTTGCTGATGATGCATATGGTCCTGAGAGCTCCAGCTGCTGCCACCCAGTGGCCATTGATCATGAGGGGTGCCATCTTTGGTTGCTGTTGCATGCAGCCTGAGTGCATGTGCAAGTACAGGTTGGTTTTCGTGAACATCAGCACTGTCTTGTGACAGCCGTCACGCTGTGCATAGTGAGCGTGCAGCACAAGTAGTTACCACCATGTCACTGCTAATGGTTCGGCTGCTCACAGCTGCTGCACTCAATCGGCAATTGCACCAACACATTTTCACATTTGGAAGTTACATGGGTAACTTCACCCGTTTGGGGAGCCAATGACAGGCTCATTGGGCAAAGAGCAAAACAAAGGCAAGCCAAGAAAAGAAAAAGGACAAAGCTGTCCCTACCAAATATCATCCTGAAAACCATCCCACATCAGATCGCAAACTGATTCCTGATGTCTTACGTCCACCAAATGTACCAGTTCAGCCACAGCTGTTTGGTCTATATGGTTCATCAGTCGCAGCATACAGTCTGGGTCACTGGGACCCCCAGTGTTCCGATATAGCCGGCTAAACCGCTCACGCAGGTCACAACACCAATGACATTCAAACATGACATGCTTCTCATCCTGAATATGCCTGCCTGCGTGTTACAATCTGTAAAAAATGATCGCAGATTGGATGTTACACGACGGTAACATTGCCCGTTTTCCAAACCAATGACAGGCTCATTGGGCAACCAGGTGGTTGTAGTGCACTAGATCCATAAACCTTCGGTCTGAGCAAGATTCGGCCAGTTGCCGTAGGCTCTAGCGCACTGGCGATCAACCACTGGTGAACGTGATGTACAATGACACATTTCATGGACTTCTGATGCGGCACACGATGACTGTTGCTGCACAAACAGAGAATACTCACATTGCCTCACAAATCCAACTCTACAGCAACGCCCTAACTCAAAGGTTGCAGGACATTCAACGAAGCAGCAGCGACTCTCGCCGCAGTGAGAGTGCACTGGCCAAGTCACTCTGCTGCAGTCTGGCCACGGTGGCCACAATATGTGAGTGCATGCTGCCTGTTGAGAACCAGTGGGGTGGCAGCAGCAGGCAAGCCAGGGCACGCCAGTGGTGCCTGTAGCCTGCCACGTGGCCTGATGAAGCAAAAGGAGGACGTGCACACATGCCAGTACCGCACACGCCACTTGTTACAGCTGCACATGCAGTGGCAGTGCTGTGTCCTTCACAGCAGCGCCGCACCGGCTGCCACAATAGAAGTGTGGTTCACACCCGCCATCGACTGGCCTCACACGGTGCCTTCAATGGCAACACAGCCGCAAACAGCAGCATGTGAGCTTTGACAGCTCAGCAGCGACTCACACTCCCAGCCACATGCACCTCTGCATGCATGCCATATAGCAGTGATGGTTTGCGAGGCGCCACGCATTGGTAACATCCAAACTTTGAAAACTGTGGTTAGCCCTTCCTGCATGCTGCACTGTCAAGCCTCGACTTGGCAGCATTGCTGCATGGCATACACACAGTCAAAACTGCTGCCAGTGAAAATTATAACTCAGTTCATCAATTGCACTAGCAGCAGGAAATGGTGCGCACACCATCTGCTGGTGATGGGCAGCGACTGCAACAATAACATGCATGCCTGCACTTTCATGCTGACACGCATCTGCTTCGAGCTGTCTGCATCAGCTGCATCTTGCGCACCAGGTCCCTGCGCCAGATCCTTGCACATTTAGATAGCCTACGCATCCGGCAGCTTCCAATGACGGAGCTACTACCAGGACTGTTGCTTCACCTAATCATCATGGTCATGCTGTTGATGATGGTGCTGTGCTGCTGCATGACATCTCAATGTGTGTATTGCTTATCAGCAGCGTGGGACATCAAGAGCTGGTTCCTGTGGTCTTGCTCCGATATGAGGCTGTTAACGATTTAGCCAGGCTCTTAGGTGGCGAAAGTCTGCTTCTGCCCTCACTGCTGATTGCTGGCGCTGCCGCAGCAGCAGCTGCTGCCTTGGTCTCCTCCTGCTTCACGAGCTGGGTCAAGCTCGCCTCCATGTCATCTATTGTGTTGTTGAAACCCCCAAACTTGCTCATGATCCTTTCAGATGCCTGGGCAAACGCTCCTTTCATGAGGTCCAGCTCTGCCTGCATCTCTGCTGCTGCCAGCTCTGCCAGCAACAGCTCGCACTTAAAGCATATCACAGTCACCAGCTTGTTGTACTGACGTTTGAAGATGCTGTGATTGCAGGCAGTCTCATCAGCTAATCATGCAACTGTTTGGTACGAGCAAGGGGAGCAAGGACTCGCCGAGTTTGAGGCTGCACCAGAGTTAGTACGACACAACGCAGCAAATCATCAAATCCTGACATTTTGGTCGACTAATCCGACATGGACAAAACACTGCGCATTTTCAGAGGGCTCAGCTGACAAAGTTCAGGGGTTTCACCCCAGTGACTGACTACCATGTGAGGCGCTGCAAAAGCTTCATCGTTTAGATAAATTATTGCCATTTGTGCCTGTCGCGTCCGGAGTACAGTCGTCGATTATGCAGTTCAAAAGTTGTGAAGCAGCTTCCCCCTTTCCAGGACAACGCATCAGCAAACTCAATCATAGTTACATTCACTTACTCGCAGCACTTTTGCCCCAGAGCAGCAGCTCTTTCGGCGAAAGGGTGTTGGTGTGCAGAGGAGCAGCAGTAGCAACCTCTGGCTAACTCTGCACAGCTATTGAGACGTCGCACTAAGCATGGCTCGCCGGCAACGCGACCACGACGAAAGTATATATGGCTGGGGCAACACGAAATCAGCATCTGGAGCCGGCGCTGCGGCACCCAAAGTGCAGACGTACAATGTGCCAGCACCAGCAGCAGCACCCAAGGTCAAGATGCATGTAGACAGCTCGCAGGTGATGCCCGTGCAGCTGGGACTTGCTGCTTTGTAAATTAGTATGGCCTTCACTAAAAGCTGCTCAGACACCGCAGTGGTACAGCACCATCCACTTGTATCCGCATGCAGCAGCAATCGCAGCCTGCTTTGCTTCCATTATTCTGGACCGCTGTGCATGTGCCCAGTCCCAGCACAGCATGCCTCAAGCAAAGTATATGTGAAGGTAAATGCCGTTGTGCTGATGTGCCATGTGCTGGGGCACTACACCGCATACAACAAGGCACACTCGCGTGCCTCCTCATCTCAGGCTCCTGACTGTGCTGTCTTGACAGCTGCAGCTGCATGCTCACATTGCTGAACACCTCACTGTTGACCTGCCAACGTCTAGCAGCCAACCCCTGCCCTTCGATATGCCAACATACAAGGACAGACAAGCTGCAATCCACTTGCTGACACTGCCCACAGGTGGAGTCCATCCTGAATCCAGTGCGTGGCATCAGGGACGCTCAGGCACGTGCTGGCATCAAACCAACCGACCACTCGCGCCACAACGTGCTAGCCATCAAGGAGCAAAGCAGACTCAACGCACTGCAAAAGCAGCAGCAGGAGCAGCAAGCCCAGCAGCAGTTCCGGCCGCAGATGCGGCGCACAACCTCAGGCACAGCAGCGGCAGCAGTAGGCGCTGGCCTGGCCGGATCGGCAGGAGCCTGTCAGGCGGAGGCAGCAGGGCAGCAGCAGCAGCAGGCCGGCCAGGTATAGTCCGCTCCGTCTCTGGCAGTGCAGCAGCAGCTGGATGGAGTGTAAGGAGCGGTGATGGCAGCAGCGACGGCAGGGACTTCTTGCGGGAGAACAAAGCAGCGGCAGCAGCAGCAAGCAGGCCAGTCAAGGCGGAGAGCCGGCAGGACGGTGGAGCAGCATACCTGCAGAAGAGTGAGTACGGGCAGGTGCCTGCTTACTTGCTGCAGCGCAAGATGGAGCTGGCACAGCAGGAGGAGGCCATGCGGGCAGCGAAGCATGCTGCACAGATACCACCAGGTGCGAGGTGCAGCAAGCTGTGGTGTGCTGCGGCAATGCCAGGCACTCAGTTCAGCAGCCGTGCATGCAGATGAATGTAGTTTGAATGGCGTGGCGGCAGAAGACTGCTGCAAAGCCAAGCGCATGCTATGCTGCAGTGTGTCTCGCGTTTGCATGCACATGTACACATCCAGGTCTGCTTGAATGACTCGTCTGCAATGACGCGCACCCATGACACGGGTGCGCGCGTGTTCCCGCAGGCCTGCGCCAGATGCCTGAGGCGGAGCGGCTGGCAACGCTGCAGCTGCTGGACGCCAACAAGGCTGAGGCAGAAGCACGCCTGGCAGCACTCCCCATCATCATCGAGACGCCCAGCGCGGTGAGGCACTGCCAAAACTCGGAAACAGCGCTGATCAAGCTTATGCCCAGGGCAGATGCAGCTGCCAGCGCAGCCATGCCTTCAATAGTAGCGTAACCATGTGCCTGGACAGCACGTGACAGCTGGTGCCCAGACGAATCCTGGTCATGCCGCCCGAGTAGGCCCTCCTTGGGTGACACTCTGTGCAGAGTTTTTTGCAGCGTCCTTTTTGTTCAGGTGTTCATTGTGGCACGCCTGGTGCGCATGCCTTGCGCACCCGTGCCATGCAATGATGCCTTGCGCACCCACAAAGGTTTCTGCAGCAAAGGGGCGTGCCTTCTTCAACTGCAGCTCTCTGTACTTGTTGCGGTCCTGTTCTGTATTTGTCACTGCCGCAGATCCGGCACAAGGATGAGCTGGAGCGCAGGCTACAGGAGATTGAAGATGCCCGCAGGATCTTCAGCCGGCCGAATGTGCTCGTGCATGCTGGACGGCAACAGTAGCAGCACACTGCAGGTCTAGTCATCAGGGCAGTTTGTGATTGCTTGCTGATCCGAATCCTACATCTGCAGCTAGCTGCGCAACGCTGTGCTGCCGCTGAATGCTTTCAGTGTTTGTCACGACTCTGTTGTCCAGCCGCAGTACACTTGGGTGTGACATGATGCCAACAAGCCCTGCATTACTGACAGTGACGACACTGGCCGTTTGTTTTGCTGTGCTGATCAAATCTCCTCAGCGCCATTGGCGTAGAAAAGTTGTTTATGTGAGAGTGTGGCCTTAAGATACTTGCTGGTACACTGCACTGCTGCATGCAGCTTACACTTGTTATGGGTGTTCTGCTGACATTGAATGGGCAATATGATGATGATGATGGGTGTTCTGCTGACATGTCCTGCTACATGGAAACTCTTTACTATTTTTGCATACCTATTTGAGTTTGTAAGCCCTGGCAATCATCGCTGCCACTGAATGCATGCATGGATTCAGGCATGTACTTTATACATCCAGAATGTGATGTGCAACCCGGCTTGGCACATGCCCCTTCCTCATTATTCACTCAGGCAAGGGTCCTGTGAACAGCTACGGTTGGTACCTTCCAGAATGATGGAGGCATTCAAGTATGGAATTCACAACTCCAGCAGGATTTACAACGCCAGCACCAGCCGGTTGGTGGCTGCTTAGGCAGCGAGCTTTGCTCAAACAACAGCTATTTGTACTGCAGTACAGGAAAATGGCAGGTACATTGCTGAGCATTGCTTTGCAGCGCACATTCGTACCTCAGTCACAGTTTGGATGTTAACGACGGGAACATCACAACAGTCGGCTTCAAGCACCCAAGAAACTGGTCAAGGGAGTTAAAAAAGACTTGGTGAGAACTTGAGGCGCATCTGCGCAGTTGGCATGCCACCAAACCTAATGACAACGTTGTTAACAAAGAGAGTGACTCTCTTCACCAGTGGTGACACTTGCTTGCCTTTGCTTCTTCATCTTCTTCACATCATGTGTGCTAGCCTAGGGGGACCCGAGGCACAAGCACAAGCTGACATTCCTTGTTTGAAACAAGCAAGCATGACTCAATCCACAGGTATCCCAAGGCAAAGCTGACCAAAGCGCCACTGCGATAACCTTGGGCCAAGAACCTCAGCAAATTTATGCAGACAGGGGCACGCAGATGCAGCACAGCGGTAAAAAAAAAAAAAAAAAAAAAAAAAAAAAAAAAAAATGCAGCACAGCGGTGGTAACAACACCAAGATTACTGAGCCAGGCCACAAAACACCACCCACAAAAAGCGCTGATCTGTATCATGGCAACAAAAACAACCAAGCGTGTGCTGTGGCAGGTGTGCTGGCTGTGGCAGGCACAGATTAAGCATGTGGCATTGTAGGCGTGTAAACATCTACCAAAGTAGAGTCACTAGCCCAGTCCGAACGCAGCCACACGTTGACTCATGGGGTCCACATAGACTCAGCAAAAGCAAAGTAGGGAAGGAGGCAGAGCATGCACAAGCAGCAACACATACATTATCCTAGAAAACATCGTGCTGTAAACGGCACAATACGTGTCGTCAACCTATTTGGCACGATGACCCACATGACAAACAAGAGTGGGGCTGAGGGAAGCATACACAGCCAGCTTTGCTTACATGCGCAGCTTCGCATGTAGGGGTAGGGTGACACTGCTTGCTTGCTTGCCTTTTGCTGCTGCGTTAGAGTGCTTCTTCTTCTTGACTTCAGCATCACAGCAACCAAGAAGCAACGGTGTAGGTCAGCATGGCCCAAGCGGCATCGAAGGCTGCAAAACTACTAGTTTTGAACCTCTGCCAGGTATGTGGTAGTTCAACCTCTGCCAAGTATGTGGTAACAACCCTAAAGCAGTGCACAGCAACAGCAGAAGGCTGCCAACACTAAATCATACATTACTTCATGTGATACTGCTGCTGCCTGCAAGCTCATCAACGCCTGTGACCAGCATACATGTATGTATAGGTGTGCGCACAGATTATGGTATTGTAACAATCTTTCTGCTGTGGCTTGAATGATGATGATGATGAATAGTTGATGACATCTCTGCTGTCGAGTCTCACCTGGGCAGTCGAGCCTCACCTGGGCAAGGGTACCACATAAAAACAACCGCAACTGCACATTGGTGGCTGGACAGCTTGGTGGCCTGGGGCTCATCTGCATGCTTCGCTGCTGTCTGGTACCTGGCGGGAAGTGCCTTCCGGGAAGTGCCTTGCTACTCAGCCTCGACCTACGCAGCCAGAGGCAGCAGCAACAGGCACAGCAGGGGTCAGCCACTGTATATTATATGCGATGCAAATTTAAGTGCACACATGCACTAATCGTACATGCACAGGCAAACTAACCTATTGAGCTTAGGTTCGCCATCCCAGAGCAGCTGCTCTGGGATGCCCGGGCCCACCACGGGGAGGTCGCTCAAACCAGGCCCATGAAACTGTGTGGTGCAAGCTTGCTGTGCATGCACCCCAATCAACCACACGCACGAATTTGCTGTGGGTTGACAACGCTGCTGACCCACCAAACTGGTCTCGTCTCCCGTCCTGCAGAAACATAACAAGGTAGGGGGCTGCACTTTCCTATCGCTCACCACGACTGCCAGGTATCGAGCGCCTCAGCAACAATCGAGAGCCAGGGCAGCTGCCTGCCTCCCTCCCTCCCCCCTGCCTTGCTGGCTCCCAATTGTTGCTGAGGCGCTCGATACCTGTCAGCCCTGGCAAGCGATAGTGGAGCGCACCCCCAGCCAATGTGCTTCTCCTGCAGGACTCCGACAAGACCAGGTTGTTGGGTAAGTCAGCATGAGTGGAGTGGCCCATGTGCAAGCCTTATATATGGTAAAGTTCTAGCTCCTGCAGACAGCGTTATGCTAAACCGTCAACCGTCATATCGATAATCGGCACCGATAAGAGTGATTGTTGACCAGCTGAGCTTCCGTAATTCCTCTTTAGTTGACCGACACACCTTGCTGAAGCAGACCAGATGGCGCTCTTATACATAAATATTCTGTATTTAAAACTAATTTCCATGCCCTTAGGTGGTTTAAAGTAGCACCGGTGGCTTTGACCGTCAAAGGATTACAACTGTCGTTCCTGAGCACGGATCTTCACTTTGCAGCAATTGCAATATTTATAGCATGTATAGTAATTAAAACAAAAAGATGAAGTGGTAGCTGCAGTTGTTGGGCCGACAGTCTCTGTTTGACACTGTCTGGCCCTGTCTGACACTGTCCGACACTGTCCGAACGTTGTGCGTGCAGCGGCCCACAAACCTGTAGAAACGCTTCAAAAACATTTAAGAGCAGTTACAAAGATCTGAAGCAATCTGCGCCTCGTCTAGACACATTTCCGTAGGGCTCGACCGATTGTGAGGCAGGTCACCTACAAGCAGTACTATGTAAAGGGTTGTAGGAAGACACGCCGTGCAAAGACAATGCAGCAAATGCGGCACTCACATTGCTAGAATGGGGCCCCCGCCACCATGGCTGAACTGCCTTGCATCAGCAGTACTAGGCACTAGTAGCGCTGCAGGCAGCATGCTGGCCAGCACTCTGGGTGCCTGTTAATGGTCTTTAGAAGCCTTTAATTTCATTCGCGAGTGCAGCGATCGCTGCATGGCTGCCTAGCAAGGCCAAAGAGCTCTAAATGGTATGACAACCAGTGACAACCGTTGTCGCTGGCCGGGCCATGGCCAGAGCTTGTATCATCATCTAACCAGAGCTACTATTACCAGAGCCCTGGCCGGCCAGCACTTATATGTGACATGTGCGCTTATATGTGACATGCTGCAGCGCCTGCTGTGCAGACAGCTTGCCAACGCAGCCAGCTTGCAGCCAGCTGCCAATGCCACAGAACCCAACATGTGAAAGGAGACGGCACTAGCATTCAGTACATGCCGAATGCCCACCACCATGTACAGTGGGGCGACGCGCGCCATGTTCAGCACAGAGTGCCTCAAGGGCTCACCACACTCAGAGCCACCTGGCACACTCGCACAACTACAGCTGCTACAGCAACACACTACAGCAACAGCTGCTGTACCGCTTGCACCTTGCAGCATGTGCATGGGTTTCTGAAAGGGTCTGCTCTTGGGTTGCATGCCCCTGTCTAGACATCTGAACACAACTTGGATGTTCAACATCATTGGTAATGTAGTGCACTGAACAGGCCCTGCGGCGTCTGCATACTACAGTTTTGCAGCAGAACCCGTGCTCTTTGGCAACCGCTCTTTGGCATCACCTGCATATTCATACCCGTCCGCACCACCGCTGCTGCCTGCTGTGCAGCACTCTGCCGCTGTGATCAGCGACCTCCTCGTCCCACCAAGCAACCTGCCGGCACACCGTGCAATGGCAGCCGGCGCCGGCAACGTGTCTCGGCTGGTGCGTTCGCAGCTCGCAGCCACAGGCAACCACTCGTTGGCATCACCTGCATCGTGCACTGCCCCAACAGTGTTGCTGCAGGGCTGCATGCCAAAGAGATGAAACAATACAGCGCTGCATCATCATCTAATGCATGGTAAGAGTAGAAGCAAGCCGGTGCGCTGGGCAGCTATCGGCGTGCATTTGCATAAATTCACAGGCTGCACACATGATGCGCAGCCCCTGCCTGCACAGGATCACAAGCTGGAGAGTGTGCACGGATTCATGATTAACTCACAATCCAGTTCATGCCTACCAAAGTAGGGCCACAAGCCCACCCACTAAGGAGCCAACAAGGCTTTCCAGCATTCCAACCACATTCAATGAAATGTCCTCTCGCATGGCGGTCGTGCTGCTCAAGCAAGGCCAGCCCCGCACAGGCCGTGGCAGCTCAAGGGAGTGCACACGTCAAGGGCATGGCAAGCACACCTGCAGCGACCATCGCAGTTGCTCGCCCCGTCCCACATACTTGCTATATCATGCCCCATCAAGCTTGAAGCAGGTCCGCCATGCTGATCAGCAGTGCTACAATGCTGAAATGTTGTGTAGCTCTGATGTCATCCACTGCCAAAAGCAGCTTGTCGCTGCCACCACAGCTGCTGCCACTGTCCATGCAGCTGGTAGCTGACAACAAAACTTGCTGCTTGTTCCGCAAGTGCGGCTACTGTGTGGAGCGGCTCCGGGCACCAGAACGCATCTTGACAAATGGAAGCAGCGTGCCTGCGATCAACCCAGCTGCTATGCTCGCCAGATTGCGCAGTTCAGTAGATTCCCCAAACCACCAGATGCCGACAGCTGCCACCACCACCTTATTGAAAGATCCCACTAAGCTGTAGAACGTTGCTGTGGTTAGCGACACAAACCATATGCTGCTGAGGCTGATAGCAAACCCACACAATCCACTCAACACTGCCAGTGCCTGGAAGGACGGTTGATACAGGGCTTCCTGCTTCCAAAATCCGACAAACTCCATGTGCAGCAGCACCAGCAGCAGCGTCAACGGCAGCGACAGCATGTTGTTGTAGTAAACCATGCTCAGCTGGTTCAGCGGCCGGTGTTCGTGCGTGTGGGTGCTCACACGCTCTGTCACCCTGCTCAAGTACAGCGCATACCCAGCAGTGAACACATTGTTTACCATCTGCCATGTGTAACCCAGCCATGAGAAATTCGTGTCTGTGACGCCGCCACTGAAGACGCTGCCGACCATCAGAACCAGGCAGGCCCAGACATGCCATGAGTATGCGCGCTGGAACAGCGCATAGTCCCCGCATATGATGAACAGGCTCGACATGTTCTTCAGCACTGACACCATGCCCACCCCCACTAGCTGCAGCGCATAGAAGTTTGTCGCCAGCATCGAAACAAAGATGAGGTTCACTGGCATCCATATGCGCACCAGCTCCCAAGACAGCGGCTCCACTTCTGCCCAGCCCATCAGGCTGCAAGCGCGCACCAGCACAACTGACAGTGCGCAGTGGAAGCACAGCAGCGCGTGCACCGCTGTGAAGTCGTAGTGCACCATGACCTTCTTGTTCAGCAGCGTGAGCGCTGCACTGCTGATGCTGTACAGTACACCGCTGATGACGGCGGCGCGACTCGCTGCAATTGTGCTGCGGTCTGTGCGCGTGGTGACACCAGTGCTGGCAGGCACATGCCCCTTGCTGCTGATGCGTGCACCATTACTCTGCTGGGTGTGGCGTACTGCCGTGCCGCCTGGGTTGTGTGTGGGCAGCAATGGCTTGCTCTCGCTGTCCACCTGAAAGCCGCTGGACTGCTGGAAATCCAGTCCATAGTCCAGCCCACTCTGGGACTTTTTCATGCCTCTAGCTGCGCCAGCCTCTGAGCTCTGCCACCTACATGAGGGCTTGGAACTCCACTATCAGCATGGCTGCTGTCTGGTTTTACAGGTTGCCTGCTGTTGCTGATCATCAACCTTCACGCGAGATGCTGTTGCTGCTGCTACCGCATGTGGCAGGCCATGCTAAGTGGCTGGTTCAGCTGGGGCTCCAGTGAGAGGATTACTCCTCAGCTTAGCACAAAAGTAACGTGAAGTTGCCAGCAGGCCTTAGACAGCTTGTTGATGAGCGGCTTCACACTGGCAGCTGCTTTCCTCACTCGGCAATTTGTAGTGTCACGGGTACATTCACGTGATCGGACGTCCTGTGTGCGCTCCAATGATGGTAGCAGCTTACGACGGACACTGCGATGAACACCAATGACGGTTGCTCGGTTTGTGCAGCAGCAGGGTTTGAGGGTGAGGACCGAACATTCTTCGGTCCACCATTCGATGGTGGATCACAGGCAACGTGGAACCTCGGCTTCAAATCGTAATACAGAGCTGCTGATGTTTACTCGTGTGTCCGGCCTTGCCTGCTGTCACTGCTCCTGCCCTGCCTTGTACCTGCACTGTGTGGAGTGCTTTCACTCCTGCCTGCCTGTTTGCAGCATAGTGCACAAGCAGCACAGGGTGCAATGGGGAAACAGCAGGCCAGCCTCGGGGAATGGCAGTCTCCAATCAGCAGTGAACTTATCGTGTCCAAGGTGAGCATTTGCTCCTGCTCACAACATGCACACAAACTACCTTACCAGTACATACCATCGTATGGCCATGGCATGCTGTGTGCAGCGCATGCTGCTGTGATGCAGCGCACTAGCAGTCGTGCAGCTGCCGGTACAGTGCAAGGATGCTGTTTGGTGCAATGCGCGATGCGGCACCTGCTGGCATGCATTGCTGCTGAACTGCAGGTGCTGAGGATAGGATCACCCAGTGTGCTGGCAAACGGAGACATCACCTGGGTGGAGATGCGGCCGTCCGAGCAGGGTCGCTCTGTGTTGACACACCGGCAAGTAGCTGAGCATGAATCAGCCTGCCATAGGACTTGCTACAAGTAGTGCATTGGTCGCCGATGGCCTGCATTACCAGTGCTCATTCATACCTGATGCACACCATGCAGGCACCTGACAGTACTGTGGTGTTCAATGCTGCAAGCAACAGGTGCATTGCACACATTTATTATGCAAGTACGCACACCAACGACGCCGTACAGGCCCTGCTGGTTGCTGGACGGCATGACAAGCGTCAAGATCAGTCTGCATCCCTGCTGCTGCCTGCAGGTCTGCCGCAGATGGCAGCGTCAGGGACATCACGCCCGAGCCCAGCAGCGGCTTCAACGTGCGCACGCGCGTGCACGAGTACGGCGGGGGCGAGCACCTGGTGGTAGGCGGCAAGGTCTACTTCAGCAACTTCGCGTGAGCATGCAGCTGACGAGCTGGCTCTGCAAGCAACAGACCCGGCATGGGCAGCAGGGGGTGCGACATCTCCTGCAGTGCTCGAGCAGTACAGCGTGTGCAGCTAGCAGGGCGCAAAAGACCCCAAACGAGCAGCAGGCGCCAGGGTGCCTGTCCACGCTGCAACCGCCCATGGCTGGGCTAAAAAAGCAACTGGAATTGACGGATCTGTGCGGGTGGTTTCGATCGCCCAAACAATGAAGAAGAAACTGGGCGCAATTACAAGAAACCCTCATGAGGGAACAACGGCTCGCTGGGCTAGTGCCCGAGGCAGGTTCAGTCCTGTACTACTGTCATGTATTGTATTGTATTGCAATGCACGCTCACGCAGCTGACCTTGGTGTGCTGATGCGAGTTGTGCTGCTGTTGTGCGCCCCTGGCCGCAGGGACCAGCTTATGTATGTGCAGGATCTGTCGCCGGGAAGCAGGCCTGTTGCGCTGACAGCGGCAGACGCCAAGCAGCGCTTTGCAAACTACGTGCTTGATGAGCCACGCAACAGGCTGCTGGCGGTGTGTGAGGACCACAACAAGGGCGATGATCACGAGGCCACAAACAGCATCGCCGCCATTGGTGAGCGGCAGAGCATCTCTGCAGGGCTATGTTTATGCCTGATGCACAAGCAGGTTATGGTTCCTGGACTCAAGGCCTCCATGCATGAGAAAGCAGACGCCGGGTATGCCTGGTGATTTGTAAGCTTGGCGCATTGACATAGTGAGCAGCTGCCGAACATGTGCCTCTGCCTGTGCGCTGTGTATGGTGCTGCTGCTGCAGATCTGAGTAGTGGCGCAGTAACCCAGCTTGTTACAGGCCATGACTTTTTTAGCAGCCCTGTGCTCAGCCCTGACGGTTCAAGGCTGGCATAGTGAGTGACACAGCCCGTTGGCGAGGCAGCTGGCAAGCACAACAGCCCAGCATCTTATTGTCGGCAGCAGCGCAAGGGCATCTGTGTTTCATGTGTTTAGATGCCACCACCTATGTGCAGCGGCCGTGAAGTGTGTGCTGCACATGCTTGTCAGCTGCTGCACAAGTCAGGCCGTCGGCAACAGGGCGTGTTGTCCCAAATCCCGTCCATGTCCCGCTTTGGCTGTTGGCCGCGACCAGGTGCTAACTTTTGTCGTGGCCTGCAGCTTGACCCCAATCAGCTGCTTTCTTCACAAGCGCTGTTATGATACCTGAGCTGTTGTGCTGGGTGTCAACTGTGCATGCAGTGTAGCTTGGGACCACCCCAACATGCCATGGGATGATGTGCTGCTGCTGGTGACAGACCTGGACGAGGCGGGGCTGCCAGTGGGCGGGCCCAAGTGAGCACTTTATAACATATGTTATAACACACCCAGCATGCCTTTGCGCATCTGCAGGTCTTGCACTTGTTTGAAGGCAGCTGTGAGTGCAAAACGTTCAGGCCTGCCACATGTGGACGCCCTTGTGGGCATCCCTTGATTATGCCACTGTTACGTTGGCTGCGCTCTGCATGTGATACAGCCGATGCATGCGACCAGCAGTGCTGAGTGAGCACCTGTGGGGTGGTCCACACCAAGTCGGCCCCGCGCTGCTGCCTGCGCTGAGCCGCTTGCAGGTTGGTGGCTGGTGGCAGCGACACCTCCGTACAGCAGCCGCAGTGGGGCCCTGATGGCACCCTGTACTTCGTCAGCGACGCCAGCGGCTGGTGGAACCTGTACAGGACGCAGCCGGAGCAGGACAGCCAGGTGGGGACCAGGCTGCACTGGCCGCCTGGCTGGCTGGCTGCCTGGCTGGCTGGCTAGCTGGCTGGTTGCCTAGCTGACTGCCTGGCTGGCTGGCTGGCTGCCCGGCGGGTTGCCTGGCTGGCTGGTACTGAGCTGCACTGGCCCCTCACTGAGTCCTGCAGGAAGTCTGCTGGAGTGGGGCTTCTGCCTTTGTGGCAGGGTCCGACAACATGCCTCTGCAAGGATGGCACTACTGCCGAGTCAGCACTGCACCTTGAACAATCGCACAGTGGACAGCTGCCCTGAAGCACGAGCGCAGCTACGGTACCAGCTGCTTGTGCACTCGTTGTGGTGCCGCACAAAACAACAGCGCTCTTGCAGACGCAGATGACGACCACCTGCAATCCTTGTCCTTGCCGCCGCTGCTGCATGCGCAGCCCACCGCGCTTATGCCACTGTCTGCGGAGTTTGGCTCGCCACCCTGGCTGTTTGGCATGCACAGCTACGAGGTGCTGCAGGGCGGGGCGGCTGTGCTGGCAGTGTTTGACGAACCTGCTGCTGCAGGTGCGCAGCGGCACACACCAGGCAGCATCCCGCATGCCCAGCAGCGCGGCCTGCCATGTATTTATGTAATATTGTCCTTGCAGCGTTGTTAACGTCTGTGTGTGTTACGTGCAGTCCCAAGCGCTGCTATGTTGATGAACTGTATCCGAACAAAGCTTGCAGGGCAGCCAAGACGAAGTGTTCACAGCAATTAACCCGACACCGTCTCCCTGCACCCTGTGCTGGGGCGCCTGTGTTGCAGGCTCCCAGCTGGGCGTGATCGACACAGCCACCTCCAGCCTCACCCGCCTCAGCACTGGCTACTCCTCCTTCGGCAAGCTGGCGGTGCTGCAGTCCAGCGAAGGGCTCACTGCCGTCACTGTGGCAGGCTCGCCCAGCACAGCACAGGCACTGGTCAAGCTGCAGGTCGGGGCGCGGACGCAGGCAGCGACTCAGCCAGGCGACGCAGCCCAGCGGCATACAGCACTGTCCTAGCAAATAGCGGTCGTCAAATGCCAGAGGACTGTGCATGTTCAGCAAGCTCTTAAAACGGCAGCTGGCTTGGCCATTTGCGTCGCTCGTGCTGCTGCGCAAGGGGAGTTTGCAAACTCCCAGGGCATCCTAATGGTCGGGGCGTCAGGATTTGAATGCTGCAGGGTTTCTGGTCATGCTGCAGGTGTCAGGCCTGGATGGCCTGCTGGCCTCGTCGGCGTCAGACTGGCAGGTCTTGAAGCCCTCGACCGACTTGCAGCTGGACCCCGGCTACATCTCCGAGCCACGCAGGTGAGCGCACAGTAGCCTGCAAGGCATGCGCGCGCGTCGCAACCGTGCACAGCATCACGCCTGCTAGCGCCGCCCTGCCATCGTCATGGTAGAGCTTCGCAGGTGGAGGCAGGGAGATGTGATCTGTCTTTGTGCTGTGCTGTGAAGAAATCTGCTGCACCAGTTGCATAACGTGCGCAGCTGTTCCTGTTGCTGCGTCTGGCGTCGTTGCACTTCACAACTTGCGCCGAACAAGTTGGACTCTGGCTGCTGGGCTGCTCGGCCCTCAATGCTGCTGGTTGATGCACTTGACTTCCCCGCGTTGCTGCTGCGGCTGCGTGCATGCATGCTGCACCGCTGCAGCATCGAGTTCCCGACGCAGGGCGGCGTCACGGCCTTCATGAACTTCTACCCGCCGACCAACAAGCACTACGAGTTTCCGCTGGGGCAGCTGCCTGCGCTGCTGGTCAAGATCCACGGCGGCCCAACGAGTGCCGCCTCCACGCTGTTCAGCATCGGCTACCAGTTCTGGACCTCGCGAGGTGTGACTTGTGATGAGTGCACGGCATTCGTTTGCAGCAACAGGTGTTGGCGCAGCCACTCTGTCATGCATGACCAGGCTGATGTGACTGTGCTGTACTTCCTCTGTGGTAGCTCCCAAGCAAGTATCGCCTGCTTTTAGGACAAGGACAACTTTGTATGAGCTGTGCAGGTAGTACTACGGCGATGTTGCAAGGACCTGCAGGGTTCCTGCTGCAGACTGTGCAGTCCTACAGCTGATTTGCGCGCTCTTGCCGTGATGCTGCTGTGCCTCCTGCGCTACAGGGTTTGCCATCGCTGATGTCAACTATGGAGGCAGCACAGGTATGTCTTCATGCAGCACCCGTGCCAGCATCATTCAATCTCAGCTTTTGCCATTCCACTGTCCTTCAGATCGCCCCAATCTGCTGTCGCCTGCAGCCACTGGCATGGCCTCTGCCGTGTCATCCATACTATAAAGGGGCTTTGCATTGCTGATGTGCTCCAGCGCCCCCTGCCAGGATGCGCCAGCGTCTAAGCCATGCTGCCAGTGATCACCAGTGATTGCCGTGATCTACCAGTGATCTGCCAGTGATCTGCGTGATCTGCTTGTGATCTGCGTGATCTGCCTGTGATCTGCGTGATCTGCCTGTGATGTGCGTGATGCTGATGCTGCAGCGTCTCAGCCATGCTCCCACTGATCTGCGCAATGCTGATGCTGCAGGGTTCGGCCGCGCGTACCGCAGCAGGTTGCGGGGCAACTGGGGTGTGACTGATGTCGACGACTGCTGCGCTGCCGCGCGCTACCTGGCGGACGAGGGCCTGGTGGATGGCAGCAGGCTGTGCATAGACGGCGGCAGCGCCGGCGGGTACACCACTCTGGCCGCGCTGGCTTTCAGGTGAGCGGGCGCATGCTGCATCCTCATGCACATTCGTGCGTGCCCGGCACAGTCATGTGCTGCTTGGCGCAATTGATAAATTAACCAAGAAACGAAAAGCAATGCAGCCAAACAGGCAACACAGTCAACTGCAGACCCTGCATATCCTCAAGCTGGTTCTCCACCAGCCCAGCAGACGCAGCTGTGAATGCTTGGAGTGTAGGTGCCCATGTGCCTGCGTGAGCAATGCAGATCGTGTTTCCTGTGCTCTCGATGGTGTGCTGCAGGGATGTGTTCAACGCAGGCGCCTCCCATTACGGCGTTGCTGATGCCGAGCTGCTGGCACAGCACACACACAAGTTTGAGAGCAGGCGCGTAACAGGGCCGCAGTTTGCTCGAGTAGGGCTGAGGGTTGTTGCTGGCAACACACCAGCAGCGGCAGCACAGTGCCAGCGGTAGCAGCAACCGCGTTGAGCAGCAGCAGCAGCAGCAGCAGCAGCAGCTGCTGCTGCATTAGCAGCAAGACACAGCGTGTAGCGAAGGTACTGCCTCCATCATCTAAACAGCTCTGCATTGACGTCGCTCTGCAGTGCTCTCTGGTGCAGCGTGTGTTGCATGCTCCCATGCATCCTGCAACCACGCGTCACCCGTGCATGCAGGTACCTGGACCTACTGATCGGCCCGTACCCAGCAGACAAGGAGCTCTACCAGCAGCGCTCACCAATCCACTCGGCAGACAAGATCAGTGCTCCTGTCGCACTGTTCCAGGTGTGTGTCTTTGCAAGACACGGCTGGGTTATTGCCAGAGGACACCTGGCTACATACAGTAGTGTGCCCACCTGGCGTGCATCTCGCTCCAGCGACGCACAGGGCGTGCAGTTCAAGAGACATGGAGCGTGTTGATGCAGGGTTTGCGCTCCTGCTGCAAGGCGCACAAGTGCCAGGCGACGGCTGTGCACTTTGCTTGCAGAGCCTTGCGCTTGCCACCATGCAAACAGCCCTTGCTCAGTATCACAAGCCACCCACATCAAGGCAGGGGAACAGCAGTTTGGTCACACTGGTGCTTTTGCATCAATGACCAGTGTGCCTCCTGCTGCTGCTGCTGCAGGGTGATGAAGACAAGATAGTACCTCCTGAGCAGTCAGAGGCTATGTGGGAGGCCCTGAAGGCAAAGGGCCTGCCAACAACACTCATGATGTACAAGGTGGGGCTGGGACTGCCACTGTGCCATGTGCACTGCATCAGTTACAGTGCACACTGTACACAATCACCATGCGCACACACGGTGTATGGCAGGCGTGCTGTACACATTATAACAGTGTTATGAAACTGCCGCTGCTGCGCATTTGCAACTAGAGTTGACGTGCATGTGCTGCGCAGCGCAGCGCCGCTAGGCTGCTACCCTTGCGTTCTACGCCAGGCCAGCAATAGTTCAGCATGGCTGTTGTTTCAGTAGTACCCCTGACGCTCTCACTGCTGCTTCACTGTGTGTTTGGAAATACTTGCGCCAGCTCCAGCCAACGCTGTTGGCGGCGTACCCATGCATATGATGCGTCACCTGTGCAGATAATACATGGTATATGCATGCAAAGCAGTTTGCGTGTGCTGCCGTGGCTGCAGGGTGAACAGCACGGCTTCCGCAAGGCAGAGAACATCCGGTCTGCCCTGGAAGGGGAGATGTACTTCTACGGCCGAGTGCTGGGGTTCAACGCCAGCTACAGCCCTGAACTGCAGGCCATGGCAATTGACAACCTGCCTGAGGCAGCGGCTGGTGCACCTGCTGCCGCGGCGAGGGAGGAGCTGTGAGGTGCCCCAGCACCTGCAGAAGGGCAGTGTTGGCTGAGCCGCCGCGGCCCTGTACGTTGCACGTGCTGTTGTGATAAGCCTGGACAGCATGGGGACCTCGGCAGGTTAAGCCATCGCGCCAGAAGATACTTTTTCCATGTGTTGGGCAGTAATGTTGCCTGTGGCAGGGTCACCCTGCGATGATGCAATTGCATAGTTGCAACTAGGGTTTGCTCCTTCTGGACCCCACAAGCTTCCACCACCACCGCCACCTTACAAACATGCTGTACAGAACACACGCTTTTCAAGTTCTGCGTGGTGGACAATCAGGTGTGGATGAAAGGCAGCATCAGCTCATGTTATTTGTGAGTGCATGTGTCGTCTCACAAGCCTAGTGCCGAGTGCCTACCGCACGGCGTGAGCAGCCATCAACCTTATGTGCTTCCTTGGACGTGAAAGGGCTGGTGCCCCTGAAGCTCCTTACTTGGATCTGGTGCTTGCTACGTGTCTGCTGTGCGTTCCAGCGTCATGCGTCATTTACAGTGGGTGCACGCAGCAGAGCTTGCATGCGGGAGGGTGGCAGGATGCGTGGCACCCCTTTGCTTGCATGCTAGTGGCGTGTCCTTTTACAAGCCTAGGTGCAGCACCGTTTTTGATGTACGGTCTAGGCTGTTGTGCTGTTAACTTTTTGCAATGGCGGAGATGGACAGCTGAATGTCACGCTGAGTACTACTTGCAGGTGTCAGTGCCTCCTTTGAATCTTCACAACTCAGTTGAACTGCTGTCACATGTGGCTGTGCCTGTTCGTCTTCATAAGCATCAAGGGGATAAGTAAGCAGCAGAAGACCTCAATGCTCGCAACCCAGCCGTACTGTGTACAAATAAGTTACCATGTGGGATGTTGCCAATGAGAACGCCAGCCTGCTCTAAATGAGCCATTTACAAGCGTGTCTCCGCAGTTAGACCGTCGAGGTGTTGCAATACTTGACAGAATGCAAACGTCGCTGCACCTGCGTCGGTGCCGGCTGCAGCATCCCTTCGGCAACAACCTCAGGCAGCAGTGCTTTGCTCTGGGTGTGGTCCGCCCTGTTCCTGCTGATCGTCACGACCAAACGCCCTCCAGCAGGTGAAAAACACATTGACTTGTAAGATACATAGCCTGCTGGCAGATCCTGTGCACTGTAACGAAGCTGACATCAGTGACAACTTCACAATGAGAACCGGTCAACCCGTGCACGCATGTGCAGACCTGAGCGTGCTGACAAATGCCAAAGGACCAGCCCAATGCACTCCTGTACTGCCTAAGTTCAATGAACTGCACTTTTGCCTCCCTGTAGGCACCCTGCACAGGCAGTGAAAGCAGCAGCACTGGGCGCTAAACCAGGCGTCATTGCAACGTTCATAACAGACCATCTGTTGGGAGGAGCCAGTGGGCCCTTGAATGACAAAGCGCAGTTCCTGATCGCACATAGCATTGGACACCTTTTGGTGCCGCTGCTGATTGGCTGGGCCATCACAACTGCTATGCGAGGCGTGGCGCAAGGCACACGGCAGTACGTTTGTACAACGATACTTTGCAACTGCTGCTTCTGAAATGTCTGAAACTGTTGCTGCAGCAACCACCAACGCAATACTTATGAAGAGAGTGCTGCATTTCAGCTGTGCCAGTCCAGCATGTTTGATGGCAAGCGCAGCAGGTTGTTGCCTCAGCATGCACGGCCGCTGGTGCTACACAGGTAGCAGGCGCACTAGAGGCGAGCTAGAGGCCATGTTGCTTCACCGCAGGTGGTGCGAGGAAAACCCCAACCAGCCCGTCACAACAGAGGTCATTGGCATGCTGCCATCAGCGCTGGAGTCGCCAACCATCTTCACTGTGTGGACCATGGTGGCCGTCAGGTGCGCAGGCGCTGCTGCTTTCGTAGGCCTCTGCATGCACTACAGGCTCCCTGTGCTTGACCGGCACTGAAGCCTTGAGCACTCACAGCTGTCACACCTTCTGGTCCGCAAGCTCCACACATCATTGCAACATTGCTGACACTCGAAGCCGCAATCAACAGCAACACCATGTCAGCGGCAGCAAGCATGGCCAGCTGTGACGCCCTTATTGATGAGCTGGGCAGTGTCGTACTGCTGCCTGCTGCTGGCAGGCTTGTGCGCAACGCTGCCTGGCTGCTGGATGCCTACGTGCACACCTTTGACGCGAAGTGGAACAAGGCGGGAGGTGAGGCCACCAGCAGCGGCCACAGCAGCTGGATTCACGCCTCCAGCTCCTGCCGCCGACAGCCCACGCCTTACCAGGCACCACGCACAACGCAAGCTGACCTGTGCTGCTGCCTAATTAGTGTATGCTGATCATACACTGGCGACACCTGCCTGCCTGACTGCTTGGCTGCATGCTGCTGCTGCTGCTGCTGCTGCTGCTGCTGCTGCTGCTACTGTTCAGACCTGCTGGTTGAGCAAATCTGCAGCTACCTGCTGCCCATTGACCAGGCCTTGGTGAAGCTGTACAGCCTCGTCATGGTGGCCTTTGCGTCACTTGTGCTTGTCAAGTGGTGCGTGCGTGCTCACACATCATGGAAGCTCACGCCAGCTTGTCATTGCAGGTGGCATCAGCTGTGTTTGCTAGCCCTTCAGCATGTCTCAAGCGTTTCAGCGACATGCCCAGCGCGCACTTCATTCCACGTACTGCATGTGTCCCACATAGGAGTTGTCGAGATTGGCCGAATCAAAACCTTGCATGCCCTTGGCGCCTGTTAGTCATACATGTATGCATGACAGGTGATGCGACAGCAACCGGCATGCCAAGCTTGGTGACCCACAGTTTACGAGCCTGTGCTATGCAACAGGTTACATTGCTGCATGCGATAGCTCAGCCGTGGCGGCACTGCGCATATGCTGCATGGCAGGCCTGGAGCACAGAACTGCATGCATTTGATGTTGCTGCACCCTGCTGCTGCTGCTGCTATGGTGTGTTGCTGCTGCCACAGGAAGACCCTCGCCCTTGATTACTACCTGCTGAAGCGGCAGCACGAGGCGATGGCGGAAAACGGCAGCAGCAAACGGGGCGCTGTGGCTGGCTTGGAGGACGTTGAGAGGCTGCTGGTGCCGCTGGATGCGTGAGTTTTATTTTATTAATTTATTTATTTACGGCTGCGTGGGCATGTGTCATGCTGCGCCGTAGTGTGTGATGCCGCGCGCGCTTGTGAGATGCATGCAGCCGCGCGCTTTACTTGCACGTGGCATGCTGCATTGAAGCAAAGAGCTTGCATGCAGTATGCCGTTCACGCGCAGCCGCCAGCAGCGCCCACGCCGCAGCACAGGCCTCTCTGGGCTGGCTGCCTCTGCGCATGATGAGTCATGCATCCCTTGCCGAGTGACGGTCACCGGACCATTGCGTGCGCGTGCCTGCTACCTGCAGTGTGAGCAGCTGGCTGGCATACGTTGCGGCAGCGCTGGTGTGTGCGCAGGTGCTGGGAATCAATGTGGGGCCGCTGCTGGCGGTTGGTGGTGCGAGCGGCATCATTGTGGGCTTGGTGAGTCGATAGTGCCAGGACGTGCTGAGGAGGGGCTGCATCCAGCAGCTGGAACTGGCATCCAACACTGGCATCGAGCACCGCGTCGACATCGGAGCAGCTGGCACTTTGCAGTGGCAGCTGGCTCTGACAAAGTAGCACTGGCAGCCAACAATGTGTTGGCAGTGACTGCAAGCTGGCATTCGTATTGTTGGCTGGCAGCTGCTGTGGCGTGACATGCCCAATGCGTCTGACGAGCCTTCTGGGCCAGATGTTCTCGCATGCGCAGCTGTCTGCTGGTCTTCTGGTTGCCGATGGATCTGTCCAAGCACAAGTTGTGCACATAAGCTGGCTGACTTTGAGTGTTGCTGGTGGCTTGCAGAGCACGCAACAGATCCTGACCAACACCATGATGGGCCTGAGCCTGGTGAGCAGGCCGTACTTGCAGCGTCATGCGCAGATCATCCAGCCCTGGCTTGAAGTTCTGTCGGCTTGCTGGTGAACACCCACTGCACGTGGTTTGGGAGTGGCTTTACTAAAGACCCCTTTTGCCAGAGAAAGAGTGGTGATAAATGATGGACTAAACAGGCAATGTGGACAGCTACACAGCCCCATACTCATGTTGTGTTGTTACTGCTATGGTTTGCCTTTGGCTGGCTGAAACACCCAAGCCTTTGAGTGCAGTGAAGGATGCCGACATTTGCTGAACCAGAGTCTAGGACAGCAAAGGCCATGAAATGCACCTGACATGCACCAGCAGCAACAGCAGCACAGACCACGGCAGTTTGCTTCCTCAAGTGCCACCGCGTTGTGTGCTGCAACTTTGCCCTCTTCTGCTGCAACGGCCGCTGCTGCAGTTTTTGGCCAGGCCATTTGTTCCCGGCGACTCTGTGACACTAGGCAGCGCCGCTACTGGCCTGACTGGCGTAGTCGAGCGCATCACCCCCATGCGCACATCACTGCGTACAGTCGACGACATACTGGTCACCATACCCAACAAGGTGACGATGCAGCAGCCTTGACACAGTTTGAAGCAGTGACGCCAACGTACGGTAGTGCCTTTTTACACCAGGTCGACTCCAGCATGCTGTTGCCTCGCTTGCACTGAGTTCTGCATGCCCTCGCCTACTCGGCACGCTCTCACCTCAGCCTTCCGTCACACACCTCACACAACTACGTACGAAACAAGCCATCCTGTGATGCGCGGTGCTGTGCTGTGCTGCAGACTGTGGCAGACATGGTTGTCTTCAACCGCAGCGCCACCCTCAGCAGGGGGCGCCTGGCCAGTGCCAGCCGGAAGAGTGAGCCCCTCAAGCTCAGGATCAAGGTGCCACATGCAGCAGTGGAACAGCTGCCGCACCTCATAGGCGTAGTAAACCAGGTGCTGTATGCCGCACATACTTCTGCAGCAGCAGGAGCCACAGTGGCAGCTGGCAGCAGCAGTGCTGCGCCTGCAGGCGGCAGTGACAGTGACGGCCAGAGTTGGGTGCCTTTGAGCAGCAGCAGCAGCAGCATACCGCTCGGTGGCGGGTACGCTGGGCCCATTGTGCAGCCCGACAGTGTGGTGGTACAGGTGAACAGGTTCACAGATGCTGGGCTGGAGCTGCTTGTGAAGGTGAGACACTGCAGCAGGGCAGCAGCAAGGTGCAGAGAGGATGACGGTCACAGCTGTCAGGACAAGGAACCGCTCCTGACACTTGGTGCCTGCATGGGCATGCGGCCATGGATCAGCTGTGGGCAGCCAGCAGCGAGAAGCCTGCACCATGCTTGCAGCCAATGTTCAACACTGCACAGCATACATGAATTCATATTTTGGCAGATGCAGAGGCATCCTCACTGCTGCACCATGTACAGCAAACTCTCAAGCAGCAGACCCCAGACGCCATGCATCAAGGTGCTGCACCTGCTTTGCTGTGCCTGCTGCAGGGCCACTTGTGCACAGATCCCAGCAGCGTAATGGTGCAAGCCATGCTGTTGACGCTGGCGATGAGTGTACGGCAACTGGGCGCAGTCATGGTAAACCTGTGAGGCAGCGGTGCCACTCTGCATGCTGCAGACTGGTATGAGGCGCACGATTGGTACCACAGTGTGCATCGGCAACCAATTGTGTGTTGTGCTGGCCGTACACTGTGCAGTAGGATGGGCGGTGGAATTGCAGGGTGTGAATCACACCTCACGTGGCATGTTCATCACGCAATGTTATGTTCTGTTGCTTCCTGTGTTGCACTAATAATCCTCTTGCGCTCTGCTGCCTACGCTCCGCTGCTCAGCAGTGGAAGTTCTGCCCTGGCTGCCGGTAATTATTGTGCTGGTGCTGAGATGTGCACCAAAATGTCTGCCTGTGGTGCAACTTGGAGGTGCAACTTGAAGTGCAGCTACCACTGCATCCTTGCAGGGGTTTGTTGCATTGGATTATCTGCCTTGTTCATGTTTGGCGCTAGTGTACACCAGCTGGTGACTACCAGCATCATTGGTTGCAGCGTGGGTGTGGTTGGTAAGAACTGATTCATCTGGCTTGTTGCTGCTCAGTACGTGGGGCATGCTTCCGATGGACTGTGCAGGTTGACTACTGGTAGATGCTTGTTCAGGATGTTTCCAGTGATGAAACGTGCTCGTTACAGGGGTGGGCAGTTGCATGAATGCTGCCAGCTGGCAGCAGCCGTGCGATTGCCATGATGGGGTGTGGCCAGTCTGAAATCCTTATTGGTGATGCACAAATTCTTACGACATTTAACCGTTACATATATACATTTGGTATGTACCGACGCTGTTGCTGCAGCTGCCCAAGCCATGATCGAGTTTCAAGAAGTTGAAGCACAGCTGTCTTGGCACGTCACGCAGATCAAGCCTTGCATACCCAGCTCCCATTGGCGAGGATGACCACCTAGCTGGCTGCCATGGTGTCATGGTGAAGGAACTCCAACCTATAAGAGGGCCAAACCAAGCTACGGCCTCACAAATCCTCCCCCATTTATGGGTGGTGGTTTCAGGGGATAGTCACCATAACGTTACATGTCAACATGTTGTCAGCTGGTGGCTGCAGGCTGGGCCTTGCGATGTCCTGCCTGGTATGCCCATCTGGTAGCCGACATGCTGCGCCAGCCCAGGCAGGCCAAACACGGCCACCGAAGACTGCCGCGGCCGCGCCTGCTGCACCGCTTCATCGCCAGCTGCTGCAGGTGCTTGCCTAGCTGAGGACGGACTCCGCGCGTCCGCGCGTCCTTCAGCTGCCACGTGCGACTGCAGCCTCAGCCGGCCTTGCTGCGCAGCCTGCAATGCGGCAGATGCAGCCAGCTGCGCCTCTGCTGACGACACCGAACACGAATGCCGCCCCTGGGTCTCGTTGGCTGTATCACCCACTGCATCGATCGCACGCGCGAGCCCAGCACCTGAGTTGCCCCGCGCCGGCAGCGACGTGAAGCTGACAGTTGGTGAGCGCCTGCTGCCGCCGCCGTCGCTGCCGCCGCCACTGCCGCTGCGCAGCCGCAGCTTCTTTGACAGCGCGTGGTGGGTGATGATGCCGGCGATGTGCTGCGTGAGCTGCTGCCCCGCTGCCTGCCGCTCCTGGGCCCGGATGTGCTCCTCGTCGATCACCACCCGCACCGTGCCTGCAGGACGGCGTGGCGGCGCCGACACAGCTCAGCAAAGCACCCCATCCTGCACCCTACAGATCCTGTGCGGACATACCCGTAAACAATGCATTCATCTGCATCGTCTGCCAATCCTGGCGTGCACAGCATGCAGCTCAGCAAAGCTGGTACCGTCCTGCTTTGTGTCTGCACCACACTCGTGATACTCGGCAGCATCCGCCGCTCACCTATCGGGCTTTCGGGTCTTGAGGTCGCCCTCACATACTGGGGTTCCTTCAGAACAGGCGCTTGCTGCTGCTGCTGCTGCTGCTGCTGTTGCTGCTGCTGCGGCGGCACTGGCGACTGCACTGGTGCTGGTGATGCCGGCTGCTGACAGCCCGTAGGCAGCTGCTCCAGCAGCGCTGTGGCCTCCTCCAGGGTGTGCCGCATCGCCTCTGTCTTTCTCGCTCAGTCCTGCGATAAAGCCAGCAGTTGCAGACGCTCTGGTAGGCAATAGAGTAACGTGCGGCTGGCCGGCACCCACAGGCTGTCAGAGCATAGCCCCACAGGCAGGCGCCACCACAGCCACGTCATGCAGCGCACTGCTTACCTGAGGTTGCTTTCCAGCTGGTCCATCTTGGCCCTCAAGCTGCCAGCTGTCGGCAGCAGCACACTGGACAGCGAGCCTCCTGTTGCTGCTGTGCCGTAGCACACAGCAGTGCTGCCGCCCCCAGCGCAGCACGAGATGGTGCAGTGCTGGCAGGTCCCTCCTGCTGCAAGGCTGCTGCAGCAGTGCTGTGCTGCGGGGCTGCAGGGCGCCTCAGTCCGCACGTGACCCCACACTGGGCTGACACAGCAGCGATGGTGGGGGCTGTTGCACGTTTCTGCTGCAGGGCGCCTGGTGCCACTGCCGCAACCGGCAGGTGCTGCGGCGGTCGCAGCAGCGTGCGTCAGCTCCAGGCTGCTGCTCAGCGCTGCTGCCAGAGATGCCCGCAGCTCCTCACAGGAGGTGGTCAGGGCCGGGATGGGGGCACTGGTGGCCGCCAGCTGCTGCACCTGCGCCTTCTGCGGCAGCACAATGTGCACCACACAGCGTGGCACATGCATGAGGAAACCTTGTGGTCAGATGTTGGCGAACGAGGCACTTTCTCTTGTAACTGGTGCCGACGCACTCCCTATCATTCTTGGTGCCACGTCAGCAAGCCGTCAGCTGCAAGCTGCTTGAAGCGCAGACAGGATCCGTCGCTGGCACCGGTGCAGCAGAGGTGGTCCCAAGCCAATGCAGTACTGTTCTGTGCAGCCTGTGTGCAGTGCAGCTCCGCTGCAACCACAGGTGGCGCACATTGCAATCACAGACGAGCTCTACAGTTGTGATTCCGGTTGATGTTCGACACCGCCTCAGCTGGTGACTGCGGCTCAGCATGCGCTGTTTCTATAACTGCGCTGGCCATCCGACATGTCAATGCAGCTCAGCACCGCTGCTGCTCACGATGACCCTGCTCGTCTCCACGCAGATGGCCCACAGGTAATCCAGGCAGGCCTGGCCCAGCAGCAGCAGCTGCCTGCAGTGGCGCGGTGCCAGGCCTGCGGGGTCCTCCGCCAGGATGTTGCCGTACGCAACCTGCAGCACGTACAACGCAACCAGGCCTGCACGGATTGCGGTCGCTCGGAAGATTTGATGACGCTGCACCCCACTGCCATGCCTTTGCGGCTGCGCTGCTTTGCACACCGTGTCACTTCGAGGCATGCAGCAAACAAGCAGATCGGTCCCTCCCGTGCAAACTTTGTACACTCACAACTCAAGCAGCATCCCAGAGCTGTGTGTCCGCTGCCACACCCTCCCACCTGAGGCAGCAGCTGCTCCAGCTGCTGAACATCACCTTTGGCCACCTGCACACTCAGCAGCCAGGTAGTGAACAGTATTATGACTGCCGTCATGTACTGCTTCCTGTATCTGCTGCTGCTGCTCAGCAGGCTGCTGCGCTAGCCACGCAAACGAGTCTGGGCTGGCGTGACGGCGGCCATGCTGTGGAGCCAACTGAGTGGCATAGTGCGACTTGTGAGTAGTCTGATTTGTACACGCTCACCAGCTGCTGCATGTCCACGCCAAACACCAGCCGCCAGTTGATCTCCAGCCGCTGACGCCGCAACGCGTGCCGCCGGCAGCTGCGTCCTCACCCTGGCGCGGCAACATAAGGCACAGACGCAAGTGCTCAGCAAGATCTTGCTCTAGAGCTGGGTTGCCTGGGCTGTGAAACAAATCGCGAGCCTGCTGTGATCATTCGTAGTCGCTGCCTGCTCAGCCACGCAGCGCCTGCTGCCATCACGCACATTCTGCTCTGCTGGCCCTGCGCTGTTGGTGCTGTCACCAGGATAAGCAGAGTCTGCCTCCCACCTCCAGCTGGTCCAGCGCTGCATTGTACGCTGCATCAGCTGTCTCCAGCGCCATGCGTGCATCTGCCACCTGGCTCAGCGCCTGCTCGCTCAGCAACGCCCCGCTGCTGCTGTGTAGCTGCTGCAGCAGGCGGCCCCCAAGCTGCAGGTACGCCTGTGCATCTGCCTTCCACCTGCGGCGGTGGCACAAATGACACAAGTGGCAGAGATGCAGCAGCAGGTGCTGTTTACGCCTGGAGTACCATAGGATGACACTTACCATGTGAGCTGAGCCATCACTCACGCAACATCTGCTCGTGCTGATGCGCAGACACAGTGCACTTTACTGAACTGCTGCGTGCAAATAATTGACACCACTTCAAGTTGTTGGGGCCGGGCCCCTGCCGTTCATTGGGCAACTGGTAGCAGTCATGGTCAGTTATTGATTGAAACCACAGAACTTGGCCAGGGTCCTCACCTGTCTGCTGCTGTACGTGCACAGTTGTATGCAGGGTACAGTTTTGAGTGGCTCTCTCGCATCTGCCATAGGTGCTCCACTGCCAGCTGGACCAGCCTGAACAGCTGTACGTAGTTGTGCTGCGACAATGTTGGCTCTGCGTCTATGCTGCCCTGCTGCATTGTGCCTAAGAGCGCCTCCAAGGCCGCAACATCATTTAGGCGCACCTGTGAGAGCAGCATGACTGTTGTTTCGCCAAAAGTGAAAGCTTGCTGCACAACGAGCATCATGCTGCAGGCAACAGCGGAAGCAGCTGCTACTGTGCTTGCTCACCACCTCATCTACATCCACGCCATGCAGCAGCCTCCAGTCGAACGGGGTCACCCTTGTTGTAAGTGGAAAGTGGGGATGCGAACGGAGCTGTAGATGTCATCCATTTGGGCACCTGAGCTAGGTCGCACGCAATGCTGGTTGACTGGCTCGTGCCTGCTGGCAAGTGCAACTGTCAATCAGATATTTATTTTTTTGTGCGGTTGAATGATTGTGCTCAGTGTCACTTCGGCGTCCTGCGCAAGTTTTCTCTGTGATTGCAGCGGGAGCCCGACACAATGAAGTGCATAATGCGTTGCCCAGGGCGTGACACGTTATTCCCGCTGTTGCATTTAAGCCTCATAAAGTCTTTTTGACATAAAAGAAAACGGTTGTCCCTGCCTAGGGTTTGTGCAGACTTGGGACGCCTGTGCACACGTGGTACAGCAGGTGTTGTGATGACCCTGTACACCACCTGCTGAGCACAGTGCAGCGCATGGCGCAGTTGTTGCAAGCTCTGCTACGGATCACCCCAGGCGTTCCCAGGTTGTCCAACACCCCAGCTGCTGGCAATTCGTCGTCACCATTCCGTTCCCATGAAGTGTGGTGTACCAACCAGTGGCATTGCTTGAGGTGCGCAGCTGTGGCATCTACTGACCGTCCTGGAGCCGTGTAAGCCCGCTTCTGCAGAGGATGATGGTGCTTTGTGGAGCGTGCTAAACCACAGCACAGCTGTTGTGTTGTATCTGTTATTGGCAGTCGGAAGATGTCACAGGACGGGCAAGTTGGGGGGAAATCACCCGTGTAGGGTCCTCTGGCCTGGCTTACCAAGGTTCATTCACCCAGCCACTGGCCAATCCTGCCACACCAGGTCCCACCAAAGTGCCAGGCCCGGCCCTGGGGTGGCACCACCCAGCAGGCATCCACAGCTTCATGCTTTATGATTTGATCCCAGGCACGCATATACAAACACACATCTCTTGTTACATCTCTGTGTCGTTGCTTCCACACGCACACATTGCTGCTGCTGTTATACACACATGATACACAACAATCTACACAAGCATGTTGCCGCATGGCCTATGCGTGCACAGCCAAGCTCCATTCTACCCTGCTGCAATTGCCAGCTCGATGCACCTCCTGCGCTGGCTGAAACTCCTTCAGGCCAGCAGCCTACTGGCTTGCCTGCTGCTGCTGACGCTTCTGCACAAACTCCACGCCCTTCTGGACGCTTCCTGCAAGCTCCGGCAGCATGGTATCGTAGTTGCGCTGCTCCAGCTCATTCATGGGCCCCAGCGGCAGGAACTCCTCCACTCCAGACCTGCCCACCGCACAGGGCTGCACGTTCAAAGCAGGCACGCATCACAGCCAGCAGCGACAGCGGCAGCAGCAGCAGCAGCAGCAGCAGTAGCAGAAGCAGCGGCAGTTACAAGAGGAAAGGCCCGGCAATGAGCTGAGCTATGCACATGAACAGGGCTGCACAGGTGCAAGCAGAACGTCCATGCCGCTTGGAGCCCGCTGTACTGGTGCAGAACTCTTCACATACAGCCCGCAGGCGCGCCCCCCGCCCCTGATAAGAACCCGCATACCCAACCCTGCCCATCGCCTACCTAGCAAAGAAGGGCAGCGATGTCAGGCTGCTGGCGACATAGGCGCACTCCACGATGCCGCCCTCGCCCCCCATAGCGCGCAGGCACGCCTCTGCAAAGCGCGCCGCGGCCCACGCCATGCTCAGCGTGGCGCTGCCTGCGCCGGCCTTGGCGTTGACCACCTCCGTGCCCGCGTCCTGTATGCGTGCCATCAGAGCCTGCGCCCGGGGCAGCTCCAGCTGCAGCTGCGGCCTGGCCTGCAGGCGCAGCAGCAGACATGCACGGTGACGGGAGACTGCTAGCAGCCATTGCACAGACGGTACAGCCATGCGCGAGTGCAATGATGCGCACACCGCCAGCTCATCTCCACGCATGCAGCGCACGATGTGCACCGGCCGTCTGGAAGCTCACTTGTCAGGCAGCGCATCTGCCCGGCTACGCACCACTGAGGCATGATGTGGCTGATCAGCACAGTTAACAGACAAAATGCTCCTCCTGCACCACCGCTGCGCATTGCTGCTGCCGTGCGCCACACAATGCGCGCGCACCCACCTGCGACAGCAGCGGCAGGATGGTTGCACCTGCATGCCCGCCCACCACCGGCACTGTCACGTCCTTGGGGTCCGCGCCCAGCAGCTCCGCAACGAACGCCTCGGCCCTCACCACATCAAGCGTGGTCACGCCAAACAGACGTGTGGGGTGGTAGGTGCCTGCAGGCAGGTTGGGGTGTGAAACGACCAGGAATAAAGGCTTGGAAAACCAACGATACAGATGCGGCTGTGTTTGCAGTGGCTCGTAGTTGACTTGGTTGCGCATCCGCATCGGTAAAGCCTGGGAATGAAGAGGAGCATGGATCACACGGTCGCAAGTTGTTGCTGCTGTTCTAGTGAACTCATCACATGGTGACATGCCGCCCACCCCCCCACAACATGCACAGCGCAATGCTGCTCGCCATGCACAGGCCACGCTGCCTGCGCGCCACCACACAGGGAATCTGGCTTCTTGTGTGATGCAGTTGCTGCCTCCCTTGGGTGCCCACCTGCACGCTTGAAGATCTCTGCTGCAATGGGTACTGTGGAGTTGACTGGGTTGGAAATGATGAGCACCCAGGCGTCTGGGCAGCTTGCTGCAATGGCCTCACACAGCACTGCCACGATGCCCGCATTGATGTTGAACAAGTCATCGCGTGTCATGCCCGGCTTGCGCGGTACACCTGGGAAGTCGCATAGCAAGCGGAAGCAGCGGAAGTGCAGACAGCAGCAACACCAGCAGAAGTGCAAATACTGGTGGTGCAATGGTCACGACGGCAACACTTGATGCCACATACCATGCTCTGCTGTCCTGCATACCTTCATGCGTCTGCATATGCACACCCTGCTGCCATGCCTCTTACACCAAGTACTCGTGCATTGCCTACGGCCAATGTAATAGTGCAATGCATGAGACTAGCCCTAGGTCTGTGTCCTAGGTATGCATTCAAGCACTCGCGACAAGCTCTGCTGTTACTGTAGAGGCTGCAGCATCTGCAACCTCCCCAACTGCGCACCTGCTGGGATGACCACCAGCTGGCAGCCCCGCAGCGCATCATGCAGCTGCCCAGCTCCTGAGTAGCCCTTGACCTTGGAGGCTGTGCTGATGTGGCTCAAGTCGCATGCAACGCCTGCTGTGTTGGCCACATCATAAAGGCTGAGTTCTCCTATGAAGCTGCTGTTTTTAAGCAGCAGAGACAGGGGCTGGCCAATACCACCGGCTGCTCCCAGCACAGCTACCTTTGCCTGCAGCAGCAGCAGCAGCAGGAGCAGCAGCAGCAAGAAGCAGGCACCATGCAAGGGCTCTCATAAGCAGGCAGCTGCATACAAAACAAGTTTTAACAGTACCGATAGATAAAGTACCGATAGATATGAAGGCGCCTCGCGCTGTTGCCACGCCTGCGGAGGGTGAAATCAGACCTTGACATGCCACAGCAGGCAAACAACCCCACCTTAGCGCTGCCTACAGGCAGGAAGTGTCCAGCAATCTTCTTGATGCGATCCATGCTGCTCTGCAGAGCTTAGGTGCTGATATACGCTGGTGCCCGTTTCTGGTTGCTGACTGGGCGTCCGGAAGTGGAGGGATGGTCGGAAGATTGCAAGTTTGCAACGTGATCTGACACCGCAAAATAGAAATGCCCCAAGCTTATGTGAGTGCTCAAGTGCAAATCACAGGCATCCAGCGCTGGGGCAGCGGACTGTCCAACCGCATGACAGGTGACGCAGCAGCAGCCGTTGTGAGCATCGTGGTGCTGGCCTTGAGAACGTCGACGTTCTCCATGGCAACATATATTTTGGTAAACTACACCATAGCGTTCAGGTATAGGTCATGGCAATTCCTTACAGCTGAAACATTGGAGTGTGTGAACATGCAGCAGGCGTTTCCATGGGCTGGTGTCCCGTGTTTGCCCACATACAAGTATGTTGCAGTTCAAAATCCTTACAAAATACTTCGGCGAGTCATGTCGCGCCAGAGAAGGACACAGCCTGCAGAGCAGCAACAGCAACCACCAACAGATGAGGTACATACCAAATGCATGGCGCAGTCCACCCCCTCTCTTCATCCAAAGTGCTGGCTGTGAGAACCTTGTGCAGCCTTTGAGCAAAGTAAGTTACTCCATCAAACTCTCAAGGCTGCATGTGTAAGAGGTACTATGGTGTGCTATGTGAAGAAGAAGAAGCACTCTAACGCAGCAGTAAAAGGCAAGCAAGTGTCACCCTACTCCTGCATGCGAGGCTGCGCATGTAAGCAAAGCTGGCTCCACCCACTGTACTGCGCCGCTGGTTGTACTGATGAACACGTAGCAAGCATCCAAGTCCAGAGTAGTTGCTTCGGGGGCACCAACCCTTCCGCGTACAGGAAGCAAAGGCAAGAGGGCTGCCCTGTCTTCAAACTTCCTGCGCAATTACCTGCAGTAAACGTAGAAAGGCAGGCTATGTGCTCTGCCTGCCACGGAGTCCTGCACTTGTCAAATTGCACCCGCCACTGAGGTGTGCCTGAGGCACATGAACTGCAGATTGAAAGTATGCAAAGCTCAGTAGTTCACAGCCTGATCACAGCCAAGCAGGGTTTGGTGAGAATGATATGGCTAACAATGACCTTTGTCACCTGGTGCCACTGGCACAGTCGTGAATTGTGGCACGCACCATGACAGCGCTGTGCCTTGGGCGCTTTCACAAACGCCACTGTATGGTTAAATGTAATAGAAAGTAGAGGTTTGTTATGTGTCAGAGCCGGTCAGGTCACCCGTACCTGTTCCGTCACGGCGGGGTGCTTGTTGTAGTGACGTGCCACCGTGTAGCCAGTCAAGCATCCAATAGGCTCACGTGTATACGATGCAGTTATTTCGCCGAAAAGCAAGACAGTACTGAGCATGGGCGTGCAAGGTCTGAGCACCTGTTCCGCCATGATCATCAGCAGCAGGCTGCTGAAGCAGCATCACGTCGCTGCGCATGACACGCTCAGCAAAGCACCCTAAGCTACAGGCGCAGGCATGTCAAAGGACTTAAGGTTCCGCTCAGGCCTACAGCTGCTCCCTGCATCTGATGGCACGTGGAAGCAGCAACAGAATGGAGGGCCTGTAGCCTGGTTGCGGTTCCACACAAAGCACAGGAGAGGACTTTGGGCACTTGTTGCTTTGGTGATTGTGCTGCTGGTTATCAGCAGCGCCATACGCTTCAATGACAGCAGCGTGCCAGCAGGTGATGCACAAGATCATGCAGCCTTGCGTTCCACAGCATGTCAGTTGTGATGACGCAGAGCTCATGTGACAGGTACATGCACGTAACATGCCTCATTTGAAATTTCATCAGTCATGCCAGAATGTAGGCATGTGAGGCCTTAAGATGTCTGCAGCCATACAAGTCGTGCCTGCTGTTCTCATGCCATTGTTGCTGCAAGGAATAGGCATATTCAATGGCGCAGTCACCAATGGCGAACACAGCAGCAGCAGCAGCAGCAGCAGCAGCAGCAGCAGCAGCAGCAGCAGCAGCAGCAGCAGCAGCCGAGAAGCAGCAGTAGAAGCAGCAGGAGTGGCAGCAGCTTTGGCAGTCTTGGAGCAGAGAAATCAGCATTCCTTGCCCTTCATGGCAAGCAGTACGGCTACAATGGCTGGTTGGACAGCAACTGGCAGCACGAAGTTGGGAATAGGCTGGCAGTACACTGCAGCATTACCTGGATTTCACAGGTGCGCGCTGCTGAGGGTAGAGCTCCTGGTTTCTGTTTCATCCTGCTGCATGTGTGCATCAGAATTACAGGCTATTGACGGTGTTGTTGTGCAAACCATCACCACCACAACCACAAGAATAAGTATAAGCAGCAGGCTCCAGCTGGAGTATTTCTTTGCAGCTAGCGGCAAGTGTCAGTGCAGCCAGCAGCACCCAGCACTACGTCACAGCAGCACGGTGCTGTGTTGAATGATAGGCCACCGTACTACAACGCAACGAACAGGGTTTCAGCTTGGACCTGGATGTGCACAACCGTGCTCCTGTGCTCCTGGTTCGATGCTGACCTGTGGCACGTGCAGCTGCTGCGCTTGTCACAAGGTCCAACCTGGTGGCAGCCAACGAGTTGCTGCAGAGTGCCACCTTCAGCAACCCGCACAGCAGGAGCCCCTGTGGCTTGAAGACGACGCAAGCCCTGGAGGAGGCAGTGCAGCTGGTGCTCAAGTTTTTTAATGCAGACCCCAAGCAGTACACCATCATTTGGACCTCGTAAGCGTGCATGGCTAGCAACATGGATGTTGCAAGGCACAACCTTGGTTCAATAAAGTGCATTGACAGCAGCATGCGAGCATCTTCGCAGCTACACCTGCGAGGCCATTCATTCTTCTGGCTGAGCATGTGGGGCCAGCAGCTGGGTGCATGCCTTTCTCGTCCCTCTGCACGTGCTGCTGTCACAAACTTTGCACACACTGTTCACGGCGCTTGCTTGCCTGCTTGCTGCCGCCTTGCCAACGCAGAGGTGCCACGCAGGGCCTGAAGATGGTCGGGGAGTACTTCCCCTGGACCTCAGGCCCTGACTGGACTTGCAGTGGAGTGGTGCCAGCAGGCGGCGTCAGCGACAAGGCAGTCGGCAAGGCCAGCAAGTGCGGGCCTGTGCCGCCTGACGCTCAGAGGGCAACTCCCCGCTCCAGTCACTTCGTGTACCTCAGGTGGGTGAGGTTGCTGTCATAACAAGCGCTATAACTGTTACGTGTCTCGTGCAGTCCTCAGCTGACCCAGCAACCAGGAAATGTGGGCCAGGGCAACAGCAGGCTGTTGGTGTGGCATGCGTGGCGACATCTTCCACCTGTGGACATGCGGCGCAGCAGTGTCTCCTGCATAGGCAGCAGCTAAGGCCGGTTATGTCGCTTCCCTGCTGCCACGCTCCCCGTGTCGCTCACTCAGGTCCAACCACAAGAGCGTGCTAGGCATTGGTGGCTATGCACGCGAACGTGGCGTCACACTGTCATGTGTAAATGAAGACGGAATGGAGCAGTGGCTCAGCAGCAGCAGCAGCAGCAGCAGCATTGATGACACAACGCTAGTCACAGCAGCCACGGCACCCCACTGCTGCAGCCGCCAGCTGCCGGCGCCAATGTCACATACAGCTTGGTGGCGTATCCCCCCAAGGACAACTTGGAGGGGAGGCTCTACGACTGGAATTGGGTGGCCAAGGTGTGTATCTGCAGCCAGCAGCAGTAGCAGCAGGAGTGCAGCACAGCAGCACAGTCAGCCACCAGTGCCGTGCGGCTGCTCACTCTCTGTGCTGGCTTCCATGCAACTGCTTGCGCTGCCGACTCGGCGTAACAGTGTGCTGAGGCTGTCGCATACTCAACTTGGTTCGCCACAGGTGCATGCCAAGTCAATGCCTAGTCATCGCTGGCTGGTGGTGGCTGATGCTGCTGCATACGTGCCTACCCACAAGCTGGACCTGTCAGTAGTGCAGCCCGACTTTGTGCCCATCAGCTTCTACAAGATGTTTGGTGAGTGCGCCCTACCCCCTGGTATGCTGCGTGTTGAGCTTGCCGGAGTCCGCTGCACAACTGCCTGCTGTGCTTTCATCGCGCGTTGTGCAAAAACAGCCGCGGCATGCAATTCCGCCCCAGCATCTCTGCATGCTTCACACAGCCAAACCTGCCTGCAATCGCTCTGTGCTTGTGCACTGGTTTACACCCTTCCTTTGTGTGCATCTGTCGTGCTTGCTCCAGGCTTTCCCACTGGCCTTGGTGCCCTCATAGCACGCAGGGAGTCGCTGTCTGTGCTGCGCAAGGTCTACTTTGGCGGTGGCTCAGTTCTGGATGCCACAGCGGAGGACGTGTGGCGGCTGCTGTCACCGCCGCCGGCAGGGTTTGAGGACGGCACCCGCGACTTCCTGGGCATAACTCAGCTGCAGTTTGGGTTCAAGCAGCTGCAACAGCTGGGAGGCATGCAGGTGCGGCGCTGGCGTGGGCTGGCTGTTTAGCTAAGCTATAGCCGTGTGCAGGGGTGTGCGGCCGCAGTACCGTCATGATGCAGCCGCAGCAGGTTCCGCAGCAGGTTTAGCAGAGCAGTTCTCCAGCTCTGCCCGCTGCTTTTACAAGCTATGCCAGCTGCAGTGTCATCACAACTGTGCACAACATGCTGAGTAATAGTAGCAGATGCCGTGCTCTGGAATGCAACCAGAATGAGGAATCAGGCTCCGTGTTGATATTGCAGTCAGCATTAGGCATCAGATGCCGTGCTTGGGAGTGCAACCAGCGTGGGGCATCAGGCACCTCACGCCTCTGCAAATGCTGTGTGCAACTGTCTTTGCGTCCTGGCAGGCGATCTTTTTTTCTTTTTTTGGCCTGGCAGGCGATCTTTTTTTTGTGCCTGCCAGGCGATCCACGAGCACACCAGCAGCTTGCAGGCGTGGACCTTTGCTGCGCTGCGCCAGCTGCGCCACAGCAACGGGCAGCCCCTGGTGCAGCTGTTTGGCCGCCACGACGAGCCCAGCAGGCAGAGCTGCGTCTTTCAGTTCCTGGTGCTGCAGCCTGACGGCGCTGCCACGTCACAAGTAGGCTGATGATGCGCGGAAGGGTTGGTGCCGCTACAAAGAGCCATGTCTGCAACATGCCTGAGCCTCGCTTGCATCACCCTTGAGTCTGGCAGCTAGGTGTGCGTGGGATCATCATGCTCGACCGCTGCTTCTCTGGCTGGTCATGCACCACCATACAACAGTGTTATTATTTAAAATGCGGCGCTGTTGCAGGTGGTGGTGGAGGAGGCTGCTTTTGATGCTGGGCTTGCTATACGCACAGGCTGCATGTGCAACCCAGGGCAGTGCCTTTTCAACCTGGGCATCAAACCTGAAGAGGTGCGCGGTGTGTTGAGGCGGGGCAACAGCCACGTTCTGGGGCTGGCAGGACCATCATTGATGTGCTGATGCTTTTTCTGCACCTGCTGTGTGTGCAGTCCTGTGTTACTCTGTCGTACTGTCCTTGCAGGCACCCCAAATATGCCCCACCTGCTGCTGGGTTGGCCCTTGTCAAGGCATCTCTTCTGAAGGCGCTGCCATTGCTGTTGCCGCTGGCTGTGTGCATGCTTGCAGGAGCGGGCTGTGAGCATCACTGGCACTGACTGCAGCAGCGGCTTCATGGTGGTGCAGCGGCCTGCAAAGAATGACAGCAGTCGCCTAGTGTCTGTTGAGCTGCCGATAGGTACCATACGTGCCTCTTTGGGTTATCTCAGTACATTTGAGGACTGTTATGCCCTGATAGACTTCTAGGAAGCACCTTCGCGGACGGTAGAATCGGGCGGACAGCGCAGAAGAAGGACCATGGATGAAGCATGCACCTCCAATCACGGTGCATGCATGTGAGGCTGTAGATTGGCGATGTTCCCGTCGTGTAACATCCAAACTGTGGACAAGTGAAGCTTTTGGACTGTCACTTTGCCTCTGCAAAGTGCTGTATCTGGCTGTGATGGCTGCTTTAATGAGTGATGCCTGCGGTGCATCATTGATCTCCTGCTGGGTGCTTACCTTGGTTGCCTCGGGACCGGAGGATCAGCTTCATGTAATGAGGCACAGCACTGCCTGCACGCAAAGGAGTGCCCCACAGCCTGCTTCATGTAAGAGGACACGGCACTAGCATGCAGCACTGCCAGCCCACCCAACCGCCCTCATGTTGCACCTACTGTCCCCACGCTGCGATGATAACGGAGCTGTCAACGTTTGACACATCATTCGAAAATGAAAGGGAGGGGGCGGGGCTCAGTCAGTGGTTGCATCACGTAGACATTACCATTGTGTGCCACCTGGCGAGCTAGTGTGCCACTGGCCAGGCTGGCTAGCTATAGCTGATACCCACCCAAATCTACAGCTGAGCTGGCACCAGTCACTTCGTTATTCGGCGGTTAAGGGTCGAGCCAGAAGTTGCAGGAGAACTCGTTATGCCGCGGATTTAACTCGACTGCTGAGGTCATGCGTGCACCTGTTTTGTACCAGCTCAACTGATTGTCTGATCAAGCACGCAGAACACACCTCACAATTGTCCTGATTAATGCTATTTTGTGGTGATTGGCAACAAACATACTGTGACACGCCCTTGAAGCGCAGACGACGCTGTTGGTCTGCTGCTTTCCGCCGCTGCAAACGCTTCCAGCTGATGTAACCAATGATTTTGGCATAAAAGCAGAAACGAGATGAAACTACGCATAGTTACCGCCGATGGCGCACCGTGCTGAGCATGGCACACACGGCAGACCGTTGGCTGCTGTCTGCTGCTGCTCTGTGGTTGAACTGGCTGCTGCTGGTGCATGCTGGACTGTGTCCTGACACCTCAGTGCTGTCACGGCTACCCACCCAGTGCCAGAAGTTGACAAAGGTCTGCCTGGATCAAAACGTGTACGTGCTGTATGAGAATGAAGCAAACCCACGCCATGAGCTGTTCAGTAGCATGGCCAAACTGCAGCTGCGCAACATCACTGTTGACTATTATGGATTCAGCGATGTATGGGGCACGCATTTGAGCACCCTCAACCGCTGGTGCGGCCAGCAACAGGAGGGGAGGAGACCTGGGACCTGGCACACCCGCAGTTCTCGCGCTGCAGCATACCCATGGTCGTCTACTCCAGCCACCTGTACATGTATGGCAATTTCTTTGCAAACACGGTCACAGCCATCCATATGATGCAGCAGGCTGGTGTCCTGGATACTCGGTGAGCGCTGGCACTGTAGCAACTGCACGGAGCAGCAGACAACATGGTTTGGCCATTTCCACCAGACATCTCAAGCAGTGCAGCTTGCGGAGCACCAGTGTCAGCTGCATATTGCAGGAGCCATGCCAGCTGTCTCATGATTGATGGCCACCTCGTAGGTCTCATCTGCCAACAGCAAGTTGACGATGGCATGAATAGGCATTCACGCATCTGCCGTTTCTGCGCCTGCACAGCCCTCACATCCCTGCAGCATGCACAGGGTGCCAGCAGTTGCTGTTGCTGCAGCAGTTCGTCCAGCAGAACTAGCAGCGTTGGTGCGATGATGCCTGCACCGCAATGGTTACAGCAGTGATGCTGTCCCATGGCTGCAAGTGTCTGCACAACAATTGTCCACCTTGCTGCTGCCCTGCCGGTCAGTCTGCTCACAATTTGTCACTGCAATGACCTTTGCTTGTCTTGCAGGCTGAGTTTGGTTCTGGACACGTTTGGTATGAAGATGGAGCCCTTTCACAGCTTCCTGCTGGCTCCTTTCACGCCTTTTGACGTCACAACACTCAGCCACATGAGCAGCAGGCAGCCAAGGGAACAGCCAGAAAGCTACAGCCCAGATGGCCAGCATGCGCGCTGCTTTTGGTGCGTGTTTGCGTGGACATGCAAAGGAGCCAGGACAGTTGCCATCCTGCAGTTGCCACAACCACCGCAGGTGCAGCAGCTGATTTGCGGCCGTTGGGTTTTTCTCACACTGGCAGCAGCTGGTAGGGCGCTCGCCACTTTGGCTGCCTGCACCGCAGCACTGGTAGATAAAGACTGGACAGGCGTACCACAGAGCCGCATGCCATCTCACACTGCAGCCATTGGCAGCTGCACAAACGCCGAACCGTGCCGCGGCATTCGTGCTTCTCTGACTCTGCTGCTCTGCGTGCTGCTGCGCTCTGCCCTGCAGGCATCTGCTGGCGTGCCAGTTTGGCGGCACTGACCCTCAGCCACCTGCGCCCGTTGACAGCCCGCTGTGGAGCACTGGCCAGGCTGTGTTTCAGCACTACAGGGACAGCTTGCCGGCCATAGACCCAGACTATGCAGACAGCAGCAAGCTCCGGGTGAGAGGAGGACTGCGCGCCAGCAGCAGCAGCAGCAGCAACCGCATGTGTCATATCATCATCATCATCATCAGCAGCAGCAGCAGCAGCAACCGCATGTGTCATATCATCATCATCATCATCATCAGCAGCAGCAGCAGCAGCAGCAGCAACCGCATGTGTCATATCATCATCATCATCATCAGCAGCAGCAGCAGCAGCAGCAACCGCATGTGTCATATAATCATCATCATCAGCAGCAGCAGCAGCAGCAGCAGCAGCAACCGCATGTGTCATATCATCATCATCATCATCATCATCATCAGCAGCAGCAGCAACCGCATGTGTCATATCATCATCATCATCATCATCATCAGCAGCAGCAGCAGCAGCAGCAGCAGCAACCGCATGTGTCATATCATCATCATCATCATCATCATCATCATCATCAGCAGCAGCAGCAGCAGCAACCGCATGTGTCATGTCATCATCATCAGCAGCAGCAGCAGCAGCAGCAGCAACCGCATGTGTCATATCATCATCATCATCATCATCATCATCATCATCATCAGCAGCAGCAGCAGCAGCAGCAGCAGCAACCGCATGTGTCATATCATCATCATCATCATCATCATCATCAGCAGCAGCAGCAGCAGCAGCAGCAGCAGCAGCAGCAACCGCATGTGTCATATCATCATCATCATCATCATCATCAGCAGCAGCAGCAGCAGCAACCGCATGTGTCATATCATCATCATCATCATCAGCAGCAGCAGCAGCAGCAGCAACCGCATGTGTCATATCATCATCATCATCATCATCATCATCAGCAGCAGCAGCAGCAGCAGCAGCAGCAACCGCATGTGTCATATCATCATCATCATCATCAGCAGCAGCAGCAGCAGCAGCAGCAGCAACCGCATGTGTCATATCATCATCATCATCATCATCATCATCATCAGCATCAGCAGCAGCAGCAACCGCTTGTGTCATATCATCATCATCATCATCAGCAGCAGCAGCAGCAGCAGCAGCAACCGCATGTGTCATATCATCATCATCATCATCATCATCATCATCATCAGCAGCAGCAGCAGCAGCAGCAGCAACCGCATGTGTCATATCATCATCATCATCATCATATCATCATCATCATCATCAGCAGCAGCAGCAACCGCATGTCATATCATCAGCAGCAGCAACAGCAGTACGGCTGGTGCACACCTAGGTGCTGCGTGTGCAATGTGCCTCCCTCCCTTCCTCCTGCACTCGTCTGGCAGCTGTGCTGTTGACGCGGCCTGCGTTCAGCTGTGCGTGTGTGTCACGTTGTCCTCTCTGTGCAGGTGCTGATTGGTGTGCTGCCCAGGCGCAGCAAGCTCAGGGCCATCGTCAACCAGGATCAGGTGCGGTGGGGGGCGAGTGCGCCTTGCAACTTGCAGTTCCAGAGCATTCGCAGCCTTACATGCAATCACAGTGCAGCACAGAAGCAGCCCCAGGAGGTGATGGGGCTGTTTCCCATGGCCGCTTCCATGGCTGACAGTAACACTGTGCATGCACTAAATCGTGTGCCCTGGTACTGTTACTTGTGCGTGACACCTTTTGACTTGCGTCCATCATCAGGCCTGGTTGCCACTACGGCAGTGGAGCCCTGTTACAAGGTCCTCGCTCACTCGTCGTTTGGATGTATGAGTATGAATGTTCATTCACTTAACTACCCGTCCCCTGATCTGAGGAGACTCACTAGAAATACCTGTATGACAGAACCTCGGTAGCGTAGGCGCACTGGACGGCTACATAATGCCGTCCATCCGTGGGGCCATCGTCTCATTACTTCCTCCCTTCTGGGGAGAAGGACCTTGACCATGAACATCGGATAGCCGCGTCCAGTCTACGAGTCCTGTACTTGTGGGCGCCCATCACGCTGTGCCTAGTAGCACCAATACATTCAGCTGTGCCACAGTAGCACCAATGTCGGCGACTGAACACAATGAGGCTGCCCATGAGGAGACCTTAGACGTCAAAGAGGATTCAGCGTCTCCTGGTTTCAGTAGCAGCCGTCAATGCTTGGGGACTTGCTGCCGCAGACTGGTGGACACGGTGTGCTGTGTGCTGCTGCAGGTGTGGTCCTGGTGCCTCAAGTTCAAGCCGCCGCAGGGTGTGCAGGACTGGAACGGCACCGCCTGCCTGCTGCATGAGTTTGGCAAGTAAGCTGCCTCAACCCCTTTCTGTCACTTGCGGAGCGTTGCAGGGCACCTGCGCCCGTCGGGTGCTTTCCTGCAAGCAGACAGAGTTTGGTGTGCTACCACATGCAGCTGCGTGTTCTGCTTGCCGTTAACTCACGTGCTTGTGTGGACTCACCAGTGGTTTGCTGTGCACCTGTTAATCAACTGCAGGGACCTCAAGGCCGACCTGGTGTACAGCAGCCAGGCGGACGTGATGATCGGCGTTCATGGGGCGGGCCTGTTCAACGCCTTTTTCATGCCGCAGCACAGCAGCCTCATCGAGATCAGGCCCCTCAACTTCACCGGTCACCTCCCCAACCAGTACATGAAGGTGGGCTGCTGAACAGGAGAACAGCACAATGTTCTCCCTGGTGCCACAACCACCAGCAGGCGTCTACCTGGTGGCTCCGCATGCATCACGGGGACTCCGTATGGGAGCTGCCAGTGGTTCCTGAGTTGGCTTGGCAGGGTCAACTGGCATCAGTCAAACCCAACTGGTGTGCACAGCAGCGGCAGGTGCCCTCGCATGCCAGAGGATGCCGCGAGGCTGTGAGTGAGGAGGTGACTGCTGCTGCTGCTTCACATCAGTGTCTGATGGCTGTTGTTATATTTATTTATTTTATTGTTTTTTTTCTTGGCACCTGCAGGACATGGCGCATCACGACGGCGACTCCATTTTCTGGTGGGGCGTCAACGTGGTCAACCCAGCACACAGCGCGCCGGGGGTGCTGGAGCTGCAGCGGCGGGGCGCGCCGCACACGTGGTGAGGCCAGCAGTGCGCCGCATGCCCTGGCTTGCTTGCCGGGAGGTCAGACTCAGCTGCAGGATGCTGTGCTCTAAACACGTTGTGCAAGTGTATGCCTGTGTGACTGACGGCGCCTGCCAGCGGCCACATCGTGGGTCCCCGCCTCATCCATTATCGCTGTCTGTTGCATGCCGCTGCCGCTGCATGCGCTCCTGTGCATCCGCTGGTCTGCTTGTGCTGCCGACCTTCTGTCTGTGTGTCTTGTGGTTCTGTCGTCGCCCAGGTCGCGAGAGCGGCACACATTTGTGCGGCTCATGGCGCTGCAGTACCTGCTGGAGCGCATCACGCTCACACGCACAGACAAGGCCCGCTACGCGTCCTTCAGGGAAAAGCACGAGCACTACATCAGTGACGCCCTCGACAAGCTGAACGACACGCAACGGCACCGGCTGCTGCACCATGTGCGCAGCAGCGCGCGGCAGCAAGGCGGCAAGAGGAGGCGGCTGCTGGTTGCAGAACACGTGGGGCCGCAGCAGCAGCAGCAGCAGCGGCAAGTGGGTGCAGCTGCGGGGCAGGCAGGTGCAGTCAACCTTGCTTCTCCAGGAGCAGCAACAGGGAGAGGGACGTTGATGCGAGGTATCGGCAGCAGCAGTGGCGGACGTGCTGCCAGGCGTGCACACCGACAGGCAGGAGCAGCAGCAGCAGCAGCAGTGGATGAAGCAGCGGCAACCCAACTCTGGCGCTGAGGCTAAGGAGCTGGTAGCAGGGCAGCTGGCCCTGCAACCGCATGCTGGCAGCACTGCCATCCACTGTGAACTGGATGCAAGCTGACTGTCAAGTGATGGGACGCAGCAGCAGCAGCAGCCACCTCGCTTGCAGCAACACAAGCAGCTGTGCTGGTGGACTGCATGTTGTATTGCTGATGAGCAGCTGTGAGCGCTAGTCGCTGCATTATTGCGCTTAGTCTTTTCATGACAGTGCGTTTTCGCAGCACAACATGGACCCTATGGCGCTCGCGCAGTCGCCTTGCAACTTACCAACGTGTGGGCAGGACGTGTGCGTAGATGCACACGCTTTGGTGCGCTGGCATCATGCTTGGTATGATGCCAAGCAGAAGGCAGGTAGGCTTAATGTTCAGCTTGCCTGCCGGTGTTGTGTGGGAGTTCTGTCAGGTGGCTGTGCTTTTGTTACTCTTTAATCACTTGCGTGCGAGCAATACATTGGGGAAGTTGGTGGTATGGATTCATGCGCCATAGCACTGTTGTGCACAACATTTTAATCCCAAGCACTGAAAGCGTGCGCTCACCATGCTGTTTCTACACAGCTTCTGTATAGTCGCAGGCGCCTGCTGCTTATGACAGGCGGCAGCAGTGTCACTGACAATCAAATGGCACCTGAGTTGCAGTCTTGTGCTGACACCCACTGAACGGGTTGCAAGTGAAGATTCCTTGTGGGATCATGCCAAAAGTAATGGCCGGGTCTTTTCATGGATTCCTGATCAGGCTGCTGCTGGCCGACCCCCCGCCCCAAAGGCCATTGAGCGGCGCTGCAGCATTGCTGCATGAACCTGGTCTAGCATTGGTTCATCTGTGAATTGGGCGATGTTCCCGTCGTGTAACATCCAAATTGTGTACGTCGTGACCCAAGTTTTGTGTGCACAGTTGGCTGCGCATGCCATGTGATGGTGGGGGTGGGCTGTTGCCCGTCCTCTCTGGGGCACGGATTGCTGTGTCCGACACCTGATTCAGGAATTTCAGCTGTTGGATGCTGGGGAACAAGGCAGCAGCCGTCAGCAACCTGAAGTGGTGTACATACACCATACATGTGACCTCTTGGAACGCCTTGTTAAACGTCCATCTTGGTACAGTACCGTCATCAGTAACTGAACACCTACTGCATTACTGGATTGGCAGTAGTATGTGCGGCCATCCCCAGCATAAATACTTCTGGTGTGACAATTTGTAGGTCACGTGCTCTCCCTGTCTCTTGGAGCTAGCATCTCGAGATGCTCTGGGAGACCCTGCCAGCCTGGCTCGCAGAAGCTGCCTTCCCGGCATCAATGGACCAGCTGGCTGTGTCAGCTTCCCAACTCGGCAAAGTGCGCCGACAGTTGCACTGTAGTACACCACACATGAACAGGAGACGGGAGGGTGGTACCACCCCTGGTACCACGTGGTACAATGAGTTTAATCTCATTGTACTACCGGTGAGTCACTGACTCCGAGTCTGCAGCTGCAGTTCACTTCAAGCTTACCGTCTTCCTCTGAGGTTAGTCCTGCTGTGACGTGTCTGATGTTATCAGCCCCAAGCTGTGACGTGTCTGATGTTATCAGCCACAAGCATGTGCCACACGTCCAACTGAACACAGTAGGCTATATATGCTGGCTAGCTTTGCAACCATGGCCACGCAGCCCTTCCAGCATCATAATAGTCAACCTCCAGCTGCTCACTGCCAACACCACGGCTGTCGTCAAGGCCCGCCTTGGGACAAAAAACGGTCCGCCGCCATCACAAAGTAAGTGCCCGATCCGAAGCGTGAAGTCCCACAACATAAAACTTAAGTGAGCAACTGCAACAACCGGCACAGGATGAGTTGACATGGCTCGAGCAAACTAAATTCACCCTTAGAGGAATAGTACCAGTTGCCCATCTGCTGCGCTGCAGCAAGTACTGGGAACTCTGGGCCAGGCCCTGGTCGCAACTGACGCCCGCAGAGTTCCCAACAGCCTCCATCCAATCGGCAGCAAAAAATAGTGTTGGACCATCCACTCATGTGCTAACTACCAGTTGCTTCTAAGCCGCTTGACCCAATGCAGCAATACTGTGCTTGCACAGAGTGCATGCATATCTGCTCCAACGTGATGCATTATGATAACGCTGGTACAGTTCGCATGCATGCAGAACGCTGGCGTAGTTTGCAGGCATATCTGGCATGGATTGCATGCATGTGGTCTGCGACATGCAATAAAAGATGGACTGGGCACATCAGTGCATGCAGTGCCCATCTTCCAGCCATTGCTGAGGAGCTGTGCTGAAAAAAGTGTAGACCTGAGCTCAGAGTGCCAGCTCATCCAGCAGCTGCCAGTGCTGCCACACTGGGACTAGCGTGTTGGCGCAGATTGCGCCGCTGGCAGCAACTGCAGGCAGGCCGATACCAGGGAAGCGGCTGTCGCCGCAGCAGTAGAGGCCAGCAACCGGCGTCGAGGGCCCTGCGGCACAGCAGCAGAGACAACAGCAATAACATCAGATATGCCTGGCGATATACTGATGGCTATCTATAAAATTATTCAGCAGCATTGCAGAGTGCGTACCAGATCTGACAACCTGCTTTACTAAACCACAGCAGCCATACACCCTTGAACCCCAGTGTTTACATTACTTCTGTCGCTGCCCGGGTTTGATCCAGGGTCTCCACGGCCATAACGTAGAATTCTAACCACTAAACTACAGCGACCTGCGCTGCGGATCATTTCAGGCTGCATGAGGCGATGGCGCAGCAAGATCTTGTTGGTTGAGGGCAGGCATTTGCTGCTGCTTCCGGGCCGCGACCTGCGCTGCTGTCCTTAAAGTGTGCTCTATTTCCAACGTGGACACCCATGTAACTATCCTGAATCAACAGGCCGCTACCCTCATCTAAATAAGGGCCGCTGAGGATTGAGGAGGAAAGTGTGGACACCGTTTAGTTCCTCTTCTCCCTCTGCTTTGTTTTGCTAAGTTTCTGCAGCCTGAAGGCTTCCGGAGTTTGAAGTAGTTGTTTGGGAGTGGACAAGCCCTCTGAACGAGCTCTCCCCTGTTCTTTGGCATAGCCACGTGACCGCACAACTCAATTCACCTTCATCATCATCATATTACACTTATAAGCCATAGCATCAGCGCCATCGGCCCCGCGCCCCAAAGGGGAAAGAGGAGGGAGCACTGCTCCAGAATGTTCGCATGCATTGCGCACCTCCCACGACTTGACAAGAAAAGCAGCAATACACGGTGACACCACTCGACATCTTCCAGAACTGCCCCAAATGTCATCAGATACAAAACGCAACACCTTGATTGACGAATCAGCCATGGACAAAACGCTGCGAAACTTTTCAGCGCAACCAGGCATAGATCTGATCTCGGCAAACATACTATCCCTCTGAGCAGAAGTAGCAGGGCAATTAAACATCAAGTGTGACAAAGACTCAATTTCTGCACCACAACAAGGACATCCTGAAGTGGAGTTAGCTCTGCGACCCCCAAACTGACTAGTACGCCAATGTACACACAGACAACCCATACGAACACGCAAAAGCAATTCAATACCACGTGGTATTGCCACTGAACGCAAGTACGGCCTAGGCCTCCTGAAACCCATAGCATCAACATGACTGGGATGCACATGAGCCACATACCGACTCAGAGTGGAGTGTTCCAACGTTTCACATGCAATCCTTTCAGCATGTAGTGTCCTGACCTGCTTGTTGACATGGCTCTTGCACGCACTGGCTCTGCCTTCCGCGGTCACAACATTCACACCATACTTGCACAGCAGGCTCTGCACATACTTGTGCCACGGTGTCATCGCCACAGCACCACTAACGCCTCCATTCAGCTGTGAACACTTGATTTGGCAGCCGAACGCCCTGCATACGCTGAAATTCACCTTGTTATTCTCCCGCTTTCTTGCTGCAAAGAGCGCTGCCTTGAAACAAATCTTTATAGATCTGGAGACTATGGGCTGCAGGCTTTTTTTCTGGCCGCCGGGTGCTTAGAGACAGAATATGCAAAGGGCAGCCCCACCTGCCGGTTTGGTATTCCAGATGCAGAGGCTTGGTCATAAAAAAGCACAAGCCTCCCTTCAGCTATGTATGCGCCTGCAAGTGCGCACCCACTCCCTTTGCAGGCGATGGACATGTTTTTCGCCAAGCATCTCTCTGACACTGAGCTTTCTCTATGGTTGCAACGAGAGCGCCGCCTGTCAGCGATGGCCCGTGCTCAGCTTCCTGCTGCTGCAACTGATCAGCGTCAGAAACGGAGTATCAGAGAAGATACGAAGGGGTTACCTGGTGCGTCCAAGCGGCCACGCCAAGAAGCGATGCAGCTGTGTGAGCAAAAGCACAATGCAACTCCTCTTTGTCCGAGGGCGCTCATGTTTACAACCTGCCATTTTGCACATGGTTGTGAGGATGTTGTAGTGATGAAGGTGACGTTGAGGACACCACCCCTGCAACAGGCTAGCAGCCTGTTTTTGTACTGCTGCAAGCATTTGTAAGTGTGGAAGGCACAACAGGCAGGGTTGGCTGATGTACAGCATGCATGCTATGGTACATGTATGTACCATAAGACGTTGCAGCCGGGGTTGTGCTTGCCCACAAAGCATGGATGCTCGGAGCAATGCATGCAGCATGAGCACTCTTCCCTACGTAATAATAAGATTGAGGGGTTTTTGTCGGGTGGTCAGCTTGCCAGGCGGTGTGCGCTCAGTTATGGTTCAATCATGTTGCAATGCACCTGCCATGCTGTGAGGTGTGCTGAGTCAGCGTGGCTGGGTGTTGATCTGGGATTGGCTGATGATAGCAGCGACCGTCGAGAGCCGAGCGGTCAAATAACATGGAGATCAACGTCAGCGAAGGCACCTGCGTAGGCACACGCAGTTGCGCAGCCGAAGTTGCGCAGCCGAACTTACAACAAAACTTGCATAGCACCGAGCCATGCTTTACATGTCGCTGCCCGGGTTTGATCCGGGGTCTCCACGGCCACAACGTGGAATTCTAACCACTAAACTACAGCGACCTGCGCTGCGGATCATTTCAGGGTGATAGTGCAGCAGTAGCGCAGCAGCATCAGGTACCTGTGAAGCCAGGTCTGCTGCTGCTTTGTGGCGCCTAATCTCAACCAGGGGTTGACAACCCTGGGGGTTCTTCTTCTTGCGCCTAATCTCGCCTGTGCACACCATGTAACCCCTCTTCTTCTTGGCGCCTAATCTCGAGGTCTCGGGTTCGAACCTCGCTGAAGTCGAAAGCGCTCAAAAATACTTGAGCGGCTCATTGGTGCGGCCCACCCACGTTGTCGCCCAATCGAGTGGTAGGGGGGTTTCGGTGGTTTACCCCCTACCCGGAGAGGAGAGGAGTCTGGGTAGACCATTTAAAGGTCGTGTACTGCGCACTGCAGTGCTTGAAATCCCGGACCCGCACACCTTTCTCTGGCGCGAGGCAGAGGTGGACAGCAGCGCTAGTTGATGCTGGAAGGGCCCTGACGAGGATCTGCGGCGGGCCCCTGGTATCCCAAGCGATTGTATGGCAGCCCATCCTAAGTGTGGTGGTTTTGGTTTGATGCCAATTCAGCATCATCTGCTGTCGCGTTGGGCCTGTGAGGCTCTGCCTTTCCTGCAAGGTGGCACTGCACCTTGGGTGGCTGTGGCGCGCGTTCTTTGGACGCGCTGGGCCAGAACGATGGATTGTTTTACACGCGCCACAGCTAGCAGCCCTTGGGGCATATTATTATGTCATCGGAGTCATATTTTCCCTGTTGCCCAGGCTGATGTGGTCCTGCCCAAGCCGTTGCGGGTTTTGGCTATGGATTTGCGCGCTTTGCCGTCGCTGCGGCATGTGGGCAGCCAGCCTTTGGATGTGGATGATTTGTGCTGGGAGGCGCCACTATGGGCTAACCCTATTTTTACGGCGGTACAAACTTGGCAGTGGTTTGACCAACAGCGTGAGGTGGTAGTGGGCTTGGAGCATGCAGTGGCGTTTGGCCTGCTGCAGCTCCCGAAGCTGCAGTCTCTGGGCCAGGCGGTGGTGTTGTTGGCAGAGCAGGACCGAGTTTGTGCTCTCCCTGGGCTCTCGGCACAGCGCTCAGCCTATGAGCGTGAGGTGTGGGGCCCTTGGTTGTGCAGTAGGCCGCAGTATGGTGACCGTCAGCTGGCCCGCCAGCATGTGCAGGCCCTGCTGACATTGGTGCCAGCTGCATGGGTTACTGCTGCGCGGGCGCGTTTCACCGCGGCTGTTGCTGCGGGTGAGCCCATTGCGCAGTTATCTTCTTTACTCCCAGATGACCTCTTGCTAGCGCGGGAGACGATGTGTGCGAGCTTGGGCTGGCGGCGACCAGGCGGCGGTGCTAATGATGTTGTGTTATTGAAGGACCTGACTGTCGCTACTGCCACGCAGCTGCAAAGCCTCCGTGCGTTAGAAGCAATTGCTCCCCGTCATGCAGCTTTTGTTGCTAGTGTTACAGCCTTGGATGGGTTGCCGGCCGTGGCACAGTTGCCACCGGTGCGACTGGTTTTGTCACGGTGGTGGTGTGTGCGGGTGGCTAATGTGTACAAAGAGTCTGCATGGCGCCTGGCCCTGAATGCAATCCCTACTGCTCAGCGTATGCAGACTGCCACGGGATGCGCGGCGTGCTCTGCTGCTGTGCCGGGTGTAGAGCACCATTTCTGGACGTGTCCTGTTGCAGTTGCTGTGCGTGAAGAGGTTGAAGGTCAGCTAAGAGCATTCAACATGTTGCCGGCAGGTGAGAGCCTGCCGTGTCGTGCGGTGTGGCTGGCTTGCTCCCCTCATCACAATGTGCACCGACTGGTGTGGGATATGGTCTGCCTGGCATCTATACATGCGTTTGAAAAAGGCCGCAGAGCGGCCTGGGCTGTGGCAAGTGATCTTGTGGTGCCTGTGCTGGTGGAGCAGGTGGCGGTACGTGCGGCACTTGGTGCTTTTTGGGATGCGCTTGCTGATTTTGCCGCTACGGCCAAAGTGCCGCGGCGGTACAAGAACCAGCTGTTGACCCGGCAGCCGTTTATCTCCTGGCACACTGTGTTGCGGGGTAATGGTCTGCGTGTGGTACGGCGGTGATAGCCACCATTCTGCATGTATTTATGCCCGTTCGCTTTCTGTCAAGCCTGAGACTGGTGGTCCTGCGCTGCAGGAGCTGTACGGTTTGTGGTGCGGCTGCTGCAATATGCAGTTGCATTGCCCCTGCAGCAGCTGCCAGGTACTCTGATCCTTCCCTCCTTGGTTGCTGCCTCGGACCAGGGTATTGACCTTTACTGGCCAACTTTGTCCCGTTGAGTTCAGCCCGCCCGCTGTACTGCACAAGTATGGCCTGCTGTCACCGACACTGTTTTAAGTTAGTCCTGCTGCTTGTCCCAATAGAATTCTACACTGCGTGTTGTGAGTCTGACGGTTCTGCCTGCAGAGCCACGTGTCATGTCTCGCACACAGAAGCTTTTCGAGGTAGGCCTCTTTTGGGTGACGGTCTGTTTTTCCGCTGAACTTCTAGCAGCTCTCTTTGTTTTCGGGTGTTCGTTGCGACGTAGTCGCCTGTGCACACCATGTAACCCCTCTTCTTGTCTTCTTCTTGGCGCACTGCAGGCGGCGGTGGCTAGGTTTTGGGAACTGCTGGTTGACTTCATAGTCATCAAGGCGGCACCCTTGAACTGGCTGGACATTGTGCCAGCTGATCACCCCTTTGTACGCGTGGTTGACGGCCGGCTGCAGCTAGCACCAAGAAGGGACTTGGCCTCTGCGTCATAGCATGAATTGGGGTTATTTCTTGCATCCTCTGCTCTTTTATCCGTTTTGCTACATGTGGTTGCATGTCTTGTGCTGTTAGTACTCTCATGCAGCCTGTGTCAGCCAGTAGGTGTGTTGGGCCGGTGCCATTGCCTGGGGTGTGGCCTTGCCAGACACATCAGTAGGGTGGCAGGTATCTGTGGTGCCACGGCGCTGCGGGTTATGCTGTTGCTTTGTGCGCGTCCTAGTAGCAGAGAGCATGTTGATCATCATGTTGTACAATGTCTTCAACACCTGAAGCAGGAGCACCGAGGTGCCCAGTACCTGCTAGTTGTTGCCATGTCTGCATGTTTCATTCCTATGTTGCTGACGTTGACACCTTTTGTTCCGTCCTGATCATGATGCTTTGTCTCTGCGCAGAGTTTGTGTTATTTTGGGTGAGGAAGCTGCAAATTGCTTCTCTGAGGCTTTTTGTGGTTTATTATCGTGTCCTGCGCGCTGCAGTCCTCGAAGTGTTCCGTTTCCGACGTGCACACCCATGTAACTCTCCTCAATCAATCAAAATTTGAACAGCTTCCTTTTTTTTCAGGTGTCCGTTGTGGCATGGTCGCTTGAGCACACCGTGTAACCCCACAAATTCAAATTGGCGCGCCTGCTCGCAGTGCAAGAAGTGCATGGCGGCCCTGTGCACTTTCAGCACTGCATGCCGTCACTGACACTGTTGGCAGCACTTGATTTCCATTGACATCAATTCTCCTCTGGAGGTACACTTGTGCGGGCAATACTGCGTGGAGTAAGGAAGGCGGCTGTGCATGCATGGCCAAATGCCAAAACTTACACACTGAGGCTTTTTCTAGGGGTGGGCCGCCTTTCGAGTGACGGCCCGTGCTGAGCTGTTAGCAACCTATTCGAATCTGGTGCCCGTTGCGGCGTAGCTGCTTGAACGCACCTTGTCACCCCTTCTTCTTCTCTTCTTTGTGCGCGACACCTTTTGTTCCGTCCTGATGCTCCTTCTCTGCGCAGAATTTGTGTAACATGGGTGAGGAAGCTGCAGATTGCTACTCTGAGGCTTTTTGTGCTTTATTCTCGTGTCCTGCGCGCTGCAGTCCTCGAAGTGTTCCGTTTGCGACGTGCACACCCATGTATAGAGTTGCACCTAGCGAAGCTAGCGCTAGTTAAACACGCTAGCTAGATGCGTTAGCCAACGCTAGAAACTAGTGGCCCGTAAACGGCAACTAGCTAGCGTCAACGCTAGTTATGCGGGTTTTGGCACTTCTGGCACGCACCTCGCGTTCAAAGCTTGCACGGAACCAACCAGAAGGCACTTGTGCGAGATTACAAGGTTTAATTGCAGCATTCATTTTGTTTCACCAGCTGATCAATGTGGCTCGGTGTGGTCGGTGTTGATACTGCTGTACGTGCATACTGCCCCAGGTTCAGGGGTGGTGCCTGTTTGTGGACATAGATTAAGATCAGCGCAATGGGCATTGGTTACTGTCCGTGTTGCCTTGCTGCGGTGATGTTTTTGTCTGTGCTTGCCCGGTAGTACTGGGCAGTATATTTGCTTAGTCAGCAGACTGCGATGTCATACCATCACAGCAGGCCAATTGTGGCAGCTACGCGTGCGTAAAAATGGATAGAATACAAAGTAAATATTTACTAGCATATATATTGATGTGCGTTGCAACCGGTTCGTCTTCTTTGTGCTGCACCTTGCGGTACCGCACCGGTGCTAGCGCAGAAACTAGCGAACGCTCGCTAGTTTCGCTATCTAACGTTAGATCTGACGCTACTTGACTTCATGGGCCACACTAGGTGCAACCCTACCCATGTAACTATCCTGAATCAGTCAGTGCGACTCAGTGATCTGCCCTAGAGTCAGCGTCATACTCATCAGCTCAGCCCGCTTCCTGTACTGCCATTCCCTGGGGTGTGGCCTTGCCCGACACGTCAGTAGGGTAGCAGGTGCTCGTGGTGCCACGGCGCTGCGGGTTACGCTGTTGCTTTGTGCGCATCCTAGTAGCAGAGAGTTTTGATCATGTTGATGATCATGTTGTACAATGTCTTCAGCACCTGAAGCAGGAGCACCGAGGTGCCCAGTACCTGCTGATTGTTGCCATGTCTACATTGTAGTGTGGAGGTTGCAGCATTGTGCTGTTGCTGTGCGCTGCTGTTGGTTGTCACATTCCAGCCGTAACACATGCACAGATCTGTGCCTGCCTATAGCCAGCGCACCCGCCACAGCCCACTGTTAGGTGTTAGGTTAAGAATACAGGCTCATTGGCAATGTGTGCTATCGTTTGCTGTTCGGCCTTGTGAAAAAAAAAGTAAAGAGTCTGTTTGCACCCAACCCCCGCACACGCGTCTGCGATCTATGGACTGAGCGACCCCATTGAAAAAAAACATTCTCAATTTGGTGGAGGTTCAGCTGGCTCGTCCTCATTCAGTCAAGTCCATGAAGGGCTTTCTTGGGGTTATGGAACAATACAGAAAATACATCAGCGGTTATGCTCGGCTCTGTGCGCCGTTGCATCTTTTGACACGCCGCATTGTGCCCTACGTTTGGACGTCTGAGGCTGAGTCTGCGTTTGAGGCGTTGAAGCAGGCATTGTGCTCTGCTCCTGTGCTTGCTTTGCCTGATTGGTCGTTATCGTTCATTCTGACCACAGACTGGAGCCGGTTGGCTGTTGGTGCTGTGCTGTCCCAGGAAAATGTTGAGGGTGAGGAGCATCATATTGCGTTTGCTTTGCGCTCCCTCACCTCTGCTGAGGAGAACTATGCTGCTACAGAAGGTGAATGTTTGGCTGTGAAGTGGGCTGTCGACAAGTTCCACTGCTACTTGCATGGCAACCGCTTTTTGCTGCGCACTGATCACAAGGCGCTTGAGTGGCTTGATAGTGCCCGCTTTACCAATTCTAAGTTGGAGCGATGGGCCATGCAGTTGCAAGGTTATGATTGTGCTGTTCGATATATCAAGGGGTCCACCAACTGCGTGGCTGATTACCTGTCTCGGCCCCATACTAGCAGCTCTTGCACGCTGCAGCATGAGGACGGTCGGGAGGAGTGTGTCCCTGCGGCAGCTTTGGTTGTATGCAGTGCGGCCTGGCCCACAAGTGTGGCGAAGCAGGCAGACTTTGATTCTGTGGTATGCGATGTCTGTCAGGATCCAGGTGGTTATGACAATATGGCAATTTGTTCGGGTTGTGATCAATGTTTTTACCTGCGTTGTGTGATGCCGCCCATGTCCACAGTGCCCAGTGGTGACTGGTTTTGTCCCGGCTGCGACCCGTGGTTTACCAATGTGTCAGAGTTGTGCGACCCAGATACGATACTACAGTACGGGCAGGGCGACCCACATGTGGACGACTTTCTGCTTGCGTACGTCCGGAGTGGTATGAACGATGATGTGCTGCAGGGTTTACCTCGCAGCAGAGTGCGCGCCATACGCCACAGGGCTGACGCTCTACCGCCACACCGCACTCTGCAAGATTGGTTGCTGGTGTTGAGGCTGGTGAAGGGAGGCAGCCCAAAGTGGTTGTGTTGCCCTCCTGTGTCCTACCGCTGGGATTTGATTCGGTGCATGCATGATGCGCTGGGCCATGCAGGTGTCCAGCAGACTTGCGCGTAATTGCAGCAGCACTTCCACTGGCGTGGCTTGCCTGGTGACGTTAAGCTGTATTTGGCGCAGTGTGATGCTTGTCAGCGCAGGCGATTGGTTCTGCCTGCTCCCTTTCCCATGCAGGAGCCTGTGATTCGTGGGCCTTTTGAGCATGTGCACGTTGACTTGTGTGGCCCCTTTGTGACTCCCTGCGCCGATCTGCATGGGCAACTGTTCTTGCCGCAGCCGCCGCAGAAGCCCCTGAAGGCCTGGGTAGTGGTGATGATTGACTATTTCACCAAAGCAGCGGAGTTTGCAGTGGTTTATGACAAGTCTGCTGCTTCTGTTCCGCGCGCGTTTTACTACAGCTGGATTTGCCATTACTTTGTGCCGAGTCATGTGACAAGTCACAATGGTACAGAGTTTGAGGTAGAGTTTGGTCATCTGCTTGCACGGCTGGGCATAAAGCACATCCATACGTCAGCATGTCATCCTGCGGCGAATGGTGTCGCTGAGCGGCTTGTGGGTTCATTCAAGAGCATGCTTGAGCGTCACATCAACTCGCATCCTGTGCACTGGGTACAGAGTGTGCCTATCATGCGCCAGCAGTACTGGGCTCGTGTGCATCAGACTTTGGGAATGTCGCCGCAGGAGATGGTGTTTGGTAGGCAGCCGGTGCCGGTGCTGCCTTTGGCTCGTGATGTGCTGCAGGTGGCAGCATCAGCTAGTGTTTGGGTTTGGCCGGATTCGTTTGAGTGCACTTATCCTCCAATGCATGTTGCGCAATTGCGACAGCAGCTGGCAGTGGCTGATCAGGAGGTCTTCGGCCGCATACAGCAGCAGTTTGCGCGCAATGCACGGGCTTGGCCCCTGCGTGGCGGCCGCCGTGCGGTCTCAGATTTCGTTGTGATTTCACCGGGCAATTTGGTGTTGGAGGTTGTTTCCGGTGCGGTGGCCAATTTTGGCGACGGGGTGCGAGGACCTTTTAGGGTTTTGGAGGTGCGTGATAATGGTGTGGTGCTGCTCAGCACCGGCGGCACGGGGTTCCGCGATGCTGTTGCCTTCTCCAGGCACATCAGCAATCTGGCTCGTTACCTGGACAAGCGCTCTGTGCGTGCTGCTCTGTCAGTGCCCTGAGTGTGGGTGGGTTGCAGGCTACATGCACGCAGCGGTGGTAACAAATCCAGTGCTACATAATGTAGTGTGGAAGTTGCAGCATTGTGCTGTTGCTGTGCGCTGTTGTTGGTTGTTACAATCCAGCCGTAACACATGCACAGATCTGTGCCTGCCTATAGCCAGCGCACCTGCCACAGCCCACTGTTGGGTGTTCTTTGTCGGTGCTTGTGATGGGAGGTGCTTTGTTACCTGGCTTGTTATTCTTGGTGTTGTTACCACCGCTGTGCTCCATCTGCATGCCCCTGTCTGGACGAAGTTGCTTTGATTATTTACTATACATCAGCTGTGCTTTGCCATGCTTGTTTGAGTGTCATGTCTTGCTTGTGCCTCGGTCTTCCCTTGGGGAGGGGGGAGAGAGCTAGGCTACACACAGCGCTAGCACGGAGCAGATGTTACAGTTTGCACAGATGCAGTACAGTATGTTGTGATCTTCAGGGTAAATAGGTATTGCAGCTGCTGTGTGCATGCCTGCTAGGAAGTGTGTCAGCTCGAGGCACTACGCTGTGAAATGACAGCTATTATGTCAGCTTGCTGGGATGAGTCAGTGTTAGAGTTACGGTATGTGTGATGACAGGCCCGGTTAGCAGCAATAAGAAAAGATTGGAGAAAAGAAAGTATGTTGCGGCGCTGTCTAAGCGGCCCTGCAAGCTCCTGTACTACTGTATTGTGTTGTATTGTATTGTAAGGGCTGCACCTGCTGACCAGCAGCTTATCACACAGTTGTTGCAGCCTGCTACTCTTTATGCTGCGCAAATGGCTCATAATGAGGCGGTGAGGCAGCATAGAGCGCAGCAGCAGCAGCAGCTTCAGCAGCAGCGGCAGCACAAGCTTGTCGGGCTGGTGCAGACAAAGAAGAAAGAGGCTGTGGCTAGGTGTTAGGAGCTGCTGGTTGATTTCATCTCCTGCTTTGCCATCCCTTTTATATGTCGTTGTTTGCCCTCACCTGCAACAAGCCGTCGGCGGATTCTGTCGGAAGTCTTTGTTTGCATGTCAGGAGACACCAGGTGACCCCTCATGCCCTTCAGCCAATTGATGAAAATATTGGAATAGATAAAAAATGCGTGATGACTCACCTGGGAAAAGCGCTTCTCCAGCCTTGAACGCAGGACCATAGCTGCCCCTTGCTCGCCGCAGGTAGCGCTCATGCGTTAGCGGCGTGCCCACAAAACTCATCTGCAAATCAAGTGTCAGAGATCAAGGTTCAGGGATCAGAACACAAATACGGTACAGTGCAGGCGCATCCACCAAAGACACATATTTAACGAGTAGCTGTCCTGCCCTCAAAGTGCCCAAAAAGCTGACCTGCGAAATGAAACCCCAGGGTTCAGGCTTCAAGGCTGAGGGCGCGGCTGTATGACAGTGCAGAGCATTAACACCACAGACACGCAATCAACCTGCCTGCCGCCTCTCGCCTGCCCTGCTGTGCCAACCTCCCATCCTGCGCAACTCTGATCAGTACATGTTCCCAGCTACACAAGATTGCGCTAGGCCTTCAGCACACCATGCAAGTGCTGTGCTGCTGGCTCACCTCCGCCCTGCTGCGAATGTCTGGGATGATCTTCTCCACACCCTTCCACAGCACCTGGGAGCGCTCCTCCTTCAGCTTGGCATACTCGGGGCTGCCAGGGAGGTGCGTGACATCCAAACACGAGGTTGATGGTCAAACATGGTCCAGGACTTGAGTGGCGACCATGCAGAGCAGACATTGAGGACAACAAGCTGGTGTCTGCGAGGTGATCAAGGTGTGCTTGGCCATGAGGCTGCCAGGCTGCTGAGCAACCGCCCACCGCAGCGCAACTCCTGACACGATGTTGACGCTGTTTCAATGCACCCACTGACATTGCTGCGCCACTTCTGCACGCAACTATCCCATCCCCGGTTGCAATGCGACGGCTGCAACACGACCTGTGACCCACCTCTTCCTGTCGAGCCCTTTCCACAGGTGGTACGGCTCTGTTGCTGGCAGGTAAGCGTGCAGGCAGTGCTTGCCTGCTGGGGCCATGCTGGGATCCTTCACTGAGGGGATGGATATGAGCACCACGTTCTGCTCTGCGTCCACACCCCTTGACCAGTCGTTGACGATGATGTGGTGCAGCTCCAGGTCGTCAGGCAGGCCTGGATGTGACATTAGTGACAACAAGCAACTTTGGCTTTTTACACAGCAGGGGAAGACTTCAACAAGCTGGAGCCAGGCATTGTAGTAGCATGCTCACAAAATGCCGCGTTTGGTGAAAGCTTCTGGCGCTGCTCCTGCTGCTTGCTTGGACGCAGTACGCGTGACGACAGATGCTTGCCATGCCATTATGCAGTAAGGCAGCACTGGCCTCCCTTGCTTCTCTGACAGGCATTCGTGTGCCACAGCCGCTGTGCTTGTGAAGGCAGTCAAAAGTGTCTCCTGCGCACCCGTTCTGTCAAAGCCGATGTGCAGGTGCATGAAGCTGGGGCAGTTGGGCGTCTCCTGCGCCTCCCTGCGGCACATACAGCACGCACATTGCATGCAGTGAGCACAGCCCCAAGCAAGCACAGCTGAAGAAAAACAGTATTCAATGGGCACACCGGCTTGTGCAGGCACTGACACAAGGCACAGCACACTCGCTATAGTGTCCCTGTCTCGACGCATCATGGCATTGCAACAGCGCCGGGACTCAGGCGTCGGCACTGCCTGCTACCACTGTACAGTCAGCAGTGCAGGACACCATTATCACTCTTTCTCTGCTCAACGCAGCATGAGGTGCTGACGGGTCCAGTAGCAGCTGCTGCAGCCCCTCCCTGCTCACATGCACCCGCTCAGAACAACAAATGCATAAGCACCTGCCCGCTATGCACAGCACAGCTACAAGCAGGCCCTTCTGCACTGAATTGCCGTGCACACCTGTTGAAGGTGCTGACTGCCGCCTGCGCTGCTGGTAAATCCGGCGGCAGCAGCCGCACAGTGTCCCAGACGCTGGCGTTGCTGACCACTGCCTTGCGTGCCTTGATGCTGCCACCTCCGCGCAGAGCAACGCCCGTGGCTCTGCCGTTGCTGTCAAGCAGGATGCGCTCCACGTGGCTGTTGAGCAGCAGCCGGCCACCACGTTTCTCCAGGCCCCTGCACGCCCAGCAGCATGCATGTGCAAATGCGCAGCGTGCTGGGTTGACTTGCATCGCCCCTGCTGTCGTGCCAGCAGTGTGCCGATGTGGGGTGCTGGCAGTGCAGTGTGAAGATAGAGAGATTGCTGACCCTGTGGGTGCGCGCACTTGGTTGCAATGCAACAGCAGAGTGACAAAGCTGCATTGAGGGCGGCTGGTCAAACCAGGCCCACCTTATGAGTGCTTGCACCATGGCCTGGCTGCCTCCAATGGGGAAGTCGAGCATGCAGTCCGGCCGGTACCACTCGTTGAACTGCAGCAGAGCACAGACAGCATGAGAGGCAACAGCAGACAGCGGGTGAGCTCACCACAGGCTGTGCAGCTTGAGCAGTGTAAGAGATGCTACTCACAAGCCGCTCAGCCAGTCATTCACCTGCAGCCATGGGCTGGCAGCTGCTGTTGCACCAGCAGGGTCGAGCAAACATGCAGCATGTGCGTCTGCTGTTGCCACGATGCAGCGGCAACGGCGGCCGCGGCCACGCCATCTGCACGGCTGTGATGGCTGCGGCTGCAGCCACAGCAGCAGCTGCTGCTGCTGCTAAAGAGCGTTGTGCTGTACTTTGCGCTGCCCTCACCATGAACGCAACCTCTGCAGCGATGGTGCCATTTGCTGGCAGTCCCGACAGCAGGAAGGACAGCAGGTCCAGCCAGTTGCGGATGAAGCTGTCGCTGATAACACCATCCAGGACCTGGCGAGGCAGCAGCAGCAGCAGTGGCAGCGCAGCTACAACATTGTACAATCAGCCAGTTGTGGCATGGGTTGAATAGTGCAACACTGAAAGCATGTGTGACAGCCAGAGACACTCAGCAGCTATGCAATTCAAGGATGCAGCAGCTCTGAGCATGGAGCAGTGCCATGCCGCGTCAACATCGGTGCTGTGACAGCTGACGAGCCGCAAAACGACCCATCCTTGTTTGTGACCATGCCAATAGTTCTGGCACGTCTGGGCAAGGAGCAGTGGCACAGCAGCAGCACCCGCACGTGCTGGTCAACTTGCGCTGCCTGCCAGTCTAGGGCACACCTTGGAGAAGGGACCAGTCAGCTTCATGGCATCTGTGCCGCCAGTCGCCAGTGCAGGCAGGTAGCGGCCGATGGCTGACAGCAGCACGCCCGGGTCGTACCTGCACGCAGCGGCAACCAATCCAATCCAATTCAATCCAATCCAATCCAATCCAATCCAATCCAATGCAATCCAATCCAATCCAATCCAATCGCCCGGATCGTACCTGCACGCAGCGCCAACCAATCCAAGCAACCCAAGACTCTGACAAACACGCTGGTGGAAGTCTGCACCGGTTTGCAATGCATACTCTGCACACACGCGCGCATACAACCACAGCAAGTACTCCATGGGTGAAACGGTCATGCATATGCAACCACAGCAGAGTCGCGATGCTGCAACTAGAAGCAGCACAGCGCTACAAAGCTCCAAGCTGTCAACCCCCCCAAAAGTTGGATTCTATTGAGGCCTCACAGCACACTCATGTTCCAGCGCAACTTTCCAGGGTGTTAAGGACATGCAGTTTCTGCAAGCCATCTGCGCACAGCAGCTGTGGTGTCAGTCACGCGCGCCAAGCCACCGGCAGCTACACACACACTTGGCGGCACCCACCTGAAGGCCACGGGTGGCAGCAGCACCGCAGCCTTGGCCAGTGGCCGCATCACCTCCTGTAGCCGCCGCCACTCTGCCATGGCGGGCGAGCCGGCACCGCGGATCTGACTCAGCACGCCCAGGAAATTGTCGTTGCCGATCTGCGGTCGGCAAGGTGCAGATGTATGTGGGCACGCCTCAGGCCAGCAGCATGCGGCGCCAGCAGCTGCTTGCGCCAAGCACGCGCTGCTGGAAGAAGCGCAGCGCCCTGCTGTGCACCCTGTCATTTACATCATTTCTGCTGTCGCCGGCAAGCTCGTCTGGCGGCCTGCCTGTTCTCCATATGATGTGCAGGCACCGCCGGCTGCTGCTATTTCACCACAGAGGACCAGCGCAGCCAGCCAGGCCATCTGCTGTACTCCAGCACGAGCCAAACCATGCGGCGCCAAACCATGCGGCGCGGTAGAGTGACACGGCTGCTGGTGTTCCGCTCCTACCCTTGTCAGGAACTGGCCCTCTGGCACCAGCACATTCCAGGTGTTGTACTGCACGCACTTCAGGGGCTCCCCAATGGCCTGCAGCACATGCGCCAGGGGGTTGGCGTCCTTGCCCCTGGCTGCAGCAGCAGCAGCAGCAGCAGTGCAAGCGGCAGCGGTTGCGGCATGGCAGATGACACACCTCAGGTTGCTACCAAGTAACATAGGTAGATGGATTGGAGACGGTGCAACAGTAACAGCGTCAACCTGCGTAACAGAGCGCATGGGGTGCTGCGCTATGTGGCGGCTACCGGACACTGCCTCCATGCAGATGCCATGGCACTGTCAAGGGCAGCCGTGCTGCGCCTTGCATGCTGCAGCTGGTGGCGACAGCACACTGCTGCTGCAACTGGCTGAGAGTGTCTGCTGCTCAACCACTCGGTGCTGCTGTGCAGCTCGCGCGTGCTGGGGTGGCCACCCCATGGGGCGAGCATGCGGTACCCCTGCTGAGCCAGGCTGCAGCACCAGCCGCACTCACGCACCGCTGCAGACGCACATTGGGCCGCACCGGCTGCTCGGCAGCTGTGCGGCGCATGCTGCCGTGCTGCTGCCTGGCCGCCCACCGTTCATGCCGCTGTAGAGGCTGGGTCCCGACTCGAAGTGGTAGCCACCCCGCTCCCAAGTGTGCGCCGCACCACCTGGGATGCTGTGGCTCTCAACCACAGTGACCTGCAGCAGCAGCGCGTGTGGAGGAGGTGTGTCGTGTCGCGCCAACGATCTCGTGTGTGGTGTAACGCAGCATGGCATGCATGCATGCATGCATGCAACATATGTTGTGTTGCGCCGCGCAGTTGTCATAAGTGAGGTGCCAGTTCCTCCTGCCCAATGCCTGGCATCACACAGCTGCGCTGGAAGGGGCCTGATGACGAGGGGCCCTGGCCAGCGCCAGGGACTGCCAGCAAGTTGGCAAGCTAAGCCGCGGCATAAAGTTACACCTGTAGTAGTCCCTGACAGATTTGATTGCAAAGCTTGCTTTTGCAGGACAACGAGGTTGTCAGAGTGGTGTTCAGTGTTCCTGACGAGCACATGATGAGGGAGGGTAAAAGGCTTGCTGCTGCACCGGTACAGAGGCTGCCGAGTGTGTCCATTACACAACAGATGGCAGTTGCTGGTGAAACCATCACTGCCGCCGCTGCTGCTGCCGCTGCTCCTCCTTCTCTGAGCGGGCCTGCACATGCCCACCTTGACTCCATACTTGGCAAGCAGGGCTCCACAGCACAGGCCGCCTATGCCAGAACCTGATACATATACGGTTGTATGATATTGATCAGCTTAATTTTTGAATGGCTGGCTCAATTAATGCATGTCCTACCTACTGCTGCCTCTTCTGACTGTCCTTACCAATGATCACTACATCCGTTTGGTGCGAACGGGCCGCTCCAATAAGCTTATTTGGTAACCTTACATCCGTGTCAACAGTGCTGGCTGCTTTGCAGCAGATGGGGCTCCTTGCCAAGCTACTAGGGCTCGCTCGTGTAGTGAGTGAGTTGCTGGCACTTGACCTACTCCCCCCTTGCCTTGCAGTAGATATACGGCACGAAACAAACGAATAACCATTCGTGGATGTTTTGGCGCTCGACTGAGGCCTCAGTTGCCGCGTCTGCAGCATGTGATCCACTTCTTCACAGCAACGTTCACAGCCAGACACTGCCTCGAGATGTGCGCGCCTCGTCCGTTACCCTTCGCAGCTTATAAAGCTTTCACACCTGTTGCGCACAGTTTCTGTTTTCCTGTACTAACCTCCTATCCTGACAACATCCTCAAAACCTAGGCCCTTGGTGACATACCGTACGACGGTTCATCTGCCAAGCAGCCCAACCCTGCAGCTGCCGTTGGTTTCTGCACTTACACCCATTGGCACTATCCACCTGGGATTTGCAAGGTGTACGCAGGCTCAACTTGCCCGAGTGCCGGCAGCAGCTGCACCACCAGCACCAGCTGCTGGCCCCAGCAGGCAGCGCACAGAGAAAGAGGAGCGCTCCAGCACGTCTTTCAGTGCTTTCCTGCAAGTGACCTGCAGCCTGTGCAGCACAGGCAACATAGGAATGCAGGGGCAGCAGCAGCAGCTGTTTGAGATGCGTAAAGGTTGAAGCTGCAACCAGCTGTGCTCCAGTGCAGGGCTGTCCAGGGCCTGGTAACAGCAGACGCGCATGCAATGCTCCCCATGATGTGCACACATGCGCACGCATGTGCAAGCAGCTGCTTGGCCGCTGCGCCATGTGGCATGAGTTGTCTCAGCATTTCAGGGTCCGCTGCACGCACTTCTTGTTGAGCTCCTGGGGGTCCCTGATAGCCAGCAGGCTGCGCGCCAGGGGCGTCTCAGCAGGCGCAGCAGCAGCACCCCCGCGCGCACCAGCAGCAGCGCCAGCACCAGCGCACATGCGTGCCGCCAGCAGCTGGTGGGCAGCTGCTAGGTCGACCGACAAACACTGCGGGCCTGGGAAGGGGGCACGGCACAGCGTCATGCAGCAGCTCAAGGTACACTGATGCACTGGTATGATCTCAACACCTAGCAAGAGCACTCCTCAAGTGTCTTCAATGCACCAGCTGAAGACAACCAAAGGCATCCTTCAACGGTGTAGGCTGGCTTTTGTTGTGGTGAACAGCGGCCAAACTAGGCTGCTTGTTCACCTCTACGCAGAGCATTTGGGACTGCACCCAACTTCAACAGAACACGTACACCTTGCAACCTGCCGGTAATGCTGAGCGCTGCATTCATGCGTGGCTGACCTGTCACTGCTGCAGTCACCCAGTCGCAGCTGCCATTGCTGCACACTGGCTACAACGCACTGTCGACACTTGGCGCACCATGTCACCTTCTGTGCTGAGCACTGCATGAAGCTACACATTCTCCACATGAAGCCATACACTGCACTGCCGTACACTCAAGGCAGTGTGCACATTCTGCAACATCACATGTATTGCACAGTCTCACCTGCGTTGCTAAGCACTGCGTCAAGGTACGCCACGTCCATGAAGTACTGACCCAACGCCTCCACAGGACACCCAGCAGCAGCAGCAGCGGCAGCAGCACTGCCGCCAGCAGCAGCAGTGCCAGCATTTGGCAGGCTGGCAAAAGCTGTTGACAGTGCACTGCCCACGTGCTCCAACGCAGCATGCAGCAGCTGCTGCATGAACGGCCTGTGAAGTGCGGAAAAGAGCAGCAGCGGGAACAGCAGCAGGCGAAGCAGCCAGCACATCAATCACCTGCGCTCGCAGCGCATGCAAGCGGTGGCAAAGCTGACACAGGCGGCAGCAGCAGGCAGTACAGCGACCACGGTGTATGGAAGCATTAGTGGTGACCTGACCTTGACGTGAAAGCAGCCTCACCTTGACATTGAAGCTGTGCGCGGAGAAAGGCACACACACAGCACAATGATGCACGACACACACGCACCCCACACACACCCCACACACACAAGCACTTTGTGGATGCAAGCAGTGGCGGTGACCAATACCACACCTCTTCAAGCGCTGCAACACCCACAAACGCTCACCCACGCTCTCACTCTCCATTCACTCACACACAAACACACACACGCGCAGCACGCGCACATGCACGCACAGAGTCACTGCCGCAGCACCCACCTTGCATAGGTGAAGGTCTCGGACTGTATGCCTGCCACGACTTGCACCAGCTGCTGCGCATGCGGCGAGACTTCCCTCAACTCGGGCGGCGCCCCCACAGGCTGCCCATCCGGCTTGATGTAGTTGCCCAGCAGCCGATCAATGCTGCGCCGCTTACGCTCCAGGTACACGCCATGCACAGCCTGTTGCAGCAGGAGCGCACAGCACACAGCACAGCGGAGCGGGGAGGGGAGGGGTTAGGCGCATGTGGTTTGTTATGTGCTAACTGCTCCCTCACTAGTCGCCGTCTGCTACCATCTGCTGGAACACGCACGCTGTACAGCCTCAGTGTGAGGTGCATACAGGGCCGTTAATGCGTGCGTGTGTCGCGCCGTATCCACGGCTGGTGGCTGCCCGACACAGGCTGTTGTAGGCGACAAGATAGCTGCTGCAGAAGCTGTGCTAGCTTATAAAGCCAATGTACTGTGATGTAATGTATGCAAACACCCCATACAGATTGTAAGGAGCCAGGCGCATGCACATGAGGTCATGCCCACGCAGGCGCAGGGGCGTGGCTGCCAGGGCAGCAGCGGCAAAGCACGGACGCATGGCTCACTCAGTGCAGCAACGCCAACAGTCAGTGCAAGCAAGCCTAAGCAGCAGCAGTAGCAGCAACAGCAGCAGCGGCAGCGTAAATGGCCGCACTTGTATTGTTGAGTCCAAGCGGCCCGCCAGCTTCACCACGTAGCGTGAGCAGCGCTCAACCTCAGCAGCAACCTCGCCTGGCAGCGGCAGCAGCAGCAGCAGCAGAGACAGACCAAGATACATGTAATGCTCTGCAGTTCCCTACGTGCAGGTAACAGCGGTGATGCTTTCCCCTCCACAGCAACTGAGCCAAGTGGCAGCAAACTCGCAGCAACAGCAGCAACTGAGCGCTGGTGCCAAGGGTCCCTGACACAAGTCAGCGCGATGCATGGCCAGATGCGTGCATCAGCTGGCTGTTGGGTTGCTTTGTCACGCAGCACGCATCTGGCTGGAGTGTTGCCACAGCGGTGCAAGTGCCTGGCACCTGCAGCAAGTGGTGACGACAGGACGCCGCTGTCTGCCGCCAATGCTGCTCTGCATCGCAGCCTGTGTAGTGTGTCAATGACAGCCTGTGTAACATGTCATCAACATGTTATATGATCAGCGCTCACCTGTCAGCACCAGCAGGAATCGCTGCGTGAGGCTGCCTACGAGCCGGCCCCGCATGAAGCTCAGGTTGCTGCTCATCAGCAGCAGCCGCACATCATCGGACAGCGCGGCACCCAGCACGCCGCCTGGCGAGCCCAGCGCAGAGCTCAGGCCGGCAGCAGCAGCACCAGCCCCAGCAGCAGCACTGCCGGCTGGACCGCCAGCGCCAGCCCCAGCAGCAGCACCCGCGGCCAGTGCTGAGGATCCCAGCGCATCGTCTTCAAACAGTATGTCCTGGCCCAGCACTGCTGCTGCAGCTGCTGCCGACAACCCCGGCCGCGGAGCAGGACCCCGCGCCCTGCCACCAATTTTTGTGGAAGATACCCCGGCTGCTCTGCTGCTGTCAGCAGCAGCTGCAGCGCCGTCCTTGGCTGTTGCTGCGCCTGCTGCTGAAGGGCGGAGCTCCTCAGCTGCCGCCTTGCATGCTTTTATCGTATCTTCTAAGCAGGTGAAGTAAGCATCGCGCATGGGCTTCGTTGTCACTTCTGCTGTGATGCCTCTGGCTGCCGGCGTGCTGCTGCTACCGAGGCTACCTGTGCTGCTGCCAGTGCTGCAGGCTAACAGCTGCTGGTAGTATTGCATCACAACAGTTACCTCTTCCTGCAACACGTGAAGCACCCCATCGCTGGTGTCAGTAGCATGCAGACGCATTGGGAACACCGTTGAAGCCAGGCCTAGTGTGGGGCGCATGTGCTGCTGCAGCGTTACGGCACATTTGGAGAAGAAACCAGCCGCCAGGTGGCTCTGTTGCATTTGCTCGTGGCTTGTTCAGCAGTTTGCACCCTCTGGTGGCTGCTCTGGCACCAGCATGGGGGGCTGCCACACCGCGCGTAAGCATTAACCCCGCTGTGCAACCAACCATGCAGCCACCCCCTTCAGGTGCACGGCCCACTGCAGGTGGGCACCCACACGCCACAACGCACCATTGACCGACATGGATTGGAGGCAGACCACGCGCACCTGCAGCTGCTCCGGCATCAATGTGATGGGCTGCGGCCCGCCGTGCGTCACGCTCAGCTGCCAGGCCTCGCGCGCGATGAGCCAGGCAGGCACCGCGTGCAGGTGCCCGGCCAGCTGCTGCACGCCGGCCGCCACCAGTCGGCCCAGCAAGCCCTGCACCGCCTCGAGACCAGGCCCTGGCGCCTCCTGGGCTTCCAGCTGCAGGATAGTGTGCGCGAGCTCCTGCAGCAGAGGGGTTGGCAGCGGGTAGCAGCAGTCGAGCAGTTGGCGGTTGGAGTGAGCAAGTTCCTGCAGCAGGGCGGAGTGGCGGGCGGCTACAAGCAAACAAAGAACAGAAGGCCAGCAAGGAACATCAGCGTACGTCAGCGCTATGCGGGGTACGCATGTGGCTGGCTGTGACAACCATCAAAGCATGCAGCCTCAAGGTTGAACAGCATCTAATGGTTGTGTTGGTGAAAGCATTTTGTTGGGCTCCACTGCACGCACCTCAACCTGCCTTGCCTGCAGCAGGTGCGCCAGTTGGCCGATCAGCGCAAACAGCCGAAGCCAGTGCACGTAGTTGCACAACTGAAACACCACAGTCAGCAAGCAAGCAGGAGACCAGCCCAGCCAACTCAAACACAGCCCCAAACACAGCCCCAATTCACCTCAGCCGCGGCTAGCTGCGCTTCTCTCAGTGGGCCCACAGCCGACAACGCCGCCAGCAGCGACCCGATCTCTCTGCAGTAGCCGCTGACGAGGCGCTGCAGTATGCCGTCCGCCCCCGCCAGCGTCTGCTGCAGCTTGGCGGCTGCTGCGGCCGGCAGATGGGGGGGGAGCTGCAGCTTGCTGGTGCCTGCCGCCTGCCACAGGCCTGGGAGGCACTCCAGCAGCACCTCCGAGTGGCGCTGCAGGTTGCTGCAGCAGCAGCGCGGCGCGAATGATGAGTGCACATGAGAGGTGACACAGCATGACTGCGCTGCCAGTGCCTGCTGCCTGCCCTCAAGGTGCTCCAGCAGGACCTTTGACACGTGCTGTGAGCCCCTGCCAAGCAACTCAAGTGTCAAATGCGCAGTGATGGTGCATGGCATGGATGCATATGCAAACAGAGCACCAGCTTGCAGCTGTGGATGCAGCGCGAATGTGTAATGCTTTGCAGTGCATGGCAGTACGCTTGCTAGTGGCATGCCACACGGAATGTGAAGATTGAAAGACAGCAGCATTGCTTGAACATCACACAGCATACATAAGGTGGGCAATGAACACAAGCAGCAGGCGCTCCATGCCCTCACTTGAGGTACAGCAGCTCCCCAGCAGTGCACATTGTGTCCTGCACAAGCCGTGACCTGGGAGCTGGAGGCTGCAGCCCTGACAGCGGAGCAACCTCCGCCAGATGCCTGCTGCCTGGTAAGCCGCCACCCAAAAACCCGCTGGATAAGCTCCTAAGCCCTGAGCCCAGCTCGCTGACATGGCCAGCACCTGCGAGGGAGGACAGCAGGTTGGACCCGACAGCAGCCGCTGCCGCAGTGCTGCCAAGGTGGCCAGCGATGCTGCGGGCAAACGCAGCGCTGCCGCTGCCCGCAGCCGCTGCTGGCGGCAGGCCTGGTCTCGTTGCACTGCTGCTGCTGCTGCCGTCCCAGGTGCCTCGCCATCTGAGCAGCTGGGCTTCCGATATGGCTGCCGGGTCCTGCAGGGCCGTAGACAAGCAGGCAGCACAACGATCTCAACATCGTCTTGATGCCAGGGATCGCAAAAGGCTGCACGCATAGCTGCACTGCTGCAGCTGAGCAGGCGTCAGAGTGACCGCATGTGGCAGCTCCGACATGCTCTTCCGTCACGGCTCACCGCCGATGCTGCAGTTTAGCCAACACACCGCAAACCGTGTTACTGTGGTAGGACAGATGCAGCTGACGGTCTGCTGCAGCAGCCGTCTCCTCTCACGGCCAAACCACAGCAATGTCATCTCAGGCAGAGTCTGCCTGGTGTTCCGTGCACTGCCACGCCATGCCTGCCGTGTGCTCATACCCAGCGGTCCAGCTTGTGTGCGCCTCCCTGTCGGCGGCTCACTGCTGCTGCCAACCGCCAACCAGTGGCCTGCCCCACCGCATGCCCGTGCGCATCTGCCGCTGCACAGCTGCTGCCAAAGAAAGCTCGAGCGCGCACTGCACACCGCGCTGCACTCGCAGCCCTGCACAACCCCGTCGCGCTGGCCGACATGCTGAAGTACCCCTGCTGCAGCCACGCACACGCATTGTAAGCCACCTGCCGAGGCACAGGCAGCAGGGCCTGCGTCAGCCCACCTGCAGTCTCTCGTCGTCGGCGGCGGCTGCCATGGCCCCGCGCAGCCGCCCCACGCTGCGGTCATGCTCCGCGGCCACGGCCTGCATCGCTGCTGCAAAGCGCGCCTCCCTTGCAGCCAGCAGCAGCACCAGTGGGTCCTGGCCCTGGGCTGCCGGCAGGCCTTCGGCTTGCAGCTGCAGCATGTGCAGCGCAAGCTCGGATGCTGGCGCTGTGGGCAGGCCGGGGTCCTGGACCTCGGCTTGCAGCTGCTGGTAGACTTCTGACGCCCGCTGCAGAGGCCAGCGTGGGGCAGGGGCATGGGGGTGAGCGGTGCACAGCGCAAGCAGAGGTGCAGCTGGGTGTGCTGGTGGACGGCTGGTGCATGCTATGCATCTGAGCGCTGTTGCAGATGTGGCAGCAGCAGGGCAATGCGTTCGTGGAGCAACACGCAGCACAGGGTACAAATCGGCTGCTGGTGCAGCGGCAGGTGTTGCAAGGCAGGCACCCGTCTGACATGTCCTGCTAGATACATGCATTAGAATGCAGTTCACGATACATGTGCAGTGCTTCGACACATCTTGTCGCACTCTTTGTCTGTCGGCGTACCTTTTCTATCTCTGCGTGCAGTGCCGCCCAGACTTTGATGGTCCTGGGGCCAGGCTTGATGAGCCCGTTGGCCTTCTTGAACTCAGCAGTCACCTGCAGCAGCAGCAGCAGCAGCAGCAGCAGCAGCAGCAGACGCAGCAAACCAGCAGCAGCAGCAGCCGCGGCGGCGGCGGCGGCAGTTGTAAGGTTTAAGAGTCGGTAGGAAAGCACGGCAGCCGCCACCAACAGCATGCGTTCAGCCACGTGCGTGTCGCCGCGGCTTCGCCCAAGAATCCATCGCAGTTTGAAACAGACAACAGCATCACACGACCGCATGCGGCGCAGGCACAGCTCACGAGCCGCACATTGGCACACCGCACCTGTTCAAAGTCGCGTGCTGCTGCGTGAGCAGTGATGCGCTGCGGAGCACTGAACAAGCCTTGGAAGCGGCGCAGCAGCAGCTGCACACTACGGATGCGCTCCGCCTTTGCGCTGCGCTCCAGGATAGGGCCGAACACTGTGCTTGCACCATCTTGCACCTGAAGGCAGGAAAAGCGGGACGGGCAGCTGGCGATGTTACAAGGAAAGACAGAACTGCCGCAAAACAGCCCAAGCCCCGGTTTGTGTCACAAACGACAGTGCTACTTGCTGCGCTTGGCGACTGGCAAGGTACCAGCACCGCTCGTGCTGCAACATCTGCTGGTTGGCGATGTGCAGGGCGTCTGTGCTTGCCAACTGCCCCGATCACTCGTGCTGTGTTATCGTGCTGTTTGCTGTGGCATGACACAGGCTAGAGCAGTCAGTCTGGTGCATGCAAGCTGCACCATTTCAGCTGCAGCTGTGGTACGTATACAGCGCTGTGCATACTCTATGTGCAAGGCTCTGGCACAGGGCTGCATGCACTCCCACACCTGTTCACAAATCAGCGCGGTTGATACAGGCAAGGCTTTTTGCTCCTCACCTGTTGAATGGCGCTGTACAAAACCTCCGTGCTGATGCCTGTGCTGGTCGACTCAATGTGCTGCAGCTTCACGTAGATGTCATCAATGGTGGTCTTGCAGCTGATGAAGCGATCAAAGTTCTGCTTCACCTGCGTAAGTGAACGCAGTCAAAGTTACGCAGGGCAGCAGCAGGAGATGCAACAGCAGCGCTTGCCCTGCCAGAGTTTGCAAGCAGAATAAGCAACAAGCAACCCCTATAAAAGCCAGAGCACAGTGACAGCAATCGCTAGCCAGCAAGCACCCACGGTGCAAACTATGCACACCCTCACTGTGCATAACACAATCTTGTCCCCCTCCCGTACAAGATACAAGGTCTCTGCCTGCGCTGCCTATCCGGTTGCAGGTGCAGCACATCAGCACCAGCACCCAGTCACGGCTGAGCCACCGTGTCACTATATGTACACCTGTCCTGTGTGCACACGATTCAGCTGCTCTACTCGCAAGCTGCTCCAGCGGACCCACCGACCGCACGTCCTCTGTACCTGTACTGCGCAGCTGCCTCAAACGGCCACCAGCACCACAGCTTGTACATGCGAGCACACCACCGCAACGCACTCACCAGCTGCTTCAGCTGCCCCGTGCGCTCCCCCAGCTCTCTGTCGAGGGCCCGAAGGCCTGCCGCCAGCTCCCCTGCGCTGCTGCCCTCGTGGAAGACGGCCAGGTACGCCCCGGGCTCAAAACCCTCCTCACACAGCAGCAGCTTGGCCTGCATGCACGGTGTTTGCATGGCAGCGCAACAGGAACACACATAGAAAAGGGCGGCCAGCCCAGCTGCTGAGGACTGCTGGATGGCATCTTCTCCACAGCACAGGCAGTGCTCTGGGGCGCAGATGGACTGTTGCAGCTTGTCATTGCTGCAGCAGCTGACCATGCTTGCCAGCAAGGGCAGCAGACGACTGCGCATGCCTCGCAGAACCGCGTCGCTGCCACGCTTGGCCCAGCGGTCACGATGCTGTCTGACGCATGCCTGCTGCTGACACTTTGTTGAAGCAGCCAGCCAACAGCCCATCTTGGCCTGTCAGAAAATGCAATGCACCATCTGTTGGTGCATATTCATCAAGCTTGAGGTCATGAGGCAGTGCTGCTCCTGTCACCGGACCACACGCACCTGCTTCAGGCCACCAACAAAGCTTGCAGCCGGATGCGCCTCTTCACTGGCAGGCTTGGCCCTGCTGCTGCTGTGGCGTGCTGCCGACCCGCCCGTGCCTGCTGCTGCTGGCCCTGCGCTGCTGCTTGGCTGCCTGGTGAGCTCGGTTTTGCGACGCAGCTCCGGGACAGGTCCCTGGCGGGTCAGCTCTGAGAAAAAGCGCCCCACCGCGCCTTTGCCCTGCAATGAAGCACACACATCACTCAGACTTTGTGCTGGGCGGGGGTGCTGGCTGGTCACAGGCTGATGCAGCAGCAAGACGGCGCGCACCGCAGAGCCCTGCACAGCACACAGCCACATGTTAGAGACAACAAGATGCTGCGTTGCTGGTGCTGCTGCGGCCGCCAAACCTGCGCATGCATCCATCTGTTGCATAACGCAACCATACTCTGCGCAGTGCCCTGCGCTGCAGCCTCTGCCTTTTCCAATTGCACCCTTCAGCTGCCAAAGTTTTGGTAGCCATCCGTTATCAGCACTGATGCAGCAGCTAAGCATACCTAAACACACCAGCTGTTGCTGCCGCACCTGGTTGCCCTGCTTCCCTTGCTTGCCTGACACCGCTGCTGCCATGCCTTGCCCCGAGGGCATCATGATAGGCTGCTGCTGCTGCTGCTGCTCATCCGCACCAGGACGCTCCTGCAAGCACAGATGGATGTGTTTGGCAGGTTGAATTGTGCAGGACCCTGGTGGGCCTTGCCTAGCTGATGTCACAAACACATCACATCTTCCCAGCAGTTGCAGACAACATCACATCTGCCAGCAGCCTTGAAACACACGTGCAGACGACACAACACAGCACAACAAACAGCAGAATGCACGCACCAGCTTCATGTTGAGCAGGTTGATTGTGCCAAACCCTAAAGGGTCCTGGTACTGGTCCTGGCTGACAGTGAAGGTTGTGGTGGGATGCCACACTGCATCCCTGCTCTTGTCATCAACGGGTGCTGTTGACGCGACACTGCTTATCAGTTTCAAAACAGTTGATGACAGCTGCTCGCGGTCAACATCCTGCAAGCAGTAGATGTGGCAGCAGTGCGGGCTGCTGAAGCAGGACTGCTTATCAGTTCCCAAAGGCATTACAACTGCTGGCAGTTAAAACCTCGTAAGCAGCCGGCAGTGATGAGGCTAGTGCGCCTAGTGCCCTGGTGCTGTTGGAGGCTAGAGGGCCAATATGTTCTACATGTGGCATCATCAGGCCTACAAGCGTGGACACTCAGTGCATATCCATGAGCCAGTTGCAGCCGATGGGAGGGAAGCAAACACATGGGAGGGAATCAGACACATAGTGACAGACTCGAAGCAGACCATGCAAGTGATGAGGCATGGATGCTGCTGAGCTGTATCAAGAGAACAGCTGAATGAACCATGGCCTGTACACGAAGCTGCCCTCCTGCTGCAACCTGAGCTGTTCTGCTTTGCTGTGCACAGCTCCTGCAGGGCACATGCTTCTCACAAACAAGGTGGCTGTAGCCACACAGGGCAGCTTCTTGTTGCTGCTGCGCCTGCTGACCGAGTTGTGCGAGGGAACGTGAGGTAAGAGACACACAATTGAAGCAACAGTTTCCCCAGCAGTGTACTACACTGGCTGGCTGCTGAACTGGCTGGCTGCTGAATCTCAACCAGGCATCATAAATAGCAGTTCAGCGTACAATCACGCTGTGGATCAAGCCATCCTTGATCCACGTGGCTGTTTTGCTTCTGCTGCAGCAGTCACCTGCCAAGAGTTGGCCCCTGACATGCTGATGCCACTGAGCAGCGGGTCGATGCCCTCAGAACTGACATCCGTGTCATTAGAAGGGCGCGACGTCCTCCGCAGCTGCGTGACAACGTCTTCCTCCTCTGGTTCCTCCACGAAAGAAATGTCGTCGCTGTCTTCTTCCATCCTGTGCTCAGGGCCGTATGCTTTTGTGTCACCTCATATTGCTTGATTTTTTTTCAGTACTCTGCACACGGACTTTGTGCCAGTGCTGCAGCAAGTGGGGTTTGTAGTGTGAAAGGTCTGCACTGACCTGTGTGCAAAAACACTGCAAAGGTGACGGTTTGTGACGCACTGCTGCAGTTTCAGGGAGTTTCACGGCAACTGGTCGTGGTTCAAGTACTGCAGTGCTCTGCATTGCACCTTGCCCCGTGCTGCCAGGTATGCAAATCTCAAACGTCACTGTCATTACCGCGCCGCAGAACCGCAGATCCCTGATGAGAAAGCAGCAGAATGGCTGCTACGCAGACCTGCTGACCAGAAGTATACCCAATCAGTACGCACTGATGCAGACTAACACATGCAATGCCACCTCCCCTAAACACGGATGGGGACATTCAATGTTGTCAACGTCAGAGGGCAGCAGGCATGCACAGGTGCGGCGCCGTGTGTGTAAGCGTTAGTTGAAATGCCTGCGTAGTTTTAGCGTAATTGGGAGGGGGTGAAGCAAAAGGGCATGAACATGAGTTAAAGTCAGCGCTGGAGAGCTGGGTAGGTGAAGGTTGTTGCCGCTCAAGGCTGAGTGCTGACGTTGCCATGTAAAGCTAGCATCAACAGATGCATCTCAAGGCTTGCCTGCCTGCAGGTGATGGCGAAGGGCTGGTGAGGGGTTGAGCGGCGGGGTTCAGGCAGGTCATCTGTCCTTGTTCTCACCAGTTGAAATAGAAGGCACGACCCATATCATGTCTAAAGCTGCTACATTACATTACATGCTCCACCCAACAAGGAATCAATCAATCAATCAATCAATCAATCAATCAATCAATCAATCAATCAATCAATCGTTCCATTTGCGGGGGTGGCGACCTTGGAGGCCAGTGCGTGTCAAACAGCCAAAAGATATTCTTCACCCGACGATCAAGTTATTTGCGAAGATCTAGGCCGGTGCAGGCTGTGACCAGAGCTCAGCGCCCACCTCAACTTCGAACTCTCAGTTCGAATTTACTCGGCCTTTAGCGCGCCTGCGGGCGCGCTTCTTCTTCCTTAACCTTTTTTTCGTGATGCTCGTGAAGTAAGGTGGCGTGCAGGGCTGGTTTGGTGGATCTTGGGCACAGGGCAGCAGGCACTCCACTGAGAACGCGTTTGGGTCAGCGCTACGCTGCTTGGACGTTGATGTCAACAGAAGGCACATTGAACATAAGGCTATGGCACCGGCTACATTGATGCGAACGTGCTTGGGGGAGGCACGCCCACTTCAACGGTCATGACTGGGAACAGACCGATGGACTGTCTGGCGGGCCAGTACCGCCAGGAGCTCCAAGTGGGAAGACAATGCATTGAGCGTGATGCATGCATCTGCAACCGTGCCAGCAGCCTGCGTTCAATCCCTGTCATTCTGCAGAAGCAGCCAGAGCAGCAACAGCAGCAGTAGGCTCATGCAGCAGTGGTTGCAAATGCGGCAGCAGTTCATGGCCAGGTCTGAGCTGTGTCTCGCCAGCCTTATGGCCGATCCTGTGGCGAGTCTAATGCTGTACCTGGCGTGTCCTGTTGCTACTGCTGCAACAACAGTTGTCGGCGCCGCTGTCGCTTGTTGCTGCCTTCACAAAGTGTGCCTGCTGCCTACCCTGCCGCCCCTGCTTCACAAGCAACTTATGAACATGACACAGGACCACAGGATGTCTCAGGAGTGCAGCCTGGCAGTGCAGACCGGCAGGGCCACAGGGGCCCCTGCAGGCCAGCAGCCAGCTCCTGGCCCCTGTGGTCCTGTGACTCGCCTGCCCAGGCAATATGTGGTGATTGATGGCTTCTGCCATCCAGTCACCAATCCTCGCTTTGGCGAGGGCCCATCTAGCGCCCCTGCCTGCCCTGACGTTAGCTCACACGTGTGGCTGCAGGGTGCATGGCACAAGGTGTGCATTGACACGTATGCCTCCGCTTCTGCAGGTGGCTACATGGGCACACCCCAACCCGCGAACCGACCAACCCGCATTGCTGCGCGTATTACCAACCCTACAAACCCACTTGCAGCTGCGGATACCGAAGTTCCTGCCGCCACTGCAGCACCTGGTGGCCCCACTGAGATTGAGGCTGCACCGTCCAGCGGAACAATCACTGGGTCTAGCCGCGCCCAGAGACGTCAAACCAGAGATGAGAACAGTTGGGGTTACCAGGTGAAGCTGTTTGGCCCACGCAGGACAGCAACCACCGTCGCCCAGGTGCGGGCCGCAGGCCTGAATGCTGTTGCACAGATGTCAGGAGGAGATGTGCCATGCGACTTGCTCACAGGCAGGGCCTTCTGGGCGGGGCAGACAGCCATCGTGTTCACCATGCCGTCATCCGCAGTGCGCCAGCTGACAGCATGCATGGTGGTCATGCTGAAGCAGCAGCTTCAGCGTGTACTGCACTGGCGCGCTGTATTTACCTTCAATGGCGCAGTCATCCTGTCAGCACGCGGGGCTCATGCAGGCCGCACTCAAGCGGGCCGGCGTGAGCAGCTGAGCGCCGGCCTGGTGCTGTCTAACCAGTATGCTGTGCTCGAGCCTGATGCTGAGTTATCTCAGGCCGCATTACCGGGTGACGACTACGCCGCTGAGGGCTACACGGAGGATGAGGAGGATGAGCTTGTGCCTGCATCCGAGGACGAGGAACAGCAGCCCGCAGGCACTGAGCAGGCAGCACCTGCTCGGCGCAGCACAGGTCAGCAGCAGGGCTGCAGGCACAGCCAACGCTCCAACAACACCAGGCCCAGCCGCAGGACCCTGCAGCATCGCCGCCACCGCCCCAACAGGACACCGGTGCAGCCAGGTAGCAGTGGATTGGTGTGCGGCGTCCTCAATGTGAACAACATGCCCAAGGCAGGTCAAAGCCTGGTGGAAGTTTGCCAATTACTCAAAGATCTGCGCTGCGACATCATGGGCTTTGTGGAAACCAAGGAGGCGCCAGGGAAGCTGCGGCCTGCCGATCTCATTCCGGGCTACACATACATCAGTAAGGCCAGGCCTCTTGGGGAGAATGGGTGTGCCAGTGGTGGTGTTGCGGTTGCTGTGCATGCCGCTGTTGCCAATGCTGTGAAAGTGTTTGCTTTTGCTGATCAGCAATACGAGGATGCACTGTGGCTAGTGATGCCAGGGCAGAATGGTGCTCCTAAGCTGTTTATTGGAGTGGTGTATATGCCTGATATGAACAAGCATGCGCCAGTGAGGAGGGCTGCTTACTCAGCGCTGCAGGAGGACCTCGCATACCTGTCGAGCAGAGGCTCTGTGTTGATCATGGGTGACTTCAACGCCAGGGTCGGGCAAGGTGCAAGCCCCACAGATCGCATTGGCATGCATGGCGAAACAACCACAAACAACAATGGCGAACTCCTTCTCTCGCTGCTCAATGCCGTCAATCTCTACTCACTGAATGCCCGCACAGCACCCACCTCTCCCCACCAGCACATCACATGTGACAGGTCCCACAGGGGCACCGCGCGGAGGTCCCTCAATGACTACATCATTGCGTCTGCTGACATTGCTATGCCGTGCCAAGCTGCCGCCAGGCCAACAGCCAAGGTTGGGCCATACACAGTGGGTTCTACTGACCACCTGCCAGTGTCTGCTTGCATTCAAAGGCCTGTGGCACGTCGCCCTGCAAAACAGGTCAAGCTGCGCCTCAATGCACAGCCGAATGATTTCAAAATGCGCAACGGGGAGCAATCGGCCGAACTTGAGGCGTACCAGGAGGCCCTGGCACAGCTGGGCGCTGCTTATACGTCCACTATTACCGTGCTACAACAGCAGGTTTCTGCAGCTCAACTTACGGCCAATGCTGCAGTACAACAAGCACATGCGCAGCTGCTGGGAGCGCTTCGTCAGGCGGTCAATGCCAGTTTTGGGTTTAAAAGGGTCTGGGTTGGCAAGTCCTTCCCGTGGTGGACACAGGAGCTGACAAATGCTGTGCAGGCCAGGGTGCAGGCCTTTACACAGTACAGGGAGTCCGGCCTTGTTGCAGACTGGGATGCATTTGATCAGCAGCGCAAGGCTACTGCACAGCTTATCAAAGCAGCTGAGAAGCAGCACAAACAGCGATGCGAGCATGCAATCACTGCAGCGTACAGAGACCGCTTAAATGATGACAGCACGCTTGGGGAGAAGGATATGTGGCAGCTTGTGCGTCGCCTGTGCCCTAAGCATGTCAGCGAGGCCGTGTACAGTGTCATGCAGCACCCCTCAGGACAGACGGCTTCAACCCCTGCAGAAAAAGCAGATGCATTCAAATGCCACTATCAGCGTGTTGGTAGCCATGCAGCGTTTGCCGCCGCAAACCCCCAGTTCGACCCAGCGCACATGACACAGGTTGCCGCCAATGTACAGCAGTACCTTCATGACTCAACCGCACCTCATGCTGCCCCACCCTGCCCGCTGGACTTGCCCATCACTGCCGCCGAGGTTTCTGCATGCTTGCAGCGTCTACGCACAGGCAAAGCTGGCAACCCTGCAGAGGAAGGCATTGTCAACGAGCTTTTGAAGTACGGAGGCAACACAGTTGCAGACATGCTGCTGCAGTACTGCAGCCTCATGTGGCAGCTTGAGCAGGTACATCAGGTGCCGGGGACAGTCGTCAGCATGCCTAAGAAGGGCGATCTGACAGACCCAGGCAACTACCGCGGCATCACCCTGCTCAGCGTGCTCTATAAGTTCTACACCAGCGTCCTCAATCAGCGCCTTATCAAGTTTGCAGAGGGCGAGCAGCAGGAGCAGCAGCAGCAAACACAAGCACAGCAGCAGCAGCAGCAGCAACAGCAGCAGCAGCAGCAGCAAGGCCAGCATTCAGCACAACAGCAGCAGCAGCAGCAGCAGCAGCCACGCGCAACTGCTGCTACAGCAGCAGCGGCGCCGCTGCTGCACGAGAGTCAGAACGGATTCCGCCCCAAGCGCAGTTGTGCTGACCATCAAAGCGTGCTCAGCGAGGTCCTTAATGGCAGGAAAGCTGAGGGAAAGGAGTCATATGTGTTGTTTGTTGACACCTTCAAGGCATTCCCTACGGTCTGGCTTGATGGCTTGTTCCAGAAGCTGTGGGATAAGGGTGTGCGTGGCAAGATGTTCCGTGTCTTGTACAACTTGTATCAGGGCGCGCAGCGTGTGGTGTCTCATGAGGGTTGCACCACGGATAGGTTCACCTGCGACCTTGGCCTGCATGAGGGTGATGTTATTTCGCCCACACTGTACCTGTTGTTTATCGACGACTTGCTGCGTGACGTGCATGCAAAGCACCCTGGCGTTACCCTCATGGGCCCTCGTGACGAACCTGCAGGCCAAGTTGTGGCAGCCATGCAGGCTGATGACTTTGTTGCTGTCTGCGGGTCTCTGTCTGAAGTTCAGGCTGTGGCTGCAACTGTTTACAATTACAGTTGCCAGTGGCGCTTCAAGCTCCACAGCTTGAAGTCTGCCGTCATGCATGTGCTGCCAGCAAGACAGACCAGCCAGCTGGTCGACTCCGGCATTGTTTGGAACAATGTCCCTGTGCCTGTTGTATCGGAGTACTGCTATCTTGGCCTGTGGTTCAACAATACCTGTACATGGACCACACATTTTGAGAAGATGCTGGCTAAGGTGCAACGTGTGAAGGGTGCGCTCATGCCAATTTGGAAGAGCCGCAGCATCAGTGTGGAGGTTAAACGCATACTGTTGCTGACGTGTGTCCGTCCCATTGTCGAATATGGCAGTGAGGTTTGGTTTCCGTCCACAGCTAGGCAACTGCAGCTGATTGACAAAGTGCAGACAGACATCATCAAATGCGCAATGCGCTGTGGCAAGGAGCGCCCATGCTCTTCAGCTCTCTTGGCAGAATGGGGTGTGAAACCGTTGCATATGTGGCTTCATCAGAGGGCTTTGGAGTACTACTACAAGATTCAGCGTATGCAGGGCGTTCGGCTGCCAAATCAAGTGTTTACAGCTGAGTGGAGGCGTCCTAGTGGTGCTGTGGCGGTGACACCGTGGCACAAGTATGTGCAGAGCCTGCTGTGCAAGTATGGTGTGAATGTTGTGACCGCGGAAGGCAGAGCCAGTGCGTGCAAGAGCCATGTCAACAAGCAGGTCAAGACACTACATGCTGAAAGGATTGCATGTGAAACGTTGGAACACTCCACTCTGAGTCGGTATGTGGCTCATGTGCATCCCTCTCATGTTGATGCTATGGGTTTCAGGAGGCCTAGGCCGTACTTGCGTTCAGTGGCAATTCCACGTGGTATTGAATTGCTGTTGCGCGTTCGTATGGGTTGTCTGTGTGTACATGAGCGTACTAGTCAGTTTGGCGGTCGCAGAGCTAACTCCACTTCAGGATGTCCTTGTTGTGGTGCAGAAGTTGAGTCTTTGTCACACTTCATGTTTGATTGCCCTGCTACTTCTGCTCAGAGGGATGATATGTTTGCTGAGATCAGATCCCTGCCTGGTTGCGCTGAAAAGTTGCGCAGCGTTTTGTCCATGGCTGATTCGTCAATCAAGGTGTTGCGTTTTGTATCTGATGATATTTGGGGCAGTTCTGGAAGATGTCTGATGGTGTCACCGTGTATTGCTGCTTTTCTTGTCAAGTCTTGGGATGTGCGCAATGCATGCAAACATTCTGGAGCAGTGCTCCCTCCTCTTTCCGCCCCGGTGGGGCGCGGGGCCGATGGCGCTGATGCTATGGCTTGAATGGGTAATATGATGATGATGATGAAGCTGCTTTTTGTATGCTGTCATCACCTTTATTTGAGCTGCTGTAGATGTGTGCTGCACCACTTGTGCAGCTGATGGCTGGCGGCTGGTGGATGGCCATCAATTCTAAGCGCAAGTCTGTGCCCTGAGGTTGTCTCTGCAGTATGCGGCAATGTCAGCAAGGTCTGTTTATTGACACGCAGCACTGCTGGACTCCCTACTTGCTGGCACGTGATGACTGAGGGTTGGTGGACCCACCAGGGAGGTTGACAATCCCTGTTATGTAACATGTTGCATTCTTGTCAATGCGCACCTTGCCTGCTTGCAGGTGATGGCTGAGGGGTGGTGGGCAGCTGGCAACGTGCCTGCTGTAGAGGATCGTGTGGTGCGGGCGCTGCTGTTGGGCTACACCATCCAGACATGTCTGGAGCTCTGTACAGAGCTTGCACCAGGTGAGGAGGTTGTAACATGATTAGTGACACGGTTTGTAACATCGCTTGAAACTTGCAGCTGCCACTGCACTTCCTGCATGTTTCTAGGTGTACGCAAACAATGCACTGCAGAAGGCAGCACCACTGCCATGTGTACCAACCAGCATGTGCAGCTGGGATGTGTGCTTGCAGCTGGGCAGAATGTGTCGGGACTTGTTGTAGCTGCTGCTGCTGTTGCTGCTGCTGCTGCTGCTGTTGCTGCTGCTGCTGCTGCTGCTGCTGCTGCTGCTGCTGCTGCTGCTGCTGCTGTGGCAGTCTGCATTTGCTGCCGATGCCTATGTTGTAGCACTGACAATCATTACACACTGCCGCTCCTGCTGCTGCCGCCGCCGCCACAGCTGGAGCATTTGTTGCCACAAGCGGCAACATGGCTGCATCCTTTGTGGCGTCAAGCTGTTACAACGTGCTGGCTCTGTGCATGAATGACGTGGCCGCTCAGCAGACGCGGTCTGCGGTTCTCAGGACGCTTGGTAAGGAGTGGCTCATGAAGCTGCTGCCATTGCAGAGCAAGTCGTAAGTGACTGTGTGTGACAGTTGGATGTGTGTGTTCTGCATGTACAGCTTGATCAGTGATGTGAGTTGTTTCAATTACGCAGTCTGCACTTTTGCCCTGCTGACAGCTGCACGGGCAGCGCCTGTGTCGGCGACAACCGCTGCAAGCAGTTGAACCTCAAGCAGTAGATCGGTGGAGTACGGCCGAACGCGGAACGTCGACCAGCAATTATATAACTGTCCTGGACAAAACTGGGAGCGCAAGTTGCACGTAAGCGTTTTGCGGTGTCAGTATGGTATCCATACATTACATTACATTACATGCTCCACCCAACAAGGAGTGGGAACCCCATTCAGGAGCCAACGAGAGGCTCATTGGGGGTATCCAATTCAATTTCTTTGCTGCGGTGTCCCGAACGGACGTGGGCGTCAGCAGGTGACACGCTGTGCACCGTCTGCTGTTCTAAGCTCAGTAGATTACTGCGTTGCTGCGGCCACTTGGGAGGTACAACGAAGTATTGTTGAAGCAATACGTTTTGCACGGCGTTTTGTCATCTTGCTTGGTAACTCAACGGCGTCGTGAACCGAGCCGTAATCTGCTTAGGTTGCACATGACAGCAGGGATGACACCGGTTTTTCTAAGGTTACACCAGCTTCTAGAGCCACATTTGCATCACCGTAGAAAGGCATATATATACCGTGGGGCCTGCAGGCACAGCATACTCGTTCGCTTACTGGAATCAAACGCCTCCGCTGCCACTACACGATTTGCACAGATACTTTGACTTGTAACTTCTGAAAATTAACTCACGTAGAGGTCTTGCATAGCACCGCAGTCACCAGCACCACACGCAGGACATCTCCACCCCGGCAAGCCGAACTTTGAGAGGATGGCCAGCCGGCGATTCAACCTCCTTGGAGCTGTTTGCCTGATCATAGTTTGCTGTAAGTTCAATGGTGAGTGCTGCTGCGTTGTCGGCAGCGTTCAGGGAACAGCTGTCCACTGCTCCATCAGCATGCATAGACTGTTCACCTGCTCAGCATCTGCCAGCGCACGGCAGACTTTTGGCAGGCAGAAGCATGTAGCAACTGCCAATGGCGTCATGCTGTGTTTGGCGCTGTTGAATCCACGGTAGCACAAGTCCATCTCTGCAGTCCCGCATGTGCCTGTCCTGCCAGCATCGTCATGCGATAGTGTGCTCTGCATGTCAGCGGCGGCAGCAGCAGCAACAGCAGCAGCAGTAGCAGCAGCTCGTGTATGCACGCGTGGTCAATGCCAACTTTTTGCTTGGTCCAGTCACATAATGGGTTTGCATCGCACTCACGTTAAACCAATGAGGTTGTTTCGCTGAATATTGTACATGGTTCTTGCGCACCCTGCAGGCGTCAACTCCTCAGCCATTTCAAACAAGCAGCAGCTGCAGCAGCTTCCAGATGTGCTGGCTAGGGTCACGCCTGATGGATTCGCGGCGGCCACGGCGGAGAATTTGCCTGCAGAAGCGCCTCAGGAGCTCGGCAGCTTGGGTGAGTAATTCGTCACTAGATCACAACATCGCTGTTTTGAGCCACCATGCTTGGATGCGCAGTGGTGTGCCGAAAGCGGCAAGTGGGAGGCTGGTGGTGTGGGATGACCTGCTCAGACCAGCCATGGTTGCCATCATGCATCCACATCAACATAGTTGCAACTGCAACTGTAGCACCGTTTCCTGCAGCAAAGTGTCAAGTACCACTGCCACCTGATGGGTGACCACATGCTGGCCTGTGTTGCAGGCCACGGGTGCTTCAACAAAAAGCACAATCAGTAGTGCTGCATTACCCAACAGTTGCCAGTCCCTGCTGCAAGGTGCCCATTCTGCCGCTGAAAGCCAGCAGACACGATTTCAAGAACCAAATTGCCCAACTACTTTACTTCAGATGCTGCCAACGCTAACAAACATGCAGCAGCGGCCGAGTCACCATTTGATGAGGCGGCTGCTCCTGCTACCATGTCCAGGGTTCTGTGTCCATTACATTACATTGCATCACCTGCTTCGAATGTCACCTCAACTAATCAACGCACGCCCTCGGGGATGTGCTGTGCCAACTGCTGCAGGACTTGAACCGCCGCTGGGCCGGCGAGCCACATCGCATGGCAGCTGGGCAGGCAGAAAGCTGCGACAGTCCGTCACCAACTCTCGCTCAGCTCAAATCCCCCATGCACTGGGAGCTGCACAGGTGAGCGTTACAGGCTACACAGCTGCTCATGCAACGTGAACCCAGCATGCAGAGTATCCTGCAAGTTATAACCCAGCAGTGTACAGCATGCATGCAGACGGGCATGCATATGTTACACCGCACAGCTGCATCGTCCTTTTCTTGCAATACGGGTGCATGCAGACGGGCTGTTGATGCTTGGCCAACCCATGCTGTGGCTCCAATTGTAGCAGCTCATAGGTGGCAGTCGGGGTGCAGTGTTGAGCGGCATTGCCTACTCTCCTGCTGCTGCACTGCAGACCGCCATTGCTAGGGCTGTGAATGAAGGCGCGGGGCGCAGTGCCATGACGGCAGCCTCCAAGGGCCTGGACTACGCAAGGCTCGCCACAAAGGCTTCTGCTGACCCTTGGGTGAGCACGGCTCTGTGTCACGTTGTGCGCATTGCATCATACTGTTGCAGAAGCTCTTCCAGGGAGAGACAGCTTGCACGATCACGTGTGTCAGACTTCAAAATTAGAATTAAAACACTCTGTGCAATGCAGGCTGCGTCAGTTGGTGTCAACAGCGCTGGCAGCCTTTCTAAGTCGGCAGGCAGCTTTTTGGTATGATTGTGGAGCCCTGTTGAGTCCTTCAATGATGGCGCAACTGACCCGCCGTGTGCTGTGTGCTGTGTCTGCAGGAGTTTGGTCGGCGCAAGCTGCTGCAGGGGGCAACCGATTCCCGCTCCGACCGCATCAGCCAAGCACTCAACGCTGCACATGTGAGAGACTTGCGGCATACCAACAGCCAACATCATGGCCAGCGTGACATCCCTGAGAACTCTTTGGTGATCACGTCTTATATTTTTTCAACAAACTCAGCAAGGGTTGGCAATGTACTGCAGCAATCCTTTAGCCTGCTCGATTGATATGCAGCAACACATTGACTGCACAACCTGCGTTTGCAAACAATCACCTGTGTCTTTTATGCATGCAGGATGCCATTGACCGCGCAGTGGCCTCTGGAGCCGGCCCCAGCGATGCACGCAGTGCCACCAATGCCAACCTGGCGTACGCAAGGTTGACCACACAGCCTGCTACCGACCCCTGGGAGTTTGGCCGCAAGCTGCAGCAGGCGGCAACAAACTCTCGCTCTGACCTTATCAGCCAAGCACTGAGCGCTGCACATGTGAGAGCCCTGGCTAGTTCAGTCTCTTCAGTGACTTGCAGTAGCAATGCTCTTCATCATGTGTCTGCTGAGCGTGTGTGCCAGTTGTCGCTTTTGTGTTACATGCTGCTTGTCCTTCTGCTGGCTCCATTACATGCATACATACCGCATGTTGACTTGTACAATTGCTTGTCTCTCTATCTCTCGACTCAACTTTCGTCAGGCAACTGACAAACTCATTCGTTCACGTTATGCGCTGCTGCTTATATATCAATACATGTCCTTGCTGTGCCTGCAGGACGCCATTGGCCGCGCAGTTTCAGCTGGAGCCAGCCCCAGCGATACACGTGGCGCCGCCAACGCTAACTTGGCGTACGCAAAGATGACCACACAGCCTGCCACGGACCCCTGGGAATTTGGCCGCAAGTAGGCCTGCCTGACAGCATTACTCGCCAGCGGAGCTCAGCTCTGAGCTGAAGGGTCGTCAGGTACAATGAGGTGGTCTGTGGTGCAACGACGCTGTTGCTGCTTACGCAGCCGACGTGCTTACTCAGCAACTTGTCGTTTGCATTCAGCAGAGTCATACTAGCCTCGCAGTGCGTTGTAACCGCTCAGGGTGTTGCCGTGGTGATACTATACATTGTGATCTTACCTTGTGCATTGCTGCATGTGGTGAGACTGAGGCGCCTAGAATGGTCAGCATTCCCAGTTGTGCTGGTATCATCCTCAAGATGTTTGCTGGCTGCTATTCATGAGTAGGCAGATGTGTATGGCATTCGCAATTCTTTAGCGTTGACTTGTACAGGCAGCTTCGTCTTTAAACTCCCGCTGCTTGCAGACATGATGTGGTGACCTTTTGATGTTTTCATATGACGTAGCCGTGCATGTGTGCGCAGTTTTATAGTTGCTGTTTCTGGGATTGTGCAGTGCCGCCAGTGTTGTGCAGTGCTCCAGACTTGAGTCATAGCAGCCGCAGTGCATCTGCACAGCTCCTTGTGCTAGCTGATGCAGCTGTGATTGCTGCTGCAAGCAACTGCAAAGTTGTTCACATACGCAAGCAACTGCAAAGTTGTTCACATGCGTGTGCATTTTATTGTTGCACAGTGGCACCCATTGCTTGGTCCTTGATTCCGTGATCAGGCGTACTGCATGTCGCCCTTGAGCCATGCGCCATGCAAGCCATGCGCTTCACCAAAAGAGGCAGAGATTACTCTGACACAACTCAGCTGTGCAGTCCAAATTGACGTTTGATGTGCCACATAGGCCGTGATCTGTTTGCTGTTCAAGTTTGGTATGCCAGTACCACTATAGCCGTTTGTGGGCCGCAAGCAGGGCTGGACTTTGCCTATGTGGGCTGAGCGCTGCTTCCCAGGTGGGAAAGGCGTATGCAAGGCAGGCGTTTGTTATGCCTGCTGCCGCTGAGTGGCCAGCTGGGGGCCTGCAGGGGCTGATTACAACTGCACTAGTGTCGTTTGCACATTGTGAGCAACGCATCAAGGGAGTGGAGCTGCACTTGTGGCCATACCCCAGGGTTGTTGCCATTGCCTGCCCAAAGCATTGCCAAGCTAAATGCCAACTCGACTGCTGAATGGGGAGCTGAGCTGGTGAACATGTGTTGTCTACAGCAAGCACCGGTACCGGCCAAGTCTGTGTGGGCAAATGGCAGCAAGCATGTTTTGATGGTTGCAGCCGTGCAGCCTGCGGTGCAGCGTAAGGGCTGTACATGGAACCCCAGGTACTGCCCTGAAAGGTTGTGCTTGCAGGCGGCTGATACGGCACTGCACTTACTGAAGTTCTGAGGCAGGTGGACTTTCTTCACCACACGGGAGCCTGTGTACACCTGGATATTACAACCACAATGTAATACTTGCATACATTACATTACATTACATGCTCCACCCAACAAGGAGTGGGAACCCCATTCAGGAGCCAACGAGAGGCTCATTGGGGGGGGGGGATCCTCATAGAATATATCATCGTCATCAGAACAAACAAAAGAATCAGCAGAGAAGAATTACTATGTGTCTCAAACAGCTACAACAAACCAGTGCAGTACTTGCGCTTTTGCTCTGTTGCTGTAGCCAAAGATACGTGCCAATAATTTGGGGCTTTTTGGCAGCCGAGGGGTGATACAGGTTTTACCGGGGGGGAGGAAGGGGGGGTGCATGACCCCCAAGAGCGCCGCTGCCCAAGGGGCATGTGAAAGGAGACGGCACTAGCATTCAGTACATGCCAAGTGCCCACCACCCACCCACATGCATAGAGCAACTGCTGCTGTCGCTGTTGTTGCTGTAGTACGCACGCACTGCTGATAACCCACTGTAAATGACGCTGACGGCATCCTGTGACTGGCTCGGTGCGCCTGCCCAAGGGGCATGTATATAGCTCCGGTGGATGGACCCGTATCGTGTCACCCCAAAGCGACAAAAAGCCCCAGATGACTGCTATATCTCGTGGCCTGGAGCATGTTCGTGCCCCACTGGGGTGAAACAAGTTTACCGCGGGTGATGCGGCTCGCCTGAGGTGGCTGGGGCATGTTGTGCGAATGGATGAGGGCAGAATCCCCTAAGTTGCTGTGTTTTCTTCACTGCATGGAGTTACGAAGCGGCCTAAGGGCCGGCCTCAGCTTGGTGGCAGGATTGTGTATACAGCGACTTGCAGCCGCTGGGACTCCCTCATCAGATGGATGACCTGCGTGGTTGCCATCTTATGAGGGGCGCATAGCGCTCTATGACCTACAAAATTACACACCCTGATGCTGTGGGGGCTCGCCGGCGATTTTCCCGTTCTTCCTCCCACTACAGGCAGCAGCAGTCACTAATGAGACAGCAGCACTTACAGCAGATACATCCGGTTTCTGGCGAGCCGTGTATGATTGCTGGTGTGGGCTGGCAGTGCCCTTCAGGGAGAATTCATCCCACGCGGGAGTGCACTGACGCTGTGGTCCAGCTCAGGGCCATCAGCAATTAGGGTTTGGGTGTGATCGTTGCATGAGAGATCTGTCAAGCGAGCGCTCTTGCGTTCAAGGTTTTGGCCATATCTGGCCCTAGCTTGTGGGCCTGCGCCCACCGGTCAGGAACCACCGAAGGTGGCTTGGGAGCGGCCCCCCCCCCTGTTTTGGGTTTTCACGCTTGCTAGAAAAACGTGTGATTGATTGGTGCGGGTTCACCCAGGGTGATACGATGTGTCAGGCCAGTTAGAAACATGCAACAAGGTCATAGAGCAAAAAGCCAGAGATACAGCAAACGTATTGTCTTGTGCAAGGCGCAACTTCATGAGATGACAGCCACAGAACAGACTCTGTTCATCAAATGCATCGACTTTGGAGGCAGGGCGGGGCTTTGGCTGCAGGACCACACACTTACAGACAGGAAGCAGTCGTTTCCAAGCACGTGCACGTGCAACTCTGCAACTGCAGGGTGCTTGCAGGAGCAGCGGCACTGCCACACCTCTGTTGCAGTGCTGCAGAGTCCTTCTACATCAACACATTCGTTGGGGTTAGAGTGCTGCTGCTTGGTACATTCGTTTGCATGGTCTTGCTGCCAACGCTGCCACAGACTCCTGCTTGAGAATGTGAGCAACTTTCCCTGAGGCTACCTGAGGTGCAACCACATTATCACATTTTCACATTATTTTGCCCGTTTGGGGAGCCAATGACAGGCTCATTGGGCAAGGAGCAAAACAGAAGCAAGCCAAAAACAAGGACAAGGCCAAACCAACAGGTTGCTCTGCAACTACACTGCTGGCCAGCCGCGGTGAGCCGCCTTCTGGTTCAGTGCGCGCTGCGCCACTGACCTCCACTCCCCGTTCATGCCAGCCTGCTGCAAGCTGTCGGGCACACCCCTCACTGCCTGCAGGTCGCCGATGCCTGCCACTGCCTGCATTGTTGCATTGAGCAGCCTGTCATATCCTGCCGGCCCCTCCATGTCGTGCTTCCTCAGGCCCCGCTGGCACCGCATGTGGTTGTCCAGCAGCATCACTGCCTGCTCTAGCCTGGATGACTTTGGCTGTGGCAGGTTGGTGTAGCGTCTTGGCAGCAGCTTGAAGTACCTCACCACCTGGAGCGGTGCAGCAGCACCAGCAGCAGCAACAACCAAATGATGTGCAGCTACTGATCCACAGCCAACAGCTGGCATGTGCTTCCGTTGGTGCAGGGCAGTTGGGTGGCAAGACTGTGCTGGCAAGGTCACTGAGAGTGCATGCAAGGATTGACAACTTGACAGCAGCTACCATGTTGTGAGAAAACGTTGTTCTCCCCCTTGCACAGAGTACACTCCACACAACTTCTCACTTGCTGTGCAGCAAGAGTGTGCAGTTGAGCTTACATTGCATGCTGGTTGGTGGTGGGCGGGGGGTGACAAATCCTCAACTGCACCATCCAAACAATGGGCTGCATGCATCTGGAGTTCCCCGCTAGCGGTTCGCTCACCTGCTGTGCGGTGTGGCTGCTGGCCAGGGCCTTGCTGTTGGGTGGCAGCCGCACATCACTCTTGTAGCGCTGGAACACCACGTCACAGTTGGGCAGCGGGCCCTGCACGTCCCTGCCTTGGAACAGCCGGATGCGGTTCTCACCGCATTGCATGCGGTAGTGTATGCCTGCAGAAGCGAACTGCGCCTGCAGCTGATCGTGCACAGCCTTGCGCTGTGCTTGCGTCACTGTTGGTAAGTTGTCGTTCAGGCGCACAAAGAAGTCCCAGTCACTCCTGCCTTTCAGGCTAGTGCTTTTGGCTGTGCTGCCCTGCAGCTGCACAGTGGCATGGCCCTGGAAGACCTGCATCACCACCTGAAGCAGCAGCAAACACACACATAGCAAGCATCTGCACCTGCACTTGCAGACTTTCAGCAGGATGCACACGATTTTGCAAAACGAAAGACTGTACAGGAAGTGTTACAGATAGTGCTGGTGCAGATGCCTACTCTCTAGAAGTTGTTGATGTAGATCTGATGTGCGCTCGCACAGCTGGTGTTGGGCTTCAGGTCTGCGCTTCAGTCTGCCTGCAGGGGCCGACCTGGTCACAGCATCGCTTCACCGACCTCAGTCTCGCGTCTTTCTTGTTCATGCCACGCATGTTGAGTGCCTGCATTGCTGCCCCTGGGCTAGGAAAGGGAGCCCTACCAGGGCCAGCCCAGACATCCTGTGCTGCTGCCATGCTCAGAATGCTTCTGCGCCTGGGTTGAACATCTCTCTTCCTACCAAAACATGCAGGAGTTGGTAAACCGGTACAGAATTGATCATAGAGTTTGGAATAAGGTTCGCGCAGCGTTGGGCAAAATCTGACTGTCGTTGGGCCAACGGTAACCAACTGAAGACGCCGGTTTGAACTCTGTCCAGTAGTAATGTGTCAGTGAACCTTTTGGACATGCGATACACACACCAGGCTGTATTGTCCGAATCTGTCAGAATTAGTGAGCTGTTGCTTACCATTCCTCGTGTGCCATCTGCTGTAGGCTCGTGCTGCAGCGTCGCAACAGTTTCTTGGTCCACGGAGAGACGCGCTAATCAGCATGTACATGCACTCTCTTTCGTTTGCACGCCTCCCAACGTCAGCAGCTGCTGCCGCCGCCGCCACAGCTGGAGCATTTGTTGCCACAAGCGGCAACATGGCTGCATCCTTTGTGGCGTCGAGCTGTTACAACGTGCTGGCTCTGTGTATGAATGACGTGGCCGCTCAGCAGACGCGGTCTGCGGTTCGCAGGACGCTTGGTAAGGAGTGGCTCATGAAGCTGCTGCCATTGCAGAGCAAGTCGTAAGTGACTGTGTATGACAGTTGGATGTGTGTGTTCTTCATGTACAGCTTGTTCAGTGATGTGAGTTGTTTCAATTACGCAGTCTGCACTTTTGCCTTGCTGACAGCTGCACGGGCAGCGCCTGTGTCGGCGACAACCGCTGCAAGCAGTTGAACCTCAAGCAGTAGATCGGTGGAGTACGGCCGAACGCGGAACGTCGACCAGCAATTACCATCCTGGACAAAACTGGGAGCGCAAGTTGCACGTAAGCATTTTGCGGTGTCCGTGTGTTATCCAATTCAGTTTCTTTGCTGCGGTGTCCCGAACGGACGTGGGCGTCAGCAGGTGACACGCTGTGCACCGTCTGCTGTTCTAAGCTCAGTAGATACTGCGTTGCTGCGGCCACTTGGGAGGTACAACGAAGTTTTGTTGAAGCAATACGTTTTGCACGGCGTTTTGTCATCTTGCTTGGTAACTCAACGGCGTCGTGAACCGAGCCGTAATCTGCTTAGGTTGCACATGACAGCAGGGATGACACCGGTTTTTCTAAGGTTACACCAGCTTCTAGAGCCACATTTGCATCACCGTAGAAAGGCATATATATACCGTGGAGCCTGCAGGCACAGCATACTCGTTCGCTTACTGGAATCAAACGCCTCCGCTGCCACTACACGATTTGCACAGATACTTTGACTTGTAACTTCTGAAAATTAACTCACGTAGAGGTCTTGCATAGCACCGCAGTCACCAGCACCACACGCAGGACATCCCCACCCCGGCAAGCCGAACTTTGAAAGGATGGCCAGCCGGCGATTCAACCTCCTTGGAGCTGTTTGCCTGATCATAGTTTGCTGTAGGTTCAATGGTGAGTGCTGCTGCGTGGTCGGCAGCGTTCAGGGAACAGCTGTCCACTGCTCCATCAGCATGCATTGACTGTTCACCTGCTCAGCATCTGCCAGCGCACGGCAGACTTTTGGTAGGCAGAAGCATGTAGCAACTGCCAATGGCGTCATGCTGTGTTTGGCGCTGTTGAATCCACGGTAGCACAAGTCCATCTCTGCAGTCCCGCATGTGCCCGTCTTGCCAGCATCGTCATGCGATAGTGTGCTCTGCATGTCAGCGGCGGCAGCAGCAACAGCAGCAGCAGCAGCAGCTCGTGTATGCACGCGTGGTCAATGCCAACTTTTTGCTGGGCCCAGTCACATAATGGGTTTGCATCGCACTCACGTTAAACCAATGAGGTTGTTTTGCTGATTATTGTACATGGTTCTTGCGCACCCTGCAGGCGTCAACTCCTCAGCCATTTCAAACAAGCAGCAGCTGCAGCAGCTTCCAGATGTGCTGGCTAGGGTCACGCCTGATGGATTCGCGGCGGCCACGGCGGAGAATTTGCCTGCAGAAGCGCCTCAGGAGCTCGGCAGCTTGGGTGAGTAATTCGTCACTAGATCACAACATCGCTGTTTTGAGCCACCATGCTTGGATGCGCAGTGGTGTGCCGAAAGCGGCAAGTGGGAGGCTGGTGGTGTGGGATGACCTGCTCAGACCAGCCATGGTTGCCATCATGCATCCACATCAACATAGTTGCAACTGCAACTGTAGCACCGTTTCCTGCAGCAAAGTGTCAAGTACCACTGCCACCTGATGGGTGACCACATGCTGGCCTGTGTTGCAGGCCACGGGTGCTTCAACAAAAAGCACAATCAGTAGTGCTGCATTACCCAACAGTTGCCAGTCCCTGCTGCAAGGTGCCCATTCTGCCGCTGAAAGCCAGCAGACACGATTTCAAGAACCAAATTGCCTAACTACTTTACTTCAGATGCTGCCAACGCTAACAAACATGCAGCAGCGGCCGAGTCACCATTTGATGAGGCGGCTGCTCCTGCTACCATGTCCAGGGTTCTGTGTCCATTACATTACATTGCATCACCTGCTTCGAATGTCACCTCAACTAATCAACGCACGCCCTCGGGGATGTGCTGTGCCAACTGCTGCAGGACTTGAACCGCCGCTGGCCGGCGAGCCACATCGCGTGGCAGCTGGGCAGGCAGAAAGCTGCGACAGTCCGTCACCAACTCTCGCTCAGCTCAAATCCCCCATGCACTGGGAGCTGCACAGGTGAGCGTTACAGGCTACACAGCTGCTCATGCAACGTGAACCCAGCATGCAGAGTATCCTGCAAGTTATAACCCAGCAGTGTACAGCATGCATGCAGACGGGCATGCATATGTTACACCGCACAGCTGCATCGTCCTTTTCTTGCAATACGGGTGCATGCAGACGGGCTGTTGATGCTTGGCCAACCCATGCTGTGGCTCCAATTGTAGCAGCTCATAGGTGGCAGTCGGGGTGCAGTGTTGAGCGGCATTGCCTACTCTCCTGCTGCTGCACTGCAGACCGCCATTGCTAGGGCTGTGAATGAAGGCGCGGGGGGCAGTGCCATGACGGCAGCCTCCAAGGGCCTGGACTACGCAAGGCTCGCCACAAAGGCTTCTGCTGACCCTTGGGTGAGCACGGCTCTGTGTCACGTTGTGCGCATTGCATCATACTGTTGCAGAAGCTCTTCCAGGGAAAGACAGCTTGCACGATCACGTGTGTCAGACTTCAAAATTAGAATTAAAACACTCTGTGCAATGCAGGCTGCGTCAGTTGGTGTCAACAGCGCTGGCAGCCTTTCTAAGTCGGCAGGCAGCTTGTTGGTATGATTGTGGAGCCCTGTTGAGTCCTTCAATGATGGCGCAACTGACCCGCCGTGTGCTGTGTGCTGTGTCTGCAGGAGTTTGGTCGGCGCAAGCTGCTGCAGGGGGCAACCGATTCCCGCTCCGACCGCATCAGCCAAGCACTCAACGCTGCACATGTGAGAGACTTGCGGCATACCAACAGCCAACATCATGGCCAGCGTGACATCCCTGAGAACTCTTTGGTGATCACGTCTTATATTTTTTCAACAAACTCAGCAAGGGTTGGCAATGTACTGCAGCAATCCTTTAGCCTGCTCGATTGATATGCAGCAACACATTGACTGCACAACCTGCGTTTGCAAACAATCACCTGTGTCTTTTATGCATGCAGGATGCCATTGACCGCGCAGTGGCCTCTGGAGCCGGCCCCAGCGATGCACGCAGTGCCGCCAATGCCAACCTGGCGTACGCAAGGTTGACCACACAGCCTGCTACCGACCCCTGGGAGTTTGGCCGCAAGCTGCAGCAGGCGGCAACAAACTCTCGCTCTGACCTCATCAGCCAAGCACTGAGCGCTGCACATGTGAGAGCCCTGGCTAGTTCAGTCTCTTCAGTGACTTGCAGTAGCAATGCTCTTCATCATGTGTCTGCTGAGCGTGTGTGCCAGTTGTCGCTTTTGTGTTACATGCTGCTTGTCCTTCTGCTGGCTCCATTACATGCATACATACCGCATGTTGACTTGTACAATTGCTTGTCTCTCTATCTCTCAACTCAACTTTCGTCAGGCAACTGACAAATTCATTCGTTCACGTTATGCGCTGCTGCTTATATATCAATACATGTCCTTGCTGTGCCTGCAGGACGCCATTGGCCGCGCAGTTTCAGCTGGAGCCAGCCCCAGCGATACACGTGGCGCCGCCAACGCTAACTTGGCGTACGCAAAGATGACCACACAGCCTGCCACGGACCCCTGGGAATTTGGCCGCAAGTAGGCCTGCCTGACAGCATTACTCGCCAGCGGAGCTCAGCTCTGAGCTGAAGGGTCGTCAGGTACAATGAGGTGGTCTGTGGTGCAACGACGCTGTTGCTGCTTACGCAGCCGACGTGCTTACTCAGCAACTTGTCGTTTGCATTCAGCAGAGTCATACTAGCCTCGCAGTGCGTTGTAACCGCTCAGGGTGTTGCCGTGGTGATACTATACATTGTGATCTTACCTTGTGCATTGCTGCATGTTGTGAGACTGAGGCGCCTAGAATGGTCAGCATTCCCAGTTGTGCTGGTATCATCCTCAAGATGTTTGCTGGCTGCTATTCATGAGTGGGCAGATGTGTATGGCATTCGCAATTCTTTAGCGTTGACTTGTACAGGCAGCTTCGTCTTTAAACTCCCGCTGCTTGCAGACATGATGTGGTGACCTTTTGATGTTTTCATATGACGTAGCCGTGCATGTGTGTGCATTTTTATAGTTGCTGTTTCTGGGATTGTGCAGTGCCGCCAGTGTTGTGCAGTGCTCCAGACTTGAGTCATAGCAGCCGCAGTGCATCTGCACAGCTCCTTGTGCTAGCTGATGCAGCCTGTGATTGCTGCTGCAAGCAACTGCAAAGTTGTTCACATACGCAAGCAACTGCAAAGTTGTTCACATGCGTGTGCATTTTATTGTTGCACAGTGGCACCCATTGCTTGTCCTTGATTCCGTGATCAGGCGTACTGCATGTCGCCCTTGAGCCATGCGCCATGCAAGCCATGCGCTTCACCAAAAGAGGCAGAGATTACTCTGACACAACTCAGCTGTGCAGTCCAAATTGACGTTTGATGTGCCACATAGGCCGTGATCTGTTTGCTGTTCAAGTTTGGTATGCCAGTACCACTATAGCCGTTTGTAAGCCGCAAGCAGGGCTGGACTTTGCCTATGTGGGCTGAGCGCTGCTTCCCAGGTGGGAAAGGCGTATGCAAGGCAGGCGTTTGTTATGCCTGCTGCCGCTGAGTGGCCAGCTGGGGCCTGCAGGGGCTGATTACAACTGCACCAGTGTCGTTTGCACATTGTGAGCAACGCATCAAGGGAGTGGAGCTGCACTTGTGGCCATACCCCAGGGTTGTTGCCATTGCCTGCCCAAAGCATTGCCAAGCTAAATGCCAACTCGACTGCTGAATGGGGAGCTGAGCTGGTGAACATGTGTTGTCTACAGCAAGCACCGGTACCGGCCAAGTCTGTGTGGGCAAATGGCAGCAAGCATGTTTTGATGGTTGCAGCCGTGCAGCCTGCGGTGCAGCGTAAGGGCTGTACATGGAACCCCAGGTACTGCCCTGAAAGGTTGTGCTTGCAGGCGGCTGATACGGCACTGCACTTACTGAAGTTCTGAGGCAGGTGGACTTTCTTCACCACACGGGAGCCTGTGTACACCTGGATATTACAACCACAATGTAATACTTGCATACATTACATTACATTACATGCTCCACCCAACAAGGAGTGGGAACCCCATTCAGGAGCCAACGAGAGGCTCATTGGGGGGGGGGGATCCTCATAGAATATATCATCGTCATCAGAACAAACAAAAGAATCAGCAGAGAAGAATTACTATGTGTCTCAAACAGCTACAACAAACCAGTGCAGTACTTGCGCTTTTGCTCTGTTGCTGTAGCCAAAGATACGTGCCAATAATTTGGGGCTTTTTGGCAGCCGAGGGGTGATACAGGTTTTACCGGGGGGGAGGAAGGGGGGTGCATGACCCCCAAGAGCGCCGCTGCCCAAGGGGCATGTGAAAGGAGACGGCACTAGCATTCAGTACATGCCAAGTGCCCACCACCCACCCACATGCATAGAGCAACTGCTGCTGTCGCTGTTGTTGCTGTAGTACGCACGCACTGCTGATAACCCACTGTAAATGACGCTGACGGCATCCTGTGACTGGCTCGGTGCGCCTGCCCAAGGGGCATGTATATAGCTCCGGTGGATGGACCCGTATCGTGTCACCCCAAAGCGACAAAAAGCCCCAGATGACTGCTATATCTCGTGGCCTGGAGCATGTTCGTGCCCCACTGGGGTGAAACAAGTTTACCGCGGGTGATGCGGCTCGCCTGAGGTGGCTGGGGCATGTTGTGCGAATGGATGAGGGCAGAATCCCCTAAGTTGCTGTGTTTTCTTCACTGCATGGAGTTACGAAGCGGCCTAAGGGCCGGCCTCAGCTTGGTGGCAGGATTGTGTATACAGCGACTTGCAGCCGCTGGGACTCCCTCATCAGATGGATGACCTGCGTGGTTGCCATCTTATGAGGGGCGCATAGCGCTCTATGACCTACAAAATTACACACCCTGATGCTGTGGGGGCTCGCCGGCGATTTTCCCGTTCTTCCTCCCACTACAGGCAGCAGCAGTCACTAATGAGACAGCAGCACTTACAGCAGATACATCCGGTTTCTGGCGAGCCGTGTATGATTGCTGGTGTGGGCTGGCAGTGCCCTTCAGGGAGAATTCATCCCACGCGGGAGTGCACTGACGCTGTGGTCCAGCTCAGGGCCATCAGCAATTAGGGTTTGGGTGTGATCGTTGCATGAGAGATCTGTCAAGCGAGCGCTCTTGCGTTCAAGGTTTTGGCCATATCTGGCCCTAGCTTGTGGGCCTGCGCCCACCGGTCAGGAACCACCGAAGGTGGCTTGGGAGCGGCCCCCCCCTGTTTTGGGTTTTCACGCTTGCTAGAAAAACGTGTGATTGATTGGTGCGGGTTCACCCAGGGTGATACGATGTGTCAGGCCAGTTAGAAACATGCAACAAGGTCATAGAGCAAAAAGCCAGAGATACAGCAAACGTATTGTCTTGTGCAAGGCGCAACTTCATGAGATGACAGCCACAGAACAGACTCTGTTCATCAAATGCATCGACTTTGGAGGCAGGGCGGGGCTTTGGCTGCAGGACCACACACTTACAGACAGGAAGCAGTCGTTTCCAAGCACGTGCACGTGCAACTCTGCAACTGCAGGGTGCTTGCAGGAGCAGCGGCACTGCCACACCTCTGTTGCAGTGCTGCAGAGTCCTTCTACATCAACACATTCGTTGGGGTTAGAGTGCTGCTGCTTGGTACATTCGTTTGCATGGTTGCTCTGCTGCCATCCAACGCTGCCACAGACTCCTGCTTGAGAATGTGAGCAACTTTCCCTGAGGCTACCTGAGGTGCAACCACATTATCACATTTTCACATTATTTTGCCCGTTTGGGGAGCCAATGACAGGCTCATTGGGCAAGGAGCAAAACAGAAGCAAGCCAAAAACAAGGACAAGGCCAAACCAACAGGTTGCTCTGCAACTACACTGCTGGCCAGCCGCGGTGAGCCGCCTTCTGGTTCAGTGCGCGCTGCGCCACTGACCTCCACTCCCCGTTCATGCCAGCCTGCTGCAAGCTGTCGGGCACACCCCTCACTGCCTGCAGGTCGCCGATGCCTGCCACTGCCTGCATTGTTGCATTGAGCAGCCTGTCATATCCTGCCGGCCCCTCCATGTCGTGCTTCCTCAGGCCCCGCTGGCACCGCATGTGGTTGTCCAGCAGCATCACTGCCTGCTCTAGCCTGGATGACTTTGGCTGTGGCAGGTTGGTGTAGCGTCTTGGCAGCAGCTTGAAGTACCTCACCACCTGGAGCGGTGCAGCAGCACCAGCAGCAGCAACAACCAAATGATGTGCAGCTACTGATCCACAGCCAACAGCTGGCATGTGCTTCCGTTGGTGCAGGGCAGTTGGGTGGCAAGACTGTGCTGGCAAGGTCACTGAGAGTGCATGCAAGGATTGACAACTTGACAGCAGCTACCATGTTGTGAGAAAACGTTGTTCTCCCCCTTGCACAGAGTACACTCCACACAACTTCTCACTTGCTGTGCAGCAAGAGTGTGCAGTTGAGCTTACATTGCATGCTGGTTGGTGGGCGGGGGGTGACAAATCCTCAACTGCACCATCCAAACAATGGGCTGCATGCATCTGGAGTTCCCCGCTAGCGGTTCGCTCACCTGCTGTGCGGTGTGGCTGCTGGCCAGGGCCTTGCTGTTGGGTGGCAGCCGCACATCACTCTTGTAGCGCTGGAACACCACGTCACAGTTGGGCAGCGGGCCCTGCACGTCCCTGCCTTGGAACAGCCGGATGCGGTTCTCACCGCATTGCATGCGGTAGTGTATGCCTGCAGAAGCGAACTGCGCCTGCAGCTGATCGTGCACAGCCTTGCGCTGTGCTTGCGTCACTGTTGGTAAGTTGTCGTTCAGGCGCACAAAGAAGTCCCAGTCACTCCTGCCTTTCAGGCTAGTGCCTTTGGCTGTGCTGCCCTGCAGCTGCACAGTGGCATGGCCCTGGAAGACCTGCATCACCACCTGAAGCAGCAGCAAACACACACATAGCAAGCATCTGCACCTGCACTTGCAGACCTTCAGCAGGATGCACACATTTGCAAAACGAAAGACTGTACAGGAAGTGTTACAGATAGTGTTGGTGCAGATGCCTACTCTCTAAAAGTTGTATGTAGATCTGATGTGCGCTCGCACAGCTGGTGTTGGGCTTCAGGTCTGCGCTTCAGTCTGCCTGCAGGGGCCGACCTGGTCACAGCATCGCTTCACCGACCGCAGTCTCGCGTCTTTCTTGTTCATGCCACGCATGTTGAGTGCCTGCATTGCTGCCCCTGGGCTAGGAAAGGGAGCGCTACCAGGGCCAAAACAGACATTCTGTGCTGCTGCCATGCTCAGAATGCTTCTGCGCCTGGGTTGAACATCTCTCTTCCTACCAAAACATGCAGGAGTTGGTAACCGGTACAGAATTGATCATAGAGTTTGGAATGAGGTTCGCGCAGCGTCGGGCAAAATCTGACTGTCGTTGGGCCAACGGTAACAACTGAAGACGCCGGTTTGAACTCTGTCCAGTAGTAATGTGTCAGTGAACCTTTTGGACATGCGATACACACACCAGGCTGTATTGGCCGAATCTGTCAGAATTAGTGAGCTGTTGCTTACCATTCCTCGTGTGCCATCTGCTGTAGGCTCGTGCTGCAGCGTCGCAACAGTTTCTTGGTCCACGGAGAGACGCGCTAATCAGCATGTACATGCACTCTCTTTCGTTTGCACGCCTCCCAACGTCAGCAGCTGCTGCCGCCGCCGCCACAGCTGGAGCATTTGTTGCCACAAGCGGCAACATGGCTGCATCCTTTGTGGCGTCGAGCTGTTACAACGTGCTGGCTCTGTGTATGAATGACGTGGCCGCTCAGCAGACGCGGTCTGCGGTTCGCAGGACGCTTGGTAAGGAGTGGCTCATGAAGCTGCTGCCATTGCAGAGCAAGTCGTAAGTGACTGTGTATGACAGTTGGATGTGTGTGTTCTTCATGTACAGCTTGTTCAGTGATGTGAGTTGTTTCAATTACGCAGTCTGCACTTTTGCCTTGCTGACAGCTGCACGGGCAGCGCCTGTGTCCGGCGACAACCGCTGCAAGCAGTTGAACCTCAAGCAGTAGATCGGTGGAGTACGGCCGAACGCGGAACGTCGACCAGCAATTACCATCCTGGACAAAACTGGGAGCGCAAGTTGCACGTAAGCATTTTGCGGTGTCCGGTGTGTTTATCCAATTCAGTTTCTTTGCTGCGGTGTCCCGAACGGACGTGGGCGTCAGCAGGTGACACGCTGTGCACCGTCTGCTGTTCTAAGCTCAGTAGATACTGCGTTGCTGCGGCCACTTGGGAGGTACAACGAAGTTTTGTTTGAAGCAATACGTTTTGCACGGGCGTTTTGTCATCTTGCTTGGTAACTCAACGGCGTCGTGAACCGAGCCGTAATCTGCTTAGGTTGCACATGACAGCAGGGATGACACCGGTTTTTTCTAAGGTTACACCAGCTTCTAGAGCCACATTTGCATCACCGTAGAAAGGCATATATATACCGTGGAGCCTGCAGGCACAGCATACTCGTTCGCTTACTGGAATCAAACGCCTCCGCTGCCACTACACGATTTGCACAGATACTTGACTTGTAACTTCTGAAAATTAACTCACGTAGAGGTCTTGCATAGCACCGCAGTCACCAGCACCACACGCAGGACATCCCCACCCCGGCAAGCCGAACTTTGAAAGGATGGCCAGCCGGCGATTCAACCTCCTTGGAGCTGTTTGCCTGATATAGTTTGCTGTAGGTTCAATGGTGAGTGCTGCTGCGTGGTCGGCAGCGTTCAGGGAACAGCTGTCCACTGCTCCATCAGCATGCATTGACTGTTCACCTGCTCAGCATCTGCCAGCGCACGGCAGACTTTGGTAGGCAGAAGCATGTAGCAACTGCCAATGGCGTCATGCTGTGTTTGGCGCTGTTGAATCCACGGTAGCACAAGTCCATCTCTGCAGTCCCGCATGTGCCCGTCTTGCCAGCATCGTCATGCGATAGTGTGCTCTGCATGTCAGCGGCGGCAGCAGCAACAGCAGCAGCAGCAGCAGCTCGTGTATGCACGCGTGGTCAATGCCAACTTTTTGCTGGGCCCAGTCACATAATGGGTTTGCATCGCACTCACGTTAAACCAATGAGGTTGTTTTGCTGATTATTGTACATGGTTCTTGCGCACCCTGCAGGCGTCAACTCCTCAGCCATTTCAAACAAGCAGCAGCTGCAGCAGCTTCCAGATGTGCTGGCTAGGGTCACGCCTGATGGATTCGCGGCGGCCACGGCGGAGAATTTGCCTGCAGAAGCGCCTCAGGAGCTCGGCAGCTTGGGTGAGTAATTCGTCACTAGATCACAACATCGCTGTTTTGAGCCACCATGCTTGGATGCGCAGTGGTGTGCCGAAAGCGGCAAGTGGGAGGCTGGTGGTGTGGGATGACCTGCTCAGACCAGCCATGGTTGCCATCATGCATCCACATCAACATAGTTGCAACTGCAACTGTAGCACCGTTTCCTGCAGCAAAGTGTCAAGTACCACTGCCACCTGATGGGTGACCACATGCTGGCCTGTGTTGCAGGCCACGGGTGCTTCAACAAAAAGCACAATCAGTAGTGCTGCATTACCCAACAGTTGCCAGTCCCTGCTGCAAGGTGCCCATTCTGCGCTGAAAGCCAGCAGACACGATTTCAAGAACCAAATTGCCTAACTACTTTACTTCAGATGCTGCCAACGCTAACAAACATGCAGCAGCGGCCGAGTCACCATTTGATGAGGCGGCTGCTCCTGCTACCATGTCCAGGGTTCTGTGTCCATTACATTACATTGCATCACCTGCTTCGAATGTCACCTCAACTAATCAACGCACGCCCTCGGGGATGTGCTGTGCCAACTGCTGCAGGACTTGAACCGCCGCTGGGCCGGCGAGCCACATCGCGTGGCAGCTGGGCAGGCAGAAAGCTGCGACAGTCCGTCACCAACTCTCGCTCAGCTCAAATCCCCCATGCACTGGGAGCTGCACAGGTGAGCGTTACAGGCTACACAGCTGCTCATGCAACGTGAACCCAGCATGCAGAGTATCCTGCAAGTTATAACCCAGCAGTGTACAGCATGCATGCAGACGGGCATGCATATGTTACACCGCACAGCTGCATCGTCCTTTTCTTGCAATACGGGTGCATGCAGACGGGCTGTTGATGCTTGGCCAACCCATGCTGTGGCTCCAATTGTAGCAGCTCATAGGTGGCAGTCGGGGTGCAGTGTTGAGCGGCATTGCCTACTCTCCTGCTGCTGCACTGCAGACCGCCATTGCTAGGGCTGTGAATGAAGGCGCGGGGGGCAGTGCCATGACGGCAGCCTCCAAGGGCCTGGACTACGCAAGGCTCGCCACAAAGGCTTCTGCTGACCCTTGGGTGAGCACGGCTCTGTGTCACGTTGTGCGCATTGCATCATACTGTTGCAGAAGCTCTTCCAGGGAAAGACAGCTTGCACGATCACGTGTGTCAGACTTCAAAATTAGAATTAAAACACTCTGTGCAATGCAGGCTGCGTCAGTTGGTGTCAACAGCGCTGGCAGCCTTTCTAAGTCGGCAGGCAGCTTGTTGGTATGATTGTGGAGCCCTGTTGAGTCCTTCAATGATGGCGCAACTGACCCGCCGTGTGCTGTGTGCTGTGTCTGCAGGAGTTTGGTCGGCGCAAGCTGCTGCAGGGGGCAACCGATTCCCGCTCCGACCGCATCAGCCAAGCACTCAACGCTGCACATGTGAGAGACTTGCGGCATACCAACAGCCAACATCATGGCCAGCGTGACATCCCTGAGAACTCTTTGGTGATCACGTCTTATATTTTTTCAACAAACTCAGCAAGGGTTGGCAATGTACTGCAGCAATCCTTTAGCCTGCTCGATTGATATGCAGCAACACATTGACTGCACAACCTGCGTTTGCAAACAATCACCTGTGTCTTTTATGCATGCAGGATGCCATTGACCGCGCAGTGGCCTCTGGAGCCGGCCCCAGCGATGCACGCAGTGCCGCCAATGCCAACCTGGCGTACGCAAGGTTGACCACACAGCCTGCTACCGACCCCTGGGAGTTTGGCCGCAAGCTGCAGCAGGCGGCAACAAACTCTCGCTCTGACCTCATCAGCCAAGCACTGAGCGCTGCACATGTGAGAGCCCTGGCTAGTTCAGTCTCTTCAGTGACTTGCAGTAGCAATGCTCTTCATCATGTGTCTGCTGAGCGTGTGTGCCAGTTGTCGCTTTTGTGTTACATGCTGCTTGTCCTTCTGCTGGCTCCATTACATGCATACATACCGCATGTTGACTTGTACAATTGCTTGTCTCTCTATCTCTCAACTCAACTTTCGTCAGGCAACTGACAAATTCATTCGTTCACGTTATGCGCTGCTGCTTATATATCAATACATGTCCTTGCTGTGCCTGCAGGACGCCATTGGCCGCGCAGTTTCAGCTGGAGCCAGCCCCAGCGATACACGTGGCGCCGCCAACGCTAACTTGGCGTACGCAAAGATGACCACACAGCCTGCCACGGACCCCTGGGAATTTGGCCGCAAGTAGGCCTGCCTGACAGCATTACTCGCCAGCGGAGCTCAGCTCTGAGCTGAAGGGTCGTCAGGTACAATGAGGTGGTCTGTGGTGCAACGACGCTGTTGCTGCTTACGCAGCCGACGTGCTTACTCAGCAACTTGTCGTTTGCATTCAGCAGAGTCATACTAGCCTCGCAGTGCGTTGTAACCGCTCAGGGTGTTGCCGTGGTGATACTATACATTGTGATCTTACCTTGTGCATTGCTGCATGTTGTGAGACTGAGGCGCCTAGAATGGTCAGCATTCCCAGTTGTGCTGGTATCATCCTCAAGATGTTTGCTGGCTGCTATTCATGAGTGGGCAGATGTGTATGGCATTCGCAATTCTTTAGCGTTGACTTGTACAGGCAGCTTCGTCTTTAAACTCCCGCTGCTTGCAGACATGATGTGGTGACCTTTTGATGTTTTCATATGACGTAGCCGTGCATGTGTGTGCATTTTTATAGTTGCTGTTTCTGGGATTGTGCAGTGCCGCCAGTGTTGTGCAGTGCTCCAGACTTGAGTCATAGCAGCCGCAGTGCATCTGCACAGCTCCTTGTGCTAGCTGATGCAGCTGTGATTGCTGCTGCAAGCAACTGCAAAGTTGTTCACATACGCAAGCAACTGCAAAGTTGTTCACATGCGTGTGCATTTTATTGTTGCACAGTGGCACCCATTGCTTGTCCTTGATTCCGTGATCAGGCGTACTGCATGTCGCCCTTGAGCCATGCGCCATGCAAGCCATGCGCTTCACCAAAAGAGGCAGAGATTACTCTGACACAACTCAGCTGTGCAGTCCAAATTGACGTTTGATGTGCCACATAGGCCGTGATCTGTTTGCTGTTCAAGTTTGGTATGCCAGTACCACTATAGCCGTTTGTAAGCCGCAAGCAGGGCTGGACTTTGCCTATGTGGGCTGAGCGCTGCTTCCCAGGTGGGAAAGGCGTATGCAAGGCAGGCGTTTGTTATGCCTGCTGCCGCTGAGTGGCCAGCTGGGGGCCTGCAGGGGCTGATTACAACTGCACCAGTGTCGTTTGCACATTGTGAGCAACGCATCAAGGGAGTGGAGCTGCACTTGTGGCCATACCCCAGGGTTGTTGCCATTGCCTGCCCAAAGCATTGCCAAGCTAAATGCCAACTCGACTGCTGAATGGGGAGCTGAGCTGGTGAACATGTGTTGTCTACAGCAAGCACCGGTACCGGCCAAGTCTGTGTGGGCAAATGGCAGCAAGCATGTTTTGATGGTTGCAGCCGTGCAGCCTGCGGTGCAGCGTAAGGGCTGTACATGGAACCCCAGGTACTGCCCTGAAAGGTTGTGCTTGCAGGCGGCTGATACGGCACTGCACTTACTGAAGTTCTGAGGCAGGTGGACTTTCTTCACCACACGGGAGCCTGTGTACACCTGGATATTACAACCACAATGTAATACTTGCATACATTACATTACATTACATGCTCCACCCAACAAGGAGTGGGAACCCCATTCAGGAGCCAACGAGAGGCTCATTGGGGGGGGGGGGATCCTCATAGAATATATCATCGTCATCAGAACAAACAAAAGAATCAGCAGAGAAGAATTACTATGTGTCTCAAACAGCTACAACAAACCAGTGCAGTACTTGCGCTTTTGCTCTGTTGCTGTAGCCAAAGATACGTGCCAATAATTTGGGGCTTTTTGGCAGCCGAGGGGTGATACAGGTTTTACCGGGGGGGAGGAAGGGGGGGTGCATGACCCCCAAGAGCGCCGCTGCCCAAGGGGCATGTGAAAGGAGACGGCACTAGCATTCAGTACATGCCAAGTGCCCACCACCCACCCACATGCATAGAGCAACTGCTGCTGTCGCTGTTGTTGCTGTAGTACGCACGCACTGCTGATAACCCACTGTAAATGACGCTGACGGCATCCTGTGACTGGCTCGGTGCGCCTGCCCAAGGGGCATGTATATAGCTCCGGTGGATGGACCCGTATCGTGTCACCCCAAAGCGACAAAAAGCCCCAGATGACTGCTATATCTCGTGGCCTGGAGCATGTTCGTGCCCCACTGGGGTGAAACAAGTTTACCGCGGGTGATGCGGCTCGCCTGAGGTGGCTGGGGCATGTTGTGCGAATGGATGAGGGCAGAATCCCCTAAGTTGCTGTGTTTTCTTCACTGCATGGAGTTACGAAGCGGCCTAAGGGCCGGCCTCAGCTTGGTGGCAGGATTGTGTATACAGCGACTTGCAGCCGCTGGGACTCCCTCATCAGATGGATGACCTGCGTGGTTGCCATCTTATGAGGGGCGCATAGCGCTCTATGACCTACAAAATTACACACCCTGATGCTGTGGGGGCTCGCCGGCGATTTTCCCGTTCTTCCTCCCACTACAGGCAGCAGCAGTCACTAATGAGACAGCAGCACTTACAGCAGATACATCCGGTTTCTGGCGAGCCGTGTATGATTGCTGGTGTGGGCTGGCAGTGCCCTTCAGGGAGAATTCATCCCACGCGGGAGTGCACTGACGCTGTGGTCCAGCTCAGGGCCATCAGCAATTAGGGTTTGGGTGTGATCGTTGCATGAGAGATCTGTCAAGCGAGCGCTCTTGCGTTCAAGGTTTTGGCCATATCTGGCCCTAGCTTGTGGGCCTGCGCCCACCGGTCAGGAACCACCGAAGGTGGCTTGGGAGCGGCCCCCCCCCTTGTTTTGGGTTTTCACGCTTGCTAGAAAAACGTGTGATTGATTGGTGCGGGTTCACCCAGGGTGATACGATGTGTCAGGCCAGTTAGAAACATGCAACAAGGTCATAGAGCAAAAAGCCAGAGATACAGCAAACGTATTGTCTTGTGCAAGGCGCAACTTCATGAGACGACAGCCACAGAACAGACTCTGTTCATCAAATGCATCGACTTTGGAGGCAGGGCGGGGCTTTGGCTGCAGGACCACACACTTACAGACAGGAAGCAGTCGTTTCCAAGCACGTGCACGTGCAACTCTGCAACTGCAGGGTGCTTGCAGGAGCAGCGGCACTGCCACACCTCTGTTGCAGTGCTGCAGAGTCCTTCTACATCAACACATTCGTTGGGGTTAGAGTGCTGCTGCTTGGTACATTCGTTTGCATGGTCTTGCTGCCAACGCTGCCACAGACTCCTGCTTGAGAATGTGAGCAACTTTCCCTGAGGCTACCTGAGGTGCAACCACATTATCACATTTTCACATTATTTTGCCCGTTTGGGGAGCCAATGACAGGCTCATTGGGCAAGGAGCAAAACAGAAGCAAGCCAAAAACAAGGACAAGGCCAAACCAACAGGTTGCTCTGCAACTACACTGCTGGCCAGCCGCGGTGAGCCGCCTTCTGGTTCAGTGCGCGCTGCGCCACTGACCTCCACTCCCCGTTCATGCCAGCCTGCTGCAAGCTGTCGGGCACACCCCTCACTGCCTGCAGGTCGCCGATGCCTGCCACTGCCTGCATTGTTGCATTGAGCAGCCTGTCATATCCTGCCGGCCCCTCCATGTCGTGCTTCCTCAGGCCCCGCTGGCACCGCATGTGGTTGTCCAGCAGCATCACTGCCTGCTCTAGCCTGGATGACTTTGGCTGTGGCAGGTTGGTGTAGCGTCTTGGCAGCAGCTTGAAGTACCTCACCACCTGGAGCGGTGCAGCAGCACCAGCAGCAGCAACAACCAAATGATGTGCAGCTACTGATCCACAGCCAACAGCTGGCATGTGCTTCCGTTGGTGCAGGGCAGTTGGGTGGCAAGACTGTGCTGGCAAGGTCACTGAGAGTGCATGCAAGGATTGACAACTTGACAGCAGCTACCATGTTGTGAGAAAACGTTGTTCTCCCCCTTGCACAGAGTACACTCCACACAACTTCTCACTTGCTGTGCAGCAAGAGTGTGCAGTTGAGCTTACATTGCATGCTGGTTGGTGGTGGGCGGGGGGTGACAAATCCTCAACTGCACCATCCAAACAATGGGCTGCATGCATCTGGAGTTTCCGCTAGCGGTTCGCTCACCTGCTGTGCGGTGTGGCTGCTGGCCAGGGCCTTGCTGTTGGGTGGCAGCCGCACATCACTCTTGTAGCGCTGGAACACCACGTCACAGTTGGGCAGCGGGCCCTGCACGTCCCTGCCTTGGAACAGCCGGATGCGGTTCTCACCGCATTGCATGCGGTAGTGTATGCCTGCAGAAGCGAACTGCGCCTGCAGCTGATCGTGCACAGCCTTGCGCTGTGCTTGCGTCACTGTTGGTAAGTTGTCGTTCAGGCGCACAAAGAAGTCCCAGTCACTCCTGCCTTTCAGGCTAGTGCCTTTGGCTGTGCTGCCCTGCAGCTGCACAGTGGCATGGCCCTGGAAGACCTGCATCACCACCTGAAGCAGCAGCAAACCCACACATAGCAAGCATCTGCACCTGCACTTGCAGACCTTCAGCAGGATGCACACAATTTTGCAAAACGAAAGACTGTACAGGAAGTGTTACAGATAGTGTTGGTGCAGATGCCTTATCTCTAAAAGTTGTAAATGTAGATCTGATGTGCGCTCGCACAGCTGGTGTTGGGCTTCAGGTCTGCGCTTCAGTCTGCCTGCAGGGGCCGACCTGGTCACAGCATCGCTTCACCGACCGCAGTCTCGCGTCTTTCTTGTTCATGCCACGCATGTTGAGTGCCTGCATTGCTGCCCCTGGGCTAGGAAAGGGAGCGCTACCAGGGCCAAAACAGACATTCTGTGCTGCTGCCATGCTCAGAATGCTTCTGCGCCTGGGTTGAACATCTCTCTTCCTACCAAAACATGCAGGAGTTGGTATACCGGTACAGAATTGATCATAGAGTTTGGAATGAGGTTCGCGCAGCGTCGGGCCAAATCTGACTGTCGTTGGGCCAACGGTAACCAACTGAAGACGCCGGTTTTGAGCTCTGTCCAGTAGTAATGTGTCAGCGAACCTTTTGGACATGCGATACACACACCAGGCTGTATTGGCCGAATCTGTCAGAATTAGTGAGCTGTTGCTTACCATTCCTCGTGTGCCATCTGCTGTAGGCTCGTGCTGCAGCGTCGCAACAGTTTCTTGGTCCACAGAGGGACGCGCTAACCAACATGTATATGCACTCTCTTTCGTTTGCACGCCTCCCAACGAGTTTGCGAACTGCAGCTACAGCTGTTACTTGCAGCAGCATAGAGACAGCAGGTCGATCTTCTGCATATGGAACAGCTGGAGAGGTAATGTTTGCTGTTAACCAGCTCAGCTTGGGCAGGAATGATCCAAGGTTGCGCAGAATCAAAGACTGCTTTGACCAGGTAATAGTAAGCTGCAGTGAACCAGCTGACTTGCGGACTGAGCAGCTTCGTGTGCTGTGGACATGTCCGGACATGTGGATCCATTGTACAGTGGTCGTGCAGTCACTGCACTGAGTGCCATACAATTCATCCGCGTTGCTGGTCTGTTGACTTACAGTCGAGCATCCAATCATCTGTTGTAATATTTAATCATCATATATAATTTTATCTGTTCTGGTGCTGCAGCACAGCACTTGACAGCACCGTGCCAGCAGCATTGTGATAGGTGATAAAAGTATGCTCAGCGCTGGCCTGCCCAAAGTGCGCAGCACTGCGAAAACAATGCACGCAGCAGGTTGTTCTTCTTTGCTGATACGTGTCAATCGATGCATCAGATGCCTGCATTTGGTTGACTTGTGGGTATCGTAACATGAATGTGGCAGTACCATATGGCAGTACCCATGTCATGCATGACACAGGTGAAACATCCTCCTTTCTTTTATCCGCTATGCTGTTGGTGCTGCTGGTGGTGGTCCCTCTGTACGTGTTGCTGCTGCAGGCTGCGTTGGTGACATTTGGTGGCCATGCCAACGTGCAGCACCAGGGCAGTACCCGCAAGGGAACCGGCCTGGCCGCCAGCAGCGACTGGGACTTCTACGTAAACCTCGATGACACCATCTCAACTGTCACGCACATGCAGCGCATGGCGGTTGTGGACCAGCTGTGCAAGCAGCTGCTGCCATCCGCAGGCATTGACTATAGCATTCGCTGCGGCGTCAACAGGGCATTTATGTGGAATGGCAGCGACGACAGGGGCCCACTGCCAGATGTCGACCTGGTGTTTGAGCGTTTCAAGCTTGATGTGCGCCGAGCGCCCAAAAGCAAGGCGTTTGCGCACAGTCAGGTTGCGCAGCAGGTGCGACAGCGAGCACACAATGACGGCACGCACAAAAAGACAGCAGAGCCATGTTGGGTCCACATGGTGCGGGGAATAGGTGACAGATTCTCCATTTGGAATAGCGCATGTTGAGCTGCAGTCTTATTGTTACCTTTTTGCAACAGAGGTTGCGAACTATGGCAAGAATTTGGCGGGTCAGTCTTGTCAAAGCGTGAAGCAAAGTGACACAGGCGAGCATGCCAAGGCTCATTTGTAGTGTAGCCAAGCAAAAGCCAAGCACCATCCTGGGCAGTAGCTGTTGCACTTGGCACCAGTTCGTCAACCCTGGTTGCTTCCTTATTGTACAGTTGATTTCTTATGGTGGCTGCTCTTGTGCTGCTGCTGCTGCTGCTGCTGCTGCTGCTGCCAGGTGGTGAAGTACATCAAGCGTCTGCCAGTGCGCTTCACACAGCTTCATAAGCCCAAGTCTTCGCTGGTGGAGAGCTTTGTCTTGCAGCTGCAGCAGCAGCAGTTTGGAGACAGACGCCTGAAGGGCGAGAAAGGGTTTGAGGCGCTGTTGATTGCTGTGCTGGAAGCAGTGGCAGGTGCAGGAGGGGCAGCAGTGCCTGCACAAGCCCTGAACTGTGCCAAGTTGGATGTCTTGGAGTGGCAGGCAGCGGCACACTTTGTGCTGGACAAAAGGACGAACGGCTGTGGCTGGATACTAGTGTGAGGCAGTAGATGCCTGACTGATGCGGATGAAGCACTTTCAGGTTTTTTACACGTCACCAGCTGTGGACTTATATCCATATATTTCAATGGCTATGAATACATTGTACAATATATCAATATATGTTGATGGCAGCCTGGCATTGGCGGTATCATTTGGGAGACCAGCAAGCATCTGCATCTGCATCTGCGCATGCGCCTGCCCGTTAATGTTTCCTGACAATCACAGAACTCTCAAAAACGTAATGTTCAGATACTAGTACCCTACCAGTACCCTGGCAGTACTGCTGTTGTTGGTGCTAATGTATCAGAAGATGCAGATGCAGTAATGCTGGTCGCTAGCATAGCATGCTGGTGTTTAGCTCAGGTCTGCTCGAGTCTGCCTGCAGTGGCTGACTGCGTTCTGGGGTGCACCCTGCTCATGCCACGCATGTTAAGAGCTAGCACTGCTGCTCCTGAGCTGGACAGGATGCCCTGACATTCTGCGCTGCTGCCATGTGAAAGGATCCTTTCTCCGGAGACGGCACTAGCATTCAGTACATGCCAAATGCCATGTGCTTCATGTTTCTGCAGTTGTGCATACCTACCACATTAATGCTTTCACAGCAGAATGCTGAATTTGTTTGGCGGTAGCGACTTGGTCAATCACTGCAAGCGACATCGCCGGCGGCAATTGCAACCAACTGCCGACCAGCTGCTGACGCCGGTTTCGAAGTCAGCGGCTCACATGTTTGCCCTGCAGAAATGGGTACGCGCTATTTGGAGTGGGCTAATATGTTCAGCCGCATCTAATGAGAGCTTTCGACCACCACCTTGTCCGCCATCAGTTCAACGTCCGCTGCAGCAGTCATAGCGTCCCTGGGTGCGCTGCGAACAGTGCTGGTTAACATGTATATGCGCTCTATTGCCATTGCTCGTCCACCATTGAGCTTGCGCTCTCCAACTATAGCTGCTGCGGCCGCTCGCAGCAGCATTGCTACAGCTGCGAGTGGCAACAGCAGCAGCACAAACACAGCAGTTCGTCATGGCACGGCAGGAGAAGTGATATTCGCTTTAAACCAGCTCAGCCTGGGCAGAAATGATGAAAGGCTGCGGCGAGTCAAGGACTGCTATGACAAGGTGATGCCAAGCAGCAGTTCATCCAGCCGACTCGCAGACTGACCAGGGCTTTTGTGTTGCTGATGTTGGTGCACAGATGATGCATACGACACGCAATTCCGGTCTGCTGACTTGCTGGTGAAATCTTGTCGTCAGCTGGTTGGTTCCGCTGCATCATGATGCTGATATCAGCAGCATTACTTGGTGCTTGCGCACACTGTAGCACGCTGTATACATTACGTAATGTGTTACAGGGCACAGGCAGCAAAGGCGCCCTGCAGTGCCTAATCACCCTGCAGGCGCAAAACGTGCTGCTTGGCACTGGCACTGCTGGCCATCAATGCAGTGCGTGCGCACAACCGCGTGACACATGGTGTTCAGCTGAGCGTCACTTTAGCATAGATTGGGCAAGTAACTCAGTCCCATCCGCAGGGCGCAACTACAGAGTAGCTACTCTCATCATTTTTCAGCTGAAGCTGTCATGTACTGTAGACCTGAGAACTGTCCTCGGGTGTCCACCCCACCAGATCACTGCAGCGTAGCACTGGCTGCAGCCTGGGCTGCACAAAGTTTTCCTGACTTATGAGTGGGGTATTTGTCAGCGTATCAGCAGTGCTTGAGCTTATTCAATGGTTGACTGCCGGTCGAAGCAAGTGCGCAGGCAAAAATCTTGCAGGCTGACCGCAAGGTATGTATGATAACGCTGGCAAAAGCTGACAACTTTGAAAGAAGTATCAACAGCTTCACATGTACTGCTGGATTATACCAGTACTGTGCTACATTCGCCACACAAAAACGATCCCCCGTGTGGCGGCCAGCGCCAAAGCCATAAGACTAGTGGCCTGGCCCACGCAGCATCGACAGTCGGCACGAATTTACATAAATTTCAACAGATCACAGCTGCGGCAATATGTGCACTGTTCACTGCGGCACCAGGGGGCTGCATGTGAGCCAGCTCAATCTTGCAGTACAACAACCATGCTGTGATCGTGCGGCAGCACATGTACATCATAACTTGGACAGATGGGCGTCAATATTGACTCGGCTTAGCACGCGCTCAGGGTCAAGCACCATAAATGAAGCGCCATGATGGCCAATGATGCATCCATCACTTGGCGCAGCGCTGGACTGTGCTTCCAACAAAGCATACAAGCTGCAACAGTGACACCGCAGTTACAGCTGACAGCATCCTCTTTATGTGCGTCACACTCCAGTCACCATTATCAGGCTATCATGCACATGCGCATACACCTTTACTTGGTGGCTGTGGGCAGCGGGCGCTTGGCCCTGAGTGCTCCAATGCTTGCTGAACCATGCAGGCACACCATCAAAGTTGCGCCTCAGTTGTGGCACACCACTTGATCGTTTCACCAAACCCCACCCAAGCCCATTTTGCATGCCATGCAGGTGGCTGTACATGGTACCCCTGACATTACCTGCCGTGTAACCGCACATGTTGGCGACGCTCACCATGCTAGCGTCATGATTTCCTGCATATTGCTGCATCACAACGTATGCAGTTGGCAATCGCTCACACCCAAAACATGACCAACAAACATCCACAACGTGTTTCCAAACCTTGTCCTTTCAGGCGTTTGGCAGGATCTCCAGCGACACCTCCTTGAGGGACGGCCGGGTGTCGCCGCTCCACACGCACTGCGTGGCCTCAGCGTCGATGGGGCTGCGGCGCAGCACCTGCCAGGGACCTGGGTAGGCCCTGAACAGCACGCCTACAACATCGCAGACGTGCGGCAGCCCAGGCAGAGGAAGCATTGTCAGCCACAGCCAGGTGATGTGTCTGCGCCACAGCACCTGCCGGAGACCCAGATGGGCCCTAAACAGCACATTCAATGCGATAAAGATACCTGTACGAGTAGAGCAGCAGCAGCAGCAGCAGCAGCACATGGAATCAGGTGCTGGCAAAGCAGAGGTCCAATGCTGGAGTTGTGGCGCAGACATTAAGCACGGCCTTTGTTGGGCCCTGAGCATTGCGTACACAACAGGAAAAGCACTCGACAGCACAGCAATCAACCCATACAACCACAGCAGAAGCAGCAGCAGCCGCGGCAGCAGCAGTGTTGTACACATGTGCAGTAGGACAAAGGATGCCGAGTTGGGGCTAACATACTGAGCCACATGCTGCAAGCCGGCTGCTAACCAGCTGCCGGACACTAGGGCGGTGGTGTGTGTGTTTGTATTCCCGTGACGTGCACGTCAGCAATATGACTGCTTACTGTGCTTATGCTCCGCAGCTTTGGTTCACTCTGCTTCCCGCAAGTGCCACTGCCACTGCCAGTGCTGATTGCCTGGTTAAACCATGCACAGCAGCAAGCAGTGCACAGCGGGATGCAAGGGCTGCCCCTACCTGGCCGTGTGCCCTTGAAGTTGTGGATGTAGTAGGCTGCCTCAACCTGTGGCAGGAACTCAGCCGTTAGCTTAGCCAGCTCTGGAAAGAACAGGCCTGGCAGCAGCAGCAGCAGCAGCAGCAGCAGCAGCAGCAGCAGCAGCAGCAGCAGCAACAGTGAACAGCAGCATTTACAGCTCACAGCCATTCATTCGCCAGTGGATGAACCATTTCGCAACAGCAAACACATGGCTGGGGATGCACACGCCACGTCACAAGCAGCAGGTGCTGGCTAGCTTGCGTGCTGTCATGTCAAGCGTCGCTTCACAGGATGCCCTGGGACCTGCCAACTTGACCTACAGCAGCCTAAACCAACCATGCGCCATAACCACCATGCTATGGCATCCTTGTCATGTCAGCATGCCACGTAACATGTTAACATACTGGTGTGACGCACCTGGGTAGTAACCTCCCCTCAGCCTGTCAAGCTCCCCATTGAAGATGATGAGTGGGCGGTCTGCTGGTGCTGCTGCTGCATCCCACAGCTGACGTGTCGCCGACAACTCCTCTGCAGCAGCAGCAGCAGCAGCAGCGGCAGCAGCAGGTGCCGCCGCCGCAGCAGCCAGCATGTGTTGGGACAGATACACTGCAGCCAGATTATGGGGCACTCAGGTAGTGATGTGCGTCGAGGACGTGTCTGGAAGCAGAGTCCTCGCAAATGAGCAACTTGTGGTGCAAGGATCCCACAACCGCCATGCATCACTGACAGCCAAAACCAACAATGGACAGCCATCAGAGGTTGCAGGTGCAAGCTCGCACAGCCGGACACGGTTGAGCAACTAGCTTGAGCAGCCAAACACAAACCTCGCGGGTTGAAGCTGGGGTAGGCCACCACAAACATCGCATCATCCGGCTTCACGAGGTCGCTCGGCTGGAATTTGTTGCCAAAGTTCATGCCCTGTGCATGTGGGGACGTGTGCAAAACAGCGCACAGCTGATGGCCTTGGTGTGCCAGACAGAGCAGCAGCGGGCAGCTTGGATGGGGTGCGCTGCCGACAGTGACACCTTGATGTGGGGTGCAATGAGCGTTCACAGCACAGCAGCACATCATATTTGCAACGGGCAACTGCGAGCGCATGCTGCTCTTGACTCGACTCTGCCGGCAACCCTGCGACTTGCCAGGCTGTTTGAAATAACATGGGTACACCAGGTCTGCGAGCAACCAAGCGCACACAGGCTGCCCCTCACCAGCACAGCCCATGCTGCGCTCTGCTTGGTGAGGTAGCCCATGCGGAAGTTGCAGTCGCTGCCAAACGTTGCGTCCATCGCCCGCCGCCCTGCTGACGGATCGCTGGTCTGTCCAGACCGCGCAATCGCCAGCTCCTGCGTGGGGAACGGAGGCAGCCGGGTGGTAACGTGTGGCGGCAACGCACCGCTGCGCATGGGAGCGTGCTGAATGGGAGTGCGTGGAGGGCTGGGGTGGGCGTGAAAATGACTGTACGTGTGGCAAGCATCCACCACACAGCAAGCAGCATGCACATGATGCAGTGTGCAGAGGACTGCCGGCAGCGCCTTCATGTCACGTTTTTCGGTTGCTGTCAACCAAACATTGGACGAATGCCAGTCGATAAGGGAAGATCCCAATTAGCTGGACTACAAGTTTTGCGTTATGCTTGATGGTCTGGCCAGCCATGCACTTGCTGGCTCGTCAACCACGCCCTGACAAACCAGGACATAGGTCGACGCATACGCATGGCGGCAGCTTTTGACAACAGGTGTGCACTAGTGATCCTAAAGTCATGCCCGTGCGTGCATGAGGTATCGACACATACAGCTATGCCCTGCTGGGTGTGCAAGCTCAGCCACTTGCGCTCCACTCGAGCAGGACATGACGCATCCGACACCTGCCTTACGCAAGTACACCCAGCAGCGGTGCTACTGCCGTCACGAATCAAGATGCCGCAGCAGCTGCTGCTCCTGCTGCTGCTGCTTCTGCATCAGCACCCATGCAGCGCACCACGTTGTCTGGGAAGTACACCCGTGTCGCTTCTGCCTGGTCTGCAAAGCCGTTCATGAATTTGCGCAGGTAGGCCATGCACTCGTTCATCTCGGTCTGGCCGTCACCATCACCTGCAGCATGACAACCAACAGCAGGACCCAGTGTTGTTGTGAAGAGCGGTAGCCAAACGCTCTGAGTTATGCGGCACAGAGTGAGCTTAAGTAGCAGGGTATCTCACTGCCTCAATCAATGTTCAGCAGTTGCTTAAATCGATCTGGCCTCACCATCACTTGCAGGACAGAAGGAATGAGCGGGGAGTGGAAAGTGGTGGAGGAGGGGTAAACCGCCACCTGTCATTTGTAGAGCATATGCAGGTGCCTGAATAGCTTAGTGGCAGCTTCTTCTGCAGCTGCACATGCTGCAGCCTCCAGCGTTGTCGCAGCAATGCGTCACTTCAAGTACATCGCGGCTAGGGACATACATGTTTAAAACACCATGTGTATCTAACACCAAGCGACACAATTATTGCAGGGTGGTGCGGTCTGCTGCATCACTCCAGATGTGACACAGAAGCTGGGCTGGCTGCTTGAGGGCGGGTGCCGTCACCGCACCTGCCTGCCAGCAGAGCCCAGCAGCCAAAGCCATCTGCTAGGGCTCTGCTGCAGGCTGCCAATCTTCTCATCTCATCTGTCAAGCCAAATGCATGCCTGCGGTGGCCCACCTTGTGATGCTGCAAGTCCTGAGACGGGGAACTCCACCTCCAGCAGCTTGAGGCCGTCAGCCAGGGCTGCTTTGGTGGCCAGCTGCGCCTGCCTGATGGCAGTGTCATACTCTGAGGGGAACTCCTGCAAGCGCACATGCAAGGACGACACTTGGTGCTGCAAGTTTGCAGTGCCACTGGACGAGGTGGGGGGGTGGGGGGGGTGGGGGTGGGGGTGGGGGGGCAACCTGCTTGTGCCGTGCGAGGAACATGGATGACGCAAACCTGTGCAGGGCATGGTCTGGCGTGGCGGCAAAAACTGCATGTGCCAAATGATGCGGACAACCGCTGGCAACACACGTATCCTGTTGCCACGTGTCATGTGTTTGTGCTTGACAACGCTGGGCGTACAGCTGTTGCAGCAGGGGCCATTAGGCATTGTACACAATTCTGCGCGTGATGCTGGCAACACTGCCTCAATGTCACCCTGCTGGAAATGCAGATGCAGGCCACATCAAAGCATTGCATTGTAGCAACTGCGGCAGTGTTACTTACTGCAAGAGTTACAGACCCCGCTTGCCGTTTTGTTGCACCCAGCACAACCCGGGTGCCTGCTTTCCTGTGCACTCTCACTACTGCTGTAGGGCAGCGACACCGCTGCAGCTGCAGCTGCGAGGTCGTCATGCTATCTCAGAAGGAAGTGCTTATGGAAAAAGATGTATGTAACTGCTGAACTTGCGAACACGCCAACATACACAAGCGGGTGCCACGGACTTCTACTTTGAAGATTGATGAACGTCAGATGCGGCACATAGATGACGCGTACAGATAGGCAGGCATGCACGTGGTCCTGCGAGCTCCGCTGTGCTCAGGGCACATGCTTGACTGGTGAAAGTTTGAACGGCGCACTAGAGATCCCGCACCGGGTTGCACAATGACGGGGCGTTGAGCTTTTTAGACACGTTACGACTTTCAGTATTTATATAATGAGCGAATTTTGCAGGGGTGACAGGCTGCTCAAAACATCCGAATGGGCTTGCAGCTGTCGCGGCGACTTTGGCATTGACGCAGGCATGGACACTTTGCAGAGCCTACACTGCCCGTAAACGAAGGAAACGGGGCATGTCGCCAACTTCACGTGAGGAAAAAAATACAATTACAGATCCCTGCACAGAAGGAAATGATTAAATTGCACGCGCCCAGCAACAGTAACCGCGCCAAGACAGCAAGGCGGCAGCTGCAGATGCTCATAGGCTGTTAATAAACACCCACATACTGGCCAGACACCAGCATGAGGGTGCCATGCTGACGATGAGCTTACTTACTTCATGTCTTGGAGACACATGCGCTCAGTGCCTTAAAAATCGTTCACTGAAAGGTGGTACCACTGGTGGAAACGCTAAATTTCTGCCCAGCAGACTTGAGCATACACAAGCACCACAAAAAGGCTGACTGGCACCACCAACATCAACACCGGGAGCATTCCAGCTCACCCTACGCACCCAGCTATGATGCCACATCTGACAACGCCTTGAAAGTGGCAAAGCTGCTCCAACACTTCTGACAGTCTTTCGATTTTGCTGCGAAAAGGCATGCACAATGTGTATCGTGTCGTGTCGCGTTTGATATATATGGTACACACCAGCAGCCTGCTGGAATTTTGGTCACATAACAAAGTCAAGAACGGCAAAACAGACGAACCCGCGTCCCAAACATGCATCAACAACCTACGCACCCGACAAGCCTGCTGCAAGTGACAGCAGCTTGCTGCTGCTGTGTTGCAGCTGCCAAGCAGCAACAGCCTACTCTGCCAGATGAGTGTGCCGGTAAGACACAACCTTACATATGTCACACACAACTGCCCAACCGCTCCTTGCGTCACGCGTAGTTACCCCGCACGCAAAATTGGCGCTTGCTCACGCCAAACTTCAGCAGGCTCAGGAAACCACTGGCAGCACAAGCCATGGGCTGCGCCAAACACGCACATACACAGCACACACCCCAGCATCTGCCATCATGCTGCAAGCGCGCCTGCTGGTGCCCCAGCCACGTCCCTACACGCCGGCCACCTGCCGCTGCTCAGAACTCCTCCTGAGGGACAACACCAGCAGCAGCATGGCTCTCCGCCCACTCGCGTGCATTCTGGAACAGCTTGATCCACGGGGCAGGGCCCTTGGGGTCCAGGCCGATGTCCTTGGGGTAGTACGGCAGCTGCCAGGTCAGGAAGCAGCGCTCCGGGTGGGGCATCATGGCCAGGTGCCGGCCGTCTGCCGAGCAGAGCGCTGCGATGCCTAGGGGTGAGCCGTTGGGGTTGAAGGGGTAGGCTTCGGTGGGCGTGCCCTGCGCATCAACATACCTGCAGCAGCAGGGAGTGGTTCGACACCATGACAGGAACGCGATGTTGGTGTTGGGGCAACCTGGTCACACTCACTGCAGGGTGCGGGTGAGTGGCGGCGTAAGTCCAGGACAAGATGCACCATGAGCTGGGTAGTCACTGATTATGCAGTAGGTTGTGCCAAGCCGCTGCCACTGCTGTGCCTCAGTCGAACGACCAATTGCGTCTGTCAGCAGCTGGAGGCACACACACGCGCCTCCAGCCTGCTCAGATCTCAACAACGATTTGGGTTGATCCTCACAGGCAACAGCAGGCACGCCGGCAGGCCAGACGTACCACACCAAAACAAGCAGCAGCCAAAGCAGCTGCTGCGTGACGCACACCGCACTTGCGCAACCAACACATACTACTCATCAAAGGCCTTAGCTGCCGGAAGTGCTTTCAAGAGCCCCATACAGATCACAGGACCTTGAACAGTGCTGTGAACCATTCAAAAATGGACAATGAACACCGCAAACGTGTCGGCCCTTGCCAAGTACTGCGGCTTGCTCAGCAGCTGCATGCACGCAACCCCTCAACACACACCACCACATACTGCAGCACACCTTGAACCACACATCCTTTGCGCAAGGGTTCTCATCAGGCCCCCCACCTGATGGGCGCCAGCTGCTTGTCAACCACTGCTGCCTGCACAGCCGCATCCGGGAACAGCACTTGCCCCTCGCCGTGAGCGGCCCACACGCCGATGGTTGAGCCGCCCATGCCTGCCAGCCACATGCTGGGCGAGTCGTCGGCGATCTGCACGTTGATCCAGCGCGACTCAAACCTGCAGTGACACACGCGACCAACAGAGCACGGGGCATGGCGTTCAACGCAACGCCGGGGCTGAAATGCGGCTGAGGCTGCTGGTAACGCCCAGCTGCAACGCATACAGCTGTAGTCAACAGTGCCATCTGCGGCTGTCGCCATCACCAGACGCTGCTGCTTGCACAAAGCAGCTTGGTCACAGATCAATCACATACTAATGGATCAAACATACACGTCGTTTGCGCGTTTTCATTTGCCGCACCTGCCGGACTTGTTGTGCACAAAGCGTGGCTGCTGCAGGTCCTTCAGCTGCGCGGCGACGCCTCCCTCCTTGGCTGCTGTTGCCGGCACCCAGCCAAGCAGCGCCATCAGCTGGCAGCCGTTGCAGATGCCCAGGCTGAAGCTGTCAGGCCTGGCCACACATGACACAGCAGGCGGCGGCATATAACATGTGAGAATGCTGTTGTTGCAGCATATGACAGGGTTGTAGCGCAGCTAGTGTCAGCAAACAGCTGAAATCCAGAGTTGACTGCAGGAAACAGAGGTCGGCAAGCACTCGCATTTGCCACCTGTCAAGCTGCTTCCGGTGGGCAGAGGCTGAGCAGTACACGCACTGCAAACCGGGCATCCTCACCTGTTGTAGAACTCCTGGAACTGCTTCAGCACGCGCTCGTTGAAGCGGATGGTGCCGGCCCACCCCTTGGCGCTGTCCAGCACGTCAGCGTAAGAAAAGCCGCCCACAAAGATGATGCCATGGAAGCTGTCCAGCTGCGCGCGGCCTGCAGGCAGTACAATTGCAGGCAGTACAATTGCAGACGCTCAGATGCAATTGCAAGCAGTACAAGGGATGCAGGTGCTCAGATGCGACGCGGCACGGCCCCAGACGCCCAGCCACATAAACTCTGGCAAGATGCTGCTGGCCGCAGCAGCAGCCCCGTGCCACAGCGCGCGACCTGCATGCAAGTCAGGTACGGTGCCGCGCATCATCTCAGTTGTATGGTGCTGCACCATGCACCATGTTTCTTTTGTTTTGTACTTTCAGCCTGCTCACCTGCGATGAGGTCGCTCATGGTGATGTCCCATGGCTCCATTCCAGCTGCATACACCGCAGCAGACATTTCCCGATCGCCATTGCTGCCCTCCTCACGGATGACTGCCACACGCACCTGCAGCAGCAGCAGCAGAAGCAGAGCGACAAGCACGGTGTAAGCAGACTTTTACAGCAGACATGTGCATAACCTAACAGTGGCTTCAGCTTCAAGAGAATGCATTGAACTGACCTGCGGCAGCAGGACACATGATGTTACGTGCTGCTTGGTGACGAGCGCCGATGTATCACATACGGCAGCAGCAGCCGTTTTGGCGCTGGCGCAGCCGTGTCGCACCTTGTTTGCGGCGCTCATCTTGTCTGCTGGAGTGAGGCTGGGGGTGAAGGGCAGCGTCCACTTGGGGGCAGTCCTGCTCTTCAGCCCCGACTGCTCCTGGTCAACACACTCCTCAGCAGCCTGCGTCAGCAGTAGGAACAAACAATTCAGCACAAGCACTGAACACCAGACTAACGAGGCTGGCTGTAAAGACATGCCTGCTGGCGTTTTTACCACCAAGTAGTGCACTGCTAAGCGTGTGTGCAACCGCCACAACCACCATCACTGTGCTCTGCAGCACCACCCAAGTCAGTCTTACACACGACATTGACAGTAACAACATCCAAATCGGGGCCTCACCTGCAGGCGCTCCAGGGCAAAGCTGGTCTCCTCCCAGACGTCCCTCAAGGCGGCAGTGTTGCCGGTCAGCGCTGCCTCGCCCCCCACACGCAGCTCAACGCTCTGCTCAGGCACCACCTTGCCGATGATGCTGCATGGCACGCCCGCCTGGTTGAACAGGCTGGATGCCAGTGCTGCGTTGTCTGGCGACACCTCCAGCACCAGCCCCAGCTCCTCAGCATAAAGCGCAGCAAAGGCGGCCAGCTCGGGTGACGCTGCAGCCGCTGGTGCTGGCAGGTCCACGCTGATGCCGCAGTTGCCTGGTGTGATGTTGCACGCGAAGCAGCAGCGCAGGTGCAGCAGCAAGAAGATGCGGCAAGCGTGAGGTTTAAAAGAGCCGGCCATACGGTACAGAACTAAGCATGCTGCTGACACAGAAGCTGCTGGCTCTGGTGGCTGACTGAGCAGCACCCACAGACGGCCTGACTGTGCAGCAGAGCACTGAATAACACGTTGACACAAACAAACAGGCCGGCACAATGTGATGACAGCATCAGGGGCAGCGGCCGCAGGCGTGAGTGCTGCAGCCGACTGCCGCCCCTGAACGCGACAGCTGTGCTCTAGGCGGGAGTAAGCGCTGCGTCATGCCACGGGAATTGACATGCGAGTGACTCTATATAACCCGCCAGTAGATACACTTGTTGGCTGCAAACCTGACCTTGTACACACGTAGACACATGACAGGAATGTCTTACAACCGACTCAAGGCACCAGCTCGCTGCTGCCAACATCAGCTGGGCAAGGTCTATAGCGATCTTGCCGTGTGATGCAATGTGGTTTTGTGCCGAGACGACGCATCTCCAGGACACCGCAGATGGAAAGCACGTCATGTTGATGCGCACCTGCAAAAGCCATCTCCAGCAGCGTTGTTGCTATGCCGCCATCGCTGATGTCGTGGCCGGATGAGACCAGGCCCTGATCAATAAGCGACTGCACCGCGCCCCACGCGGCCTTCAACTGGCCCGGCTGCACGTCTGGGCAGTCGTCAGCAATCTGGTCGGCGCGGATGAGGATGAGGCAAGGCGAAGCACAGCAGCGCAGAGGGACGAGGGTGGTCAGCAAAGCAGCTGCACACACAGCTTGGGACCGTAAAGCTGTGCTGCTTGTCTGCCTTTGGCAGGTGATAAATGCACTCTCTGCTGTGTCGTGCTGCTTGCCGGCGGGTGCAAAGGCCTTCTCACCCGCCAAACGCACGCAAGTGGCGCAGCATCACCACCACATGCAGCATGCACATAGCTACAACCCAGAACAAGCAAGCGTTGCGACTGATACAAGGCCCGTCGTCACCAGCCGCACCTGGCCGTACGCCTGCGCCAGGGCGCTGCCTCCCAGCCGCCGCGCCCCGGGCACCGAGGCCAGGTCAACGTGCAGCAGCACGCCCCCGGCCGCGGCCAGCTTCAGGTCGGGCGTCACCACCTTGGTGATGTCGGGGCAGCCCACGTAGGCAGACACCACCAGGTTGCCGGGCGCCATGACCGTCTCGCCGCCGGCTGCCGCGGCCATGGACAGGCTGTCCTTGCCGCCATCGCACGCGCACTCGAGCTCAATCATGGCGTCCCTGCAAGCAGGCGATGCATTTGATCAGGTTGATTCAGTCACACGCTGGTGGTGGGGTGCACATGTGTGTACTATTTTTAGCAGTGGAGTGAGAATATCAGGCAAGATTACCAATGGCAAGCCAAGATTCGCTTTGAAGTGCACAGCTGGAGAGGCCCTGAAGGAGCCTACACCACATGGGCTGGACGACAGTGGGGGCTGCTGCTGCGCTGTGCCGGCCTCAGAGATCTTGGTGATATTGATTCGTCATTGAGTAACTCAAGAGTAGCAAATATATAATCTGCATCATCAGCCGGCTGCTGGCTTGCCCACCACAACAAAGCAGCCTGGTTGCCGCTGCATCATACACAGACTGCATCGAAAGCACACCTGCGTCCGACCACATCAACGAGCAAACACACAACGAACAACACAACAGCTACACGACCCCAGTGTGTTGCCTCAGAGAGAAGATTAGGGTAATATCAGCGGCCCAAAGTGGGAAGCCCACGGAGTGCCTCAACTGACACGCATGAATAGTAAAGGAGTCTCATCAGCGGCAGCACCTATGCACATGCAAACCACAGCACCATGTGTGGCTGCAGTTCGCCATGTGCTTCACACTCACACGGAGAGAAATAGCTGTCAACGCGTTGTTAGGAGTCTTCCACAACAGCACGTGTGCTCAGATTTTGCGATTACCCAAGGTTATCAGCACGGAGTTCTCAGCAGCAGAACTGGCTTGATTGGGGTACATCATCACAGCACACTCGCAACCGGACACTGCGGTCACAGACACGATGCAAGCAGGACCGCTGCTGCCAACGGCAAGCATGCATGGCTGTGGGCAGTGCCATGGACGGCAGCCTTGCCAGTGTCAGCAGCCTGGCGCACATTTGCACAGAACAAAGCTATGTGGCTGTTGCAAGGACAACCACAACAACACCAAAGCTTCCAATGCATCATGAACCTTGAGACCGACATGCTAGGACAGTGCCTCCCTACAATCCGACTCCACACACAGGAAACAGCTGCAGAACTGATGTGAACAACACCAACGGCATCTCGAAAACCCAAGCCCAGTCCAACGGCTCACCTTAGAGCGCACGCGGCCTCATACATGGCAGCGCCCTCGCTCTTCATTTTGGCCGCGTACATCCAGTTCACGCTGGCCTTCACATCAGCCAGGCTCGTGGCTGCGGCCCAGCACAGGTTGGTGATTGCCTCGCCCATCGCCATGCGGGCCATGGCAGCGGCGTCCAGCAGGCCCTTGATGGGCTGCTCACCGATGGAGGTGGCAAGGCCGGTGTGGTCCTGGTGGCTTTGCGCCAAGACAGCCACGTCCGAGATGGGCAGCTGCAGCGGGCCCACGCACTGCTGCTGTGCAACAAGGCCTGCATGGAGCGATTGGGAGACAGGATGAATGAGTGGTGAAGGTGTGAGGTTACACGGCTGTATGGGTTTGATGCATTGCAGTCGACAGCCAAACACACCAGATGTGATGGCAGTACTGCATCACAGATTCTTGAAACAATACATTGGCTCCGGACCACGCGCAAGGTGACGGGTGCTGTGTGTGGCTTTCCTCAGTGCAGATCTTGGTGAGAAGTGTTCTCTGCACAGCCCGAGGGCCTAAGAATTAGCATGGAATGTATTTACATCCTCGGAAAGCCTCAAGCGCCACATCCACTGCCCACCAACATGCACCGGCCAAAATTAAGATGCACAATGCAGACCACATGCCATCATATAATACTTGTGCAAAGCACACACGCACAATAACGACAGAGCACACACATTTTTGAATTTGTGTGTGTGCGCTGGCAGTGTGTGACAACCACAACCAGCTATCACACCGCTCACACAGTCTCACCTGTGACATGCCTGTCTACCTTGGTGGTCAGGAAGCGTTTGCTGCCCACGCTGGGCAGGCGCAGCACTCGCTCAAGCGCTGCCTGAGGGGTCGTGCCTTGCGGCAGCGCCAGCGGCTGCAGCTGGGCCGTGGAGGTGTTGAAGTTGAAGGTCTTGTTGGGCATCTTGCCCAGCACCTGCAAGAATGCGGGCGCAGGGAACCATGTGTCTGCCAGAAGGAACGATGCACACACACCCAAGTAAAGGCTGCATGCACGGAGCTTGTTGCGCAGCTGCTGCAGTGCTGAATGCCGTAGTGAAACATTAGTATTTTGCGCCCAACTGTCCGTCGCACACCCGCCAGTGCATCGAGCCCCACCTGGTCCAGGTTCAGGTCGACTGGTGTTGGTGTGCCCGGCTCTGCCAGCTTGTCCACAAGCCTCACACGGCCTGAGCCATCAATGGTGCCAATCACCTGGACATGCACACAGCAGCAAGGGATGCAGCAACAATGTCACAAGCTTCATCAACGACAGCTGCGTAACAGTGACGGTGGATCGGTGAGCTGCAAACCGTGCAGAGGGTTGCAGGGGTGCAGCGCTGGTGGGGTCGTGGTTGCATGGCTCAGAGAATTGTAGTCTAATTTTCTGCAGTCATAACCGTGGTTCTGCAAAAATGGTTGGTCTCATCAGGGCCAGCACACACACGTACACCCACACCAGCCCACCCTGAAACACACGCGCTGCCGCTGCAGCAAGCAGATTCTGTCACAATGAACACTAGTGATGGCATGCATGATGCCAGCAGCGCTTGCTCAGTCACGGAATAATTAACTCAGCCCAGCCGGAGCCGGTCGGTAGTCTAACATGTATATTTTGTGAAACATCACAGCAAGCCTGCAAAGCACCATTGTGCTCCTCTGCAGTGTACAGCAGCACCGCTACAATCAAACTCACCCTCACGTCGCAAACCACTGGGTCGCGGCATTCGCTGGCCGTGCTTATGCCGAGATACGATGCGAAGGTTTGGCAAGCTCTACATTGAGTAGTGACCAATTCACACGTACATACCAACAACCAGAAGACTTGTGTCGTACACATGCACTGGTAGCACCAGCTTGGCGCCCGACTTAAAAACCACATAAAACCAAACAAAATGACACAAAAACAGCCGACGCACCTGCATGAGGCAGCGCTCGCGCTCGCAGACGGCCTCCAGCAGGCCCCTGCTCTCAGGCCTGATCAGCAGGCAGTCGTTCTCCTGGTACTCAGCGCCCCAGATCTCCAGCACACTCATCGTCTCGTCACCAACCTGCAGATACCAACAAGTGCAAAGGCGGCAGCAGCAGCAGCAGCAGCAGCAAGTGCTTTGCACAGAGTGTACAGATTGGCCAGGCAGCCGATACCACCTTGCCGATCAGCCACGCAATGCAATGTGCCTCACGGCTGTCGCCATGGTGTGCTTATTTGCAGCAAGCACGCTTCTGCGTGGACGTCTCTTGCGGCTGTGGCGCACCTTGACTGCGCGCACGTCAATCTCTCCGCCGAGTGGGTAGATGATCTCCTTGACCACGTTGCAGTTGCCGCCTGCGCCTTGGTCGTGGATCTGGACCAGCGGGTTGTCTGCGCCCAGCTCCACGCAGCTGCGCACAACACGCCACAGCTTCTGGCTCATCTCCGCGTCACCTCGCTGCAGCGGGCGGTTGGAGCAAACGGCACAGACGTGTCAAAGTTGGTACCAGACTACAGCAGCAAGGGGATACATGTGCTGTCAAGCGCAGATCTCAACCCGATGACAGCTCACAGGAGGAGAGTGGCGGGCCTTGACACACACGACAGCACACAGCAGGAGAATGGTGTACTTGGTACAATGATCAAAACACAGTCAAGCACCGGCACGATGCACGGCTGTTTCCCTGCAAAAACACAACCAGGCCAAACCAACAGCGGGCCTCACTTGCACGGCGTTGAAGTCCAGATCAGCCTTGTTGCTGCCGGACGGCACACTGCTGGCAGCACCACCGCCCATGCCGATGCGGTAGGCAGGGCCGCCGATCTTGACCACAAGCATGCCGATCTCGCCGTCAGCCTTCTCCAGGTGCCGGTGGTCAATCTGGCCAACGCCAGCACTGCACAGCAGACAGCACACGACTGTTGGCCGTGGAATCATTGAGGCAGTGTCTTATGACCAGGAACGATAGCTGCGTACACCACTGACTGAAACATGCTGCAACAGCGACAGGTGCAACCCCAGACTGCTGCAGCCAACATACCCTGGCTCCCGCAGCACATCGCTGACAGCTGTTACCACAGCGGAACGCGGCGCTACCAGATGCATGAACAATGAACCCTGGACCCACCTGAACATGATGGGCTTCAGCCATTCGCGCCGTTCCCCGTTGGGCAGCCGCTGGCCAAAGGTGCGCGTGTAGCCGGCGATCAGCGGCTCCCCAAACTTGTTGCCGTAGTCGCTGGCACCATTGGACGCGTCGATTAGGATCTGCAGCGGTGGCGCCAGGTTGTCCGGGTAGGCCTACAGCCACACACGGCACATGTCAAAACAAGTACATCAAGGTCGTTGCTTTGAAGATAATTGCGGATTACTGGCCCCATTTAAGCAGTCCTTTCAGTTTCCTGAAACATATACTAACAAGCGCTTCAAACCACAGATTCCATGTTTCTGCGGCTCTCATGGCCGTATGAAAATAGAAGCGCCCCAGCACAGACTCTGTCACTGTGTTGTCCTCAAAAAACCTCACAACACAGTTGTGATGATCTTCGAGGACGATACAGTGACAGAGCCTTTACGGAGGCGCTTCTGCACAGGTCCCGTAATAAAACAATACAATACAATACATCTTCAGGAGTGAAACCTGACCTCAGGCACTAGCCCAGCGAGCCGCTACTCCGCTCATGAGGTGAATACTCCTGCAAAGGAAACATGTCAGTGTGAGGCCGGGGTCTGCATCGCCAATACACTGGCAGTGTCGGCGGCCGCATACATGTCAAAGGAGCTTCATTTAACGTGTCACTCACAAAAGCTGGGTCTTCGTGGGGCAGTGTGTGGCCGTCCATGTGCAGGTTGCCCACGCAGTAGCCGGCCGTGCCTGCGCCCATGATGGAGCCCGTGCCCGTGGCGTGCGTGTCCCGCATGCGGCCGCCTGCGCCAGTCTCAGCACCTGTTGCAGGCACGAGGCACACAGCACAGTACAACACAGGAGAAGAAGCAGTAAGCACGGCGCCCCAAGCAGCGTGCATAGCATGTAGCATGTGATGGAAGCACCAAAGGGTGCAATGCGCTGATGAACATCGATCGCATAAGCAGGAGCATGTGCCTGGCAGAAAGTAGTGCTGGTGCCGATGGCTGCAGCAGCGCACGTCGCAAGCAGGGCGTATCACTGTGGCCAGGGCTTCGAAGGCAGATCTCAGCGGCCCCTGCAGGGCAGGCGCCTCCAGCCGCCCAGATACGCCTGGCGGGTCACATGCCGGCTCACACAAAATGCTGTCACACAATTACACAGCATTTAACTGTCACATGACCAATACACGACATGTAACATGCGGCACTACACACCTGGGTACGGCGCCACAGCGCAGGGGAAGTTGTGCGTCTCAGCTGTCAGCAGCAGGTCCCAGTCGCGCTTCTGGGGGCCCAGCGCACTGGGGCCCCCGGGGTTGCGTGGCAGCATGGGTGTCACCTCAAAGCCGCGGATGGCGCTGCTGTTGTCCTTGAACGCCACCACGCTGTTGTTGTCGGGCCGAGCCTGCGAGTGCAGCAACCAGGACACGGCTGGTGGGATAGCTGTCATTGACAGAAGCACAGACCAGCAGTCAGTTGCTGTGGCCCGCTGCAACACGCACAGGCTCTGCCCACCAATGAACTTGCAAGGAGCAACTCTCTCCATGTTCTGTGGGCCGTCAGCCCCATCAATCTCACCACACAGGCCCTGGCCAGATTGGGCAGACAGTTTGAAGGATGACATGACACTCACGTTGAGGGGTGCAGTCACAATCTCCATCAGGTTCTGTGACTTTTTGTCGCCGTCGATGACCAGCTCGCCCTTGAAGAACCAGTGCCTGCTGTGCTCGCTGTTGCTCTGGGCAATGTCAAACAGCTCCACATTGGTGGGGTCTCGGCCCATGTCAGTGAAGAGCTTGGTGTAGTAGTCGAGGTCCCACTCGTCAAAGGCCAGGCCCATCTCCTGCAGGGAGTGGTTGTTGTGGGAAGCGTCACATGGCATGTGTTAATGGAAGATGATGTCAAAGGTTATGGATTTAAGGCAGCCAGCAGCAGCATGTGTGTATGATCACAGACATCGCATATATCACAGACACACACACAGAGACACAGACACAGACACAGAGACAGACACAGAGACAGACAGACAGACACACAGACAGACAGACAGACAGACCCACAGACAGACAGACACACAGGCAGACACACAGGCAGACACACACACACACACACACACGCGCGCGCGCACGCACACAGGGAGTTTCAAGGCTCAGTTACCGTCATAGTTGGTCCTCAACGCTGCAGACAATGCCGTTGCCCACAGCTACAGAGAGCTGGGATTAGCTGTTCAGTCATCAGCGCCTGATCACTCACCCCGCAGCACACAGTACACATCCACACAACTCGAACACACAAGGACCAAACGACTGCAGCGCAGTTCTGTTAAACATGCAGCGAACCAAGCACAGCACCAATATGGATAGTGGCTACACAAGCAGGGGCCATGGCTTGGTTAACAAAAAATACAAGTGAACAGTTGTGATGTGTGGGCCACCCACTGCCTAAGCCAATGTCATTTTATGAACAAAAAAGACAAATGGAATGTTCCGGGTGAAGGCTCAGTTACCGTCATAGTTGGTCCTCAACGCTGCAGACAATGCCGTTGCCCACAGCTACAGAGAGCTGGGATTAGCTGTTCAGTCATCAGCGCCTGTCACCCACAACATGCAAAGCCTCAACATGACAGCATCAGCAAGATGCACAGCAGCGCCGGCATCCATATACCAACACAACAAGCAGCCCTCAGTTCAGGTCTCCAAAAGATTTTCAACAGGGATGTTCTGACAAAATGCATCAGTTTGTATCATCTTTGGGCTGCTTGTTTACAACAGACAGAACCACATGTTGAGTCACGGCATGTAACACCAGCGCACACACCAGCAGCAAATACATGGCACCAATACAGGCACACCACGCTCATGTGCGCTGCCTTTCCACCAGAAAGAAGCCTCAGCAGTACAGCTCAGCATGGGATATGCTCAGTTAATACGTGCGTTTGTGTTTGATTGGTAAGATCATCGGCTTCACTGAGGCACCACACCACACCGGCTCTCTCAACAAACATTTATCAAACCACCCAGCAAACATGGCAGTCACAATGTTCTCCCGCACAAATGAAACATCAGCATTACACAAGGTAAAGCAAATCAAACATAACCACACAAACAAATCAACAACAACAAAGTGTGTCATACCTCGTTGATGCCCTCGAGTGCAGCCCTGCCCTGCTGCATCACCGGCACAGTGAACACAGGTGCGGGCGCAGCATCCACCTTGAAGCTGGCAGCGGGCGCCTCATACACCTGCTCCGTCATGCGGTCATGCACCATGGCAGCAAACGCAGCCTTCTCCTCAGCAGTCAGCGCACTGCAAGCATGGTCAGCAAACATGCAGCAGCGGCAGCAGACAGAAGGCCACTCATTGCAGTGCCACAGCACAGAACTGGCAACAACACGAGAGCGCTGCTTGGCCAGAAGCCTTGGCTTGGTTGCAGTGGTGCATGATAGATTGCACTTGTCATGGTGCGACTCGGCTTCCATTGCATGCCATCACAGGTATAAGTGTACCTCAAACAGCTGGTGCTTTGCACAGCACCAGCTGTTAGAGGTACTCAGATGCCTGTGATGGCATGCATGCAATGGAACGCAGGGCTTGGTCAGCTGGTAAGCAGAGGACGTGAGCAACGTGAAGTACCACAAGAGCAACTGCTTGTTATAATTTTGACGAGTCCGACCTCAGCAGCGATGGCAGCACACGAGCACGGGCACGACACAGGGACTCTTCCAGCCAACAACAAGTGCTGGTGAGCAGGTAGCGCCTGCTGGCGATCATGCCGCACGCCGTTACCCAAAAGCAGAGGCCAAGCTGTACAAGTACGTCACGCCTGCTGGCTCTCCTGATACGCGGTTCACGCTTGGTCTGCAGTGACAAGCAGACGCCGAGTGCAACACACATGCATGCATCAGCACCCTGCTGGCCGTGCCTCTCACCGGGTGCTGGTGAGCAGGTAGCGCCTGCTGGGCTCCAGGCGAGTCACCTTGTCCAGCCCCACGCTGCGCGTAATGCTGGTGGCGTTGGTCGAGAACGCGGTGGAGAAGTTGGTGCGCGGCCCCACCTCAATCACGCACTGGCTGGGCACGCTGCCGTCAAAGATGCTGCTGGGCGTCAGCTGCTGGGGCTCAAAGGTCTCCCGCAGCAGCCAGGCCAGCTTGTCGGCCTCTGCGGGGTCGAGCGGGGCGGCCAGGCCCACGTTGTAGCAGAGCTCGCCATCGATGGAGGTGATGGCGTCACTGACCTTGTGCTGGGCCTGGAAGCAGCAGCAGCAGCAGAAGAGGCAGCAAAGGAAGCAGAGGCAATTGTTTATGACTCTTGTTCGCAGTGGAGCAGGCAATAAAACAGACAGCGTGCTTGCAATACTGGCGGCTTCCACACACAACACAAGCAGATGCAACGGCCAACGGGACAGAAACAACTGCGCAGCAGCAGTAATCTTCTGCAGTGCTTGCTCACCTTGTGCAGCAGCGTCACGGCAGCTGTGGAGCTGAGGCCTGGGTACCTGTACAGCTGGATGACATCAGCACCACTGCCCAGCTTGGATGTAACATCAGTGGCCAACAGACCCTGCAGAAAACGGTACATGGGTGTGGTGTGCAGCAAGCAGCTGAGTAAATGGAACAGCGCAAGCAGCAAGATGAGCTGGGCGTGTGACAATGCTGCTACTGTTGCTTGGTATGGCAGCGGGCAGCAGCATTATACTTAGCATCCACGCAATAACGCTGCACACACCGATTCCGCTGCTCACAGCCTGGGGATAGAGCTGCTGCAAGCGCCAATGGTGGATCACTTGCAGCTGACAACAGCAGTAACAACAGTAGAAGCAAGAAAAGCTGCTGCTCACCTCCAGCGGCTGGGATGCCACATTGCAGCGCACAACGTTGCGCTGGGGATACGTTGCGCAGGTAGAGGAGCTCGGAACTGCAGACAGGCCACCAGGGGTGAGATATCGAAGAGGGTGGCCGGCGTAGATCGAACACTCCAAACGCGCCCGCCCACCTCCATTGCAGAGGCCGTGCTGCTTCAGGCCGCATCTGCTGCTGCGAATGGGGGCGAGCACGCGGCACCTGCGGGGAAAGTAGCTGTGAGCAGGACAGCAGCAGCAACACAAGACATGTGTGTCGGCAAAAGGGAGGCGCCCACCTTGCTGGCACGCCCACGCGAACGCCAGCCACGCATCTGGTCAGCCCACGGCTGGCCACGTGACTGTGGAGCTGCATAATGGTGTGATCGAGCTCTCTAGGGCTGCTGTGTTGTATCGGTGGGTGCAGCAGCCAGGTGAAATCAACCAGTAGGCATGGCGTGCCGCTCAATCTCACCTTGTTCGCTTGATCAACCCCTCCAAGAGGGGAGGACGGTCATGGCTGTGCCCAAGCTGATTAGAGCACCGACTGCCACGACGCCACTGTTATTGTTACTGTGGTGGTCCGCCTGCTGTTAGGACAATGATTGATGAATTGCAGCGTACTTCTCTCATTTTAGACCTCAGTTTAGCATCGATCAGGGCCACGGCTGCAACACACCTGCCTGAACACAGCAGAGGCCGCTCTTCAAACTTCCTTGCTTCAACTTGGCGAGTGCGTGTCACGCTGAGCTTATGATTCCTGGAGACGTAAACGTTTACAATTGCATTTGCCTGCCCATCAGCGAGAGTTTGTGTCTTCGCGCCTCCTGCTGTGCCTTGAAGTCAATGCTTCACATCCACGCGTCTTGATCTGATGAATTTGATTAGATCCACAAGTTGCACCACCTAGTGATGATTATTGTATAATCATTATAAAATATATCTTTTAGGCATGCATGTCATGTGTGGGCCTGCAGCAGGGCAATTATGCATCGTTCTAACACTGCTCTGAGAAGTAGCAGCAAAATTACTGTACAGCTTACACGTAAGCTGGCAGCACAGCACAGAAAGAACAGCATATTCATTCGACCCCCCCTTCAAATTTTCTGACAATACGCATGGCTGGCAAAACCATGCCGTGACGGTATTGCACTGCTGTAAAGGTTTGTATCATTGTGCTGACTTGCAGTCACTGCAAGTGCAGGCTGCCTGTCACTCAGTGACTAGTGACGATCCACGCTGAAATGCACTTACCGCACCAGGCAAGTACCTGGTATGTAGCCAATCATGGTATTTGGCATTTGGTTGGTATGTAGCCAATCACTCACTTGCGCACATGCAACTTCAAACGCTTAAAGATGAACGCATGGCAGATGTAGCTTAATTTATAGATTAGTTACCAGTGCTATCGTGCGCTTGTTGCTGACAGGCCAGGTGATGCTATGTGAAGAAGAAGAAGCACTCCAACTATGTCATTTACCATAATAATAAGTTTAATAATAATATGATATAATAATAGATTACAATAACAATAATAAATTATAATTCTTGTCATATACCATGGTGAGTATTCACCTACTAATAGGCACGGGGTTTGCTCCGTTGCTCTGAGACACCCCATGTGCAAAGTGCCGCCCACTGCGTCAAGGTCCAGCACGTGGATGACTCAATTGTCACAGTGGCACATGTACAAGTACAACATGATTAATTCAACTGGCACATCGCTGCACGATGACACCCCTACTCTGCCACTCCTCCCATACTCTCCCACCGTGGCTGACGGAGGTGACCCCAGCACACCTGCACACGCCAGTGCCGTGCCTTGAATTCTCGTCGTGTAACATCCAAACTGTGATTGCTTTGTGCAGTGCTGCGACGATTGTTGCAAGGGCAGCTACCCTCTACAGCATGCAAAGGTTGTCATAAATGATGCCGTGCAGAAGTTCAAGTTACACGGCCACAGAAGTGGTCTGCACCTCCATTACGCTCAAGCTCCCTACAGAAAAGATGACTTCAATCCGCTCAGCAATCGCTGGATCATTCGAAGGCTTCAGCCGGCAGAAGTCATCATGCGTTGGTCCATGTGAACAGTGGTGCCCTCATCAGTATGCCAGCTGCTGCTGCAGCACAGGCAGGCATATGTGGGCCAGCCGCTGCATCATCTGCTGCCAACCCGGCAGCACCGCCCTCAATGGTGGCTGGCGGACGACTGCTGCCAGCGTTGCTCCTTGGCATCTGTTGCTGCTGCATCTGCAGGAGCAGATTGTCAGTGCTGCCATCGCCTGTGTTCGTGTCATCATCTGTACGAGTGATGGCAAGTGCAGAGCAGTGAAGGCCAGAAGTGTCAGCCTCGGCAAACATAACACATGTAAAACCAAGGTAGCAGGATGATCAGTTGTTAGGAATTCAAGGGACGGGCTGCCAGTGCACTTATGATACTCAAGCTTCAGCTCATCATGTCCTCATTCTGAACATTGCACGGCTCGTTTGTCCAAACGCAAAGAACTGAATAATGTGCATGGGAGTGCAGCGCGGCTCTGCTTGTGGCAGTTTTTCACATATTGCAGTTTGCCAGCGTTGCTGCAGTTTGCCAGCGTTGCTGCAGTTTGCCAGCGTTGCTGCTGTGCTGCTGCTGCTGCTGCTGTTGCTGCTGCTGCTGCTGCTGCTGCTGCTATTGTGAGCATGCATAGTTTATCCCTGGGTGTCAGATAAGTAACATGCCACTCAAATGCGCCTCACCTGTCATGTTGAAGAGGTCCACCGCAGCAGCAGGCCGCACGTTGCGCCCCTTGCGCCGCCTAGCCACGGCTGGCACAGCAGCAGCTGCAGTGACAGCAGCACCAGCCACCTCTGCCACAGCTGTTGCTGCACTTGCTTCTTCGCTGCAGGTTTGGCGGCTGGCCTGGGTGGAGCTGGCTGAGCTGCTTTGCAAGCAGACTACGCCTTGTGGCGACTCTTGCTGCTGCTGCTGCTGCTGCTGCTGCTGCTGTGGGGCCGCAGCAGGCTGGAGTGTTGCTGCAGGCACCGCCTCCCCAGCAGCAGCAAGCGCCCGGCCGTCTGACGTTGAAGCTAGCGCCAGCAGCCTGCCGCTGTACGGCTCTGGCATGGCTTGCACCCCAGGCTCTGCCAGGTGGCCTGCGGGGGGTGCAGCGCAGCGACGCACAGGTGGGCCAGCACGCAGCCGCACAACTGCTGCAGTTGGTGCAGCGCGCACCGGGTGCAACCTAGAAGCAGCGCTGCTGAGAGATGGCATAGGAACAGCACATCAGCTGTCATGAATTTTGAAACTGTCATCTCTTTTGGGAGCCGTTGTGCCGCAGGGCTGGTGTGTGCAGGCTGCCGCGCATGCATGCGGCATGCGTCTGTGGCAGCTGCATCCACCTGCGGCACACCTTCGTGTCTGAACACCGGCAGCGCGCGTCCGTCCACATGCACCAGGCTGCACCACGGAACAACTGAACAAGCACCGCCCTAAACACTGCTGACAGTTGCCCTCACCTGCAAGCAGCGCCTCGCGGCTGAACGCGTAGCTCCTCACATTGCTGTCGCTGCCAACCACACACAGCTGCAGCTCAGCAGCAGCTGCAGCAGCACCCGCAACAGCATGCCCTGACGCTACCTCTGGGTGCCCCGCCATCTGCTGCTGCTGCACGGTCCAAGCCATGTCGTACACTGGTCCCTGCAGCTGCTGTGCTAGCAGTGCCTGGCCCAGCAGCCGAATGTCCTGCAGCACCAGCTGCCCCGACTTGCTGATGGTCAGCACCAGCCAGGGCTGCTGCGGCACAAACGAGCAGACGCTGCCCATGTCGCCAACATGCACCTGCACGAAGCACAGCACACAGAGCACAAAAGGGCAGGGTAGAACTTCACGCAGTGCGCATGGCTAAGGAAGGGGTGCCAGGCTCCCCGATTGATGCGTGGCTGAACATCCGCTGCATGGTGCGCTGTGTTCCCGCATCCCGCAGCTGCAGCGTACCACTAGCACGCACACTACAACACCGCGCGCAAGTGGCCATGCACACAGCAACTGCCCCGCAACCGGGCCACACCCACCCTCATGCACTGCTGCAACCTCCTGCTAGCGACGCGCCCCAGCTTCCCAGGATGTAGCTTACCGTCAGCACACGGGCGCACCAGCTGCCTGGTGGCCTCACCAGGCACTGCCGCAGTGCACTGCGGTGAGGCCACCAGGCACTGCCGCTGTGCAGTGCGAACAAACAAACTCACCCGCACTGCTGCCACCTCCTGCAGCCGGCCTTGGCCCGCGTCCCACAGCCGCAGCATGCCGTCAGCACACGCACCAGCCAGCCAGCTGGTGCCCTCAGCAGCAGCGAGGCTGAAGATGTAAGACAGCAGCGGAGGGCCAGCCTGAGCTTGCTCATCCTCTGCTGCCTGACCTTCGTTTCCCTCCTCTTCACTGACTCCTGCTGCCTGCTGCTGATGCTGCTGCTGCCATCCTGGCTGCTGCTGCTCAACCTTTTGTTCATCCAACCTGCCATGCCGCTCTGTCTGCTGCTGCTGCTGCACTCCTGCCGTGCTTCGTCCAGCATCAGGTCTATTGTCAACACCCGCTGCTGCCTGCTGCTGTGTGCTGTTGCTTATGTTGCCTGCTGGCTGGCTTGATGTGCTGCCGTTGATATTGAGTGCAGACATGCCAGCCACTGGGAGTGGTGCACACTCGTGCAGCATTTGCCCAGTCTGCAAGTCCCACAAAAACAGCGACTCGCCGCTCGCTGTTACTAAAGTTCTACTATCATCATTTTCATTGTAGCCAGGGTGTTGCTGCTGTTGTGATGACTGAGCTGCACGCTGGTGTTGCACTGCTGCTGCTGCTGCTGATGATGACGCCGATGATGCTGATGTGTTGCCGGTGTTGTTGCTCATGAACTTGAGGCCATACACCTCCTCTGGGTGGCCAGATAGCACAGCAAGCTCCACACCTGCAGCAAGTCACACATGCAGTGTGAAGTAGTTTCACTGCAGGCACCCAGCACAAACACAAGCAGACAACGCATAGCTTGCAGGGTGAGTCGGTGGAGCAGAGATGACAGCGGATGCATGTGGTGCTGTGCTTGTCATACTCCACACCCCAGCAACCTTGGCTTAAAGTCCTGCATAACCTTGCATCCAAAAGGCCTGCAGCTTGTTACGAGCCGCGTGTGCCAGCTGGCATCATACCTGAGTAGGAGTGGTGGCCTTGTGTGCCTACTTGCCACAGCCTGACTGTGTGGTCTGCACTGCCTGCAAGCACAGCACGCCAGCAGGTGTGTGCTCATGTGGTGCTATCTCACACCAATTATAACTCCGTTCAAACAGGGGCAGGCGCTGTCATGTTCAACTACACACAGCTCCTGGATGTGCGGCAGCCTGCAGTTGTGCTGGTGCTGCCTTTGCTGGTGACAGCTACATCACCTGACGCCAGGATCATGCCATTAGGGCTCCAGGCCACCCTTAATACCTCTGACGTGTGTCCCCTGCAGCAGCTGGCCTGACAGCCAAGCGCAGGGACATTGCTTGTTAGGCAACTTGAACAATGCTACTGCTGCTGTAGCACACGTGCTGCTGTAGCTACCGATGGTCAAACCTGCTGCCAGCTGCCTGTGGGCGTCGATTTGGACCATACTCGCACTGTTTCGTCTTCTGACGCGGAAGCCAAGATCTGGTGACTACACGGATGGTATGCCAGGCCGAACACCCGCCCAGTGTGGCCAAAGCATGTCCCCGCTAGGGAATCAAATACGCTGCCCGTCATTGTGTTTCACTGCACATTGGATTGGCATTTACATCAGGTGGAGTGCGTCTGCAGCGATGAGAAACTGCGCTGAGGTACTGTACATGCACTGATACAACTTGTACGGCTGAGCAACGGCACGCCAAGCAGCTTCGGCTGTCATATACCTAGGATTATCGACAAATCATCAGCTCGAGCTACGCTACAGGACTTCAAAACTGTTGCTGCTGAACACGTTTGGCACTGCTGAATCCTTCAATTTAACCATGGGTGGTTCAGGGCATAGGCACCTTGTAATAAGCAGCAGCACTCTACTGTAGCCGGAAAGCAGAGTCACTTGGCCCTTGAAATGAGTTGCAGGAAACACATCAATGCAGTACAATTGGCAGCATTTGGCTGCATGCAAACTGGGAGTCGCAAACCAGTGCATACATGGTGTGGCCAGGCATGGTGTGCCTGCTCAGGCACAGCTCTTGCACTGTGTACTGCTTGAACGTAGGCACCTCACTAAGCCAGTGAAACAAAACCAACATGCCTCACAAGGCAGCCACTGCCGCACCGGCAGCGTCACAAACCACCCCCTGCTTTGGCCAAGAACTGCTTGTACCAGCGCACCCCGCATGCTGCTCACCATACTGCTCAAGCCGCAACCGCCTGCCAACCATGCTCAGCAAAACACAAACGTTGGCGTGCTGTCTGCAGCCAGCATCTTGGCTGCCCTGCTGTGCCCCACCACCCTGCTCAGCGCAAGTGCATCAAACTGGCAGAACAGGGCTGTGATGGTGGCGTGGTGACCCCCTGCAGCAGCGCCAGCGCCACCGCCTGGTCCCCCAGACTGCACCAGGTTGACCAGCTCCGAGTAGAAGTGGGCGTGATCAGGCAGGCCATAGAACACAATGTCCTGCAAGGCGGTTGGAAGGGGCAGCACAAAAGGAGGTGCAGAGGAGATGGGTGGTGTTGCGCGGAAGGGTGTGCGATCAGGCAGGCCATACAGCGCGATGTCCTGCAAGGCGGTCAGAAGGGGCAGCACAAGAGTACACGCTGCAGGTGCAGCAGAAACGGGCGCTGCTCCACGGAAGGGGGTGTGATCAGGCACATGCCAGCCAGGCGGTGAGAGGAGGCAGTGCAACAACAAGAGCAGCAGGCGCTGCATTGCTGCAGGGTCAGAAGAGAGGCGTCCGGTTGTCCAACCAGCAGTGCCTGCCTCGAGCTGCATGAATACCTGCGCTGGAGCGCGGAAGCCAGCTGCGATTGTGGTTCAAGCCCAACGCAAACAACTGTTGTGACTGTCAGGTACGCAAGCTGACGCCAAACCTTGCAGGAGGCATGCGACGTGAGGGTGGAGGGGAGCAGATGCAGCAGCAGGAGACAACACATTTGTGTGCACACTTAGGCAGGAGACACGGCAGCATCACACACCCTCACGCTCCATCACTTGTCTGCTGTACAAAGCTGTGCCAATGGGAATGAACTCAACGTGCGCGGAGCGACGAGACAGCTGCTGCACCTCACCTGGATGCCGCGGATGCGGTAGCGGTGGTAGAACTGCGCGCGCTCCGTGTACAGCATCAGCCGCACGCGCCGCTGGAAGAACAGCGCACGCGCGCGCGTGACGGCGCCGAAGCTGCAGTACTCGCTCAGCACTGCGTACTCCGCCTCCTGCGCCTTCATGAAGTTCCTGGTGGGAAGATGGGCGAGAGGCCACCGACAGAGTGAGATGTGAGTAACGGCGTGTGTGCGACGAAGGGCGTCATCTGCGGCAGGGCACCTCTGTAGGTTTGCCGCTTGTCTTGGCGGACGCAAACATATATGCATGTACGAGTGTGCAGCCATGACAAGCATCCGTCGGCAGCACCAAGCCGTCATCATCTGCTGCCAACAAACACACGGCAGCAAGCGACAACCCCAGGTGCTGATTGTCGACCATACAGGCATGGCGTCCAGCACGCAGCTCGCAGCAGGCGACCCGTTGCTCACCTGAGACGCACAAAGTCAAAGTAGCTGGGCACCACCAGCAGCAGCCCTCCCACGCCAGCCTCCGCCAGGCGGGGCCAGATGGACGCCTTGAAGAACTCGAAACGCGCGTCAGCCGCAGCCGCAGCTGAAGCGGCAGGGAAGCGCTCAAACAGCTGCCGCACCTGCTCGCGGTTGAACAGCCACACACAGGACGCCGCACGCGGATGTTGCTGTGTGGCAGTGTGGCTGTGCTTGCATGTTGCGGTGCTGACATGTTCCACCCTGCGCGCAGTCCTGCTGTGGTCACTTGTGTCACAACTAGCCCCAACACCCTGTTGCCTGCGGCGGACTTGGCACCAGCATGGACGTGCCAGCAGGGGCTGCGGCACGCCCGTTGAGCTGCTGCCAAACAACCAGCCCAGGACCTGACACTTGGCATGCACTCCAACAGTCATCGCCCCCACACCTATGTCACTACCTGCCCCACCACTCCTGCTGGCTGCGCCACCAGCATGATTTGCCAGCATAACTGCAGCACACCCGCCAACTGGGCTGCTTACAAAACAACTGGGCTGCTTAAAAAACAGTGATGAGATTGAACGTAAAAAATAAAAATTGAACCCCTTGATTGGGGCGGCTGACTGAGTCAGTCGGGTGTGTGCGACATGAGCTGTAGCACACCACGGAGGTGTGGGGGTTCAACTCCTCCGCTTTTTGGTCCGGGTGCTGGGCACCTCCGGGATAGGAGCGTATGGCGTGTCTTGCTGGCGGCGGCAGTGCCGTAGGCCTCCGGCAATCAGGTTCGCCTGACTGCTGTGTATGGCTAGCCAGTAAGATTTTGCCTCCCCTGTAACCCCCCCCCCCCAAAAAAAGGTCGAGATTGAAGACCTAGCGCTGCAACACCCAAAAGAGCGCTCACCTGTGGCACCACCTGCCCAAGCACCCCTGGCGGCTGCACAACCAGCCTGAACTTGCCGGCATGGCTGCAGCACAAGCTGCTGAAGGCAGCGTTGAGCTGCGGCGATGCAAAGCTGCTGGTCATGATGGTCTGCCGGTACATCTGCCCCTGGGATGCGAGCAGGTGCAGCCGCACACGCATGATGTCTGTGCCGTGCTGCTGCTTGGGGAGCTGGTTCAGCGCCTCAAGCACTGCAGGCAACGGCAGACCAGCAGCAGCGGGTCACGGCAAGCAGAGCACACCGTCGGTGTCGTGCTGCTGCTTCGGCAGTGCCTTGACGCCTGCTAAATTGAGGCAGCAACAGCATAGGTGCACAAGGCAGAGTGTGATGACCAAGCAACCAGGACTACCCAGCACGAACCGGCTGCCACGTGCTTCGCATGACGCAGAGCCGCTCGTTGCGTAATTCTCGAACGCGCTGAATGACCATGGCTCCCGTTGATGCTGTGCAGACTCCGACCGCTCACCCGTCACAACGTGCTGCCAGTTCTGCATCAGCATCACGTCTGCGCGCTCCACAACACACACTTCGATCGACGACAGGAAGTCCGCCTCCCCGCCTGCTCCACTGGCGCCCCCACCCCCGCCAGCACCAGCTGCAGCACCCTGTCCTGCCTTGGCCCTGCCTCTGCTGCCGGGCCCCTTGCTGCTGCCGGCTGCTGCCCGTTCAGCCGCCGCTGCGGCATCTTCCGCCAGCTTGGTAGCTAGTGCCACCGGTGAAGCGACTATGATGTCTGCTTGCAGGAAGTCTGCAAACAGCTTGATCTGGCCACGTGTTATGCGGATGCCCAGCCTGATTGCGGGAAGCGTGAGGAAGTGTGAGGGCGCAAGAGGGCTCAGGACAAGCAGACATGAGAAACGACCACAGAAGCTCTACACACCTGGGTGTAGGCTGTTGGCCATGACGGTGGGACTGACGCGAATGAAAGAGGATATGGGTACAGCAGCAAGCAGACGTATACATCATAACAGCAGAAACAGTACAAGCCACATGACGCATCATCGAGACTGAAAGCTGAACAATGCCGGTAACATAAATAACATGACACAGGGTCATGAGGTGACATTGACACATGGCCAGCAGCAGCCGTGCTTGAAATGGTTGTCAAGGCCGGCCCCCAACAGGGCCGAGCCAGCTGTCATCACGCAGACAAGCAACCATATCACAGAACGCATCAGCTGGCACTGACACATGTCAACTAAACAACAGAGCGCAGCTGGCACTGACGTGTGGAAAGCAAAAACATATATACATAGCTTACAACAGCTGACACCGACAAACGGCCAGCTGCTGAGGCCCACCTGAAGTGGTCGTCCAGGTTGCCCCTAAACAGCGCCCTGTGCTCAGCTGGCTTTGCAGGACCCTTCTTGGTCTTGACGCCTGCTGCTGCCGCTGCATCCTGCTCCTGCTGCTGCTTCTGCTGCTGCTGATCTCCGTCGTCATCATCACCGATGAACTGCTCTAAGAACTTCTCCTTGCCCTGCAGCAGCGGCAGCGGCAGCAGCAAGATTGTGCTTGCGCTTGAATGCGGTTGGCAAGCAGAGCCAGGAGCGTGTCGCTTGCGGCCAGCAGGGTTCAAACTCTGGTCTGTCGGAAGCCCACCTGCACCGAGTCTGCGCGCGTCTCCTTCTGTGCCAGTGCCACCAGCCGCCGCACCATGGCAAAGGCCATGTTGCGCATCGGCAGCAGGATGAGTGCCTTGGGCCGCGTGAAGCCCTGGTCGCGCGGCACACCCGCCACTCGCCTCCTGCAGTGCCGGGAGACGAGCATGCAACGCACATAGAGTGCGCAAGTGGGGACAAGCAACCCAACCAGGTAGACAAACGAGGGCGTGAGAGTAAGATCATGCTGGTGACGTCCGTGTAGACAGCTGGGCCGCTGACTGCGTTGGCACATCCTGCAACCCGCCACAGTGTGAAGGTTTGTCACAGGCAACAAAGCATGAAAAGCGCAGCAAAGCATATGTGATGTAATGATGCAACCCGCCACAGTGCGCCATGGAGCTGTCGCTCCGCTTCTCCAGCCCAGCCCGCACCGTTCCCCGTCTTCAATCACTGTGCCCCCAGCCGGCGCTGAGCCCTGCCCCTGATGCCACGTGGTGCGCGGTCCGTCCCTGTTGCCTCCCATTCCGCGGCTCCCAGCACCACATCAGACCAGTCTACACTTGCAGCAGCGTGCCCAATCTCCGTCGAGAGCTCACCCGGCCCCGGCGCCTTGAGCTTGTCATTATTGCGCTTGATGACATCGGCGGTTTTGGCGCAGTGGTTCAGCACATGCAGCAACACCGCGTCCATCGCCTCATCTGGCTCATCAGGTGACCAGCCAGGGCCCCCAGGGTAGGGCTTTGCAGCGTGCAACACGTCAGCGTAGCTGTCACAAAGCGAAAACAGCAGGCGCTGCTGTGCACTGACAAAGTCCTGGGAGCCGGGTTTGATGCGCTTGGCCCGGCTGCCGCTGCTGCTGCCACTGGTGCTTGCTGCTGCGTTGCTGGCAAGCCGCTCTGCATCTGCCTGCGAGCACCACGGAACAACAGCAGGCACAGCAGCAGGTGCCACAACAGGTGGCTGGGTGTGCAGCAGCGATGGCAGTGGCAGTGACCTAACCAGTTGAGCAGCGCAAGTGCAGATGGCTTGGCCGCCAGTGTCCAGTGCACACAGCTGTGTTGATCACACACTGGCATACACACCTGCATGTCTGCCACACATGCACGTTAGCATGCAAGTGCAAGCCAGCGGCAGTACACTCTGGTCACCATCTTGCGTGCTTGAGCTGGCACACTTGCTGTCAAGTTGTGCCGCCGGACCCGGCCAGTCCTCAACAACAGCACAGGGGGCAGCTCACTTGGTGCACTTCGTGCCAGCGTGCAATGAGCCGCTCCTTCACACCATAGGCTGCCAAGCTGCTGGGCGCAGGCGGCAGGCTGTCGCGCCCAGCCAGCTGCCACCTGGACGCGGAACAGCAGATGACTCAGCAAAGCAGAGAAAATCACCACGCCATGCACATGTATGATAATCCTGTATCAGCCCCGCGTCCAGCCCATTACAGCCGCACTGCAGAGGGTGAAAGGCATGCTATCCCTGCCAGCTTCCTGCCACCTGTCCAAAAGCAGCAGACACGACATGGCAGGGACACCCACACAGCAGCTGGCCACACACCCTGAGCATCCCCCACCCCCCGTTTGCACAACACACGAATCCAAGAGCAACAACCGGCAAGCATCATGGCTAGCGCTCACTTTCCGCGCTTCCAGATGCCCTCAATGGGGTCCTCTCCAGCAGGCAGCTCACTCCAAGAAGCCTTGCCAGACCGCAACACTGCCACATCAGCATCACTCAGCTCACGAGACATGAACGCCTCCCAGTTAGTTGTTGTTGGGGTTGGTGTTGCTGCTGCTGCTGCTGCTGCTGCTTCTGTGTCATTGTCACTGCTGATGCCAATTGCTGCATCGCCTGCTGCCGCAGCAGCATCCTGTCCTCCTGCAGCAGCAGCAGCAGCAGCAGCAGCAGGACCTGCTGTGCCTGCTGCGTCACTCACATGGACCTGCTGCTTGCTGCGCTCGGTATGCCGGCCGGCCGCTGCTTGCTCCTGCTGCTGCTGCGACTGCTGCTGGACAACATCTGCTTCTTCATCGTCACTGCTGCCTCCGCCTGCGCCTGCATCGTCAGCAGCCGCACCATGTGCTGCAGCTGCTGCCTGTTCACTTTCACTGTCACTGGCGCTAGCCGACTCCTCGTCAGAGCCCTGCAGAAGATCAAGCACAGCAGATCACCTGAAGCCATGCTGTGGCAGCGCAGGAGCCAATGCAAGGTGATGGCAACACTAATCATAGTACAGTGAGCGCCATTTCTCACTATCTTGCTATCTCAGCAGATACAAAGATACGCGATGCGGTGGGCAGAGTTGCAGCGCCAACACAGCATGTATGCCGTCATGAGTGGTAGAACACTTAATATTTCATCGTGCACAAATTTGGTCCGCTGACACGCTGCAGTATTGCTGTGCAGCCGCCCGCACGACAAAGTGCCAGGCTGGCCTGAGACATGCAGGCTGAGTCATGCCTCACAAAACTGCTGAGACTCTCTAAGCAGTCAGAAGTTCACCATGATGTTGCCAATGGCTGTGCTGCAAATGCACATGACCATGCCACTAGTCCTGGCACTGCAAGTCCTGGCACATGTCCTGGCACTGCAAGTCCTGGCACTGCAAGTCCTGGCACTGCAAGAGCTCAAGCAAGTCACCAACCCAACTCAACCCAAGTCCCCACCATCAACATGCACGGCCACCAGCCAGCTGCTCAGCAGGTGCAGTACACTGCCAACCTGCAAGCCATCATCTTCGTCAGACTCGTCTTCTTCACTTGCCCCCTCCAGCTCCTGCAAGCAGCGCTGCTTCAGTGCTGCACCTAGAGCTGTGCGCTGACTTGACAGCAGCCCCACAAGCTCTGAGTAAGCTCCTGCAGCAGCAGGCTGGCCAAGATCGTCCTCATCATCGTCGTCCGAGTCTGCGCCGTCTGCTATTGCTTGTCTGGCAGCAGGCGTCCGCTGCGGAACAGGTTTGAGCTGCTGCTGCCGGCCTTGCTGCTGCTGGTGCCTGGCGTGTAGCTGGTTGGCTGCTGCCTGCTTATGACGCTTTCTGGGGCGGCCGTCCTCCTGTTTGTCACCATGAAGATATTTTTTCTTCAACAACGATGCGAGTTTGCTGCTCATACTTCGGCAGTGCAAGGATAGCTCAGGTCACTGTCTATCGGTGTGCAGGTGAACGTTCATTGCTGTTAACTTGAGAATACTGTTTGACGCCACTGTAGCAAGGCCAACAACAACTACGCAAACACCGCTGTGCGCACGTCAGTTGCACAAGTGAACGGCTAGTGTGGCGGACATTGTCAGGAAATTTCAATGGGGCGGCCGATTGCTTTGGTACGACCAAGGGCAATACGAGGCATTGCACACCGCTGTGTGCACCACTCCAAGCTTGGCAGAATTAGCTAGCTTACCATTGCACAACTATAATCACTCTGGTACGCTCCCATCATCACAGGCTGCTGTGGCAGACTTGTTTACCACACATTTCAGACAGAACTTTGTGGGCTTAGTCATCAACGACACACTCTCATGAGCCTCCCTCTTAAAGAGAAATTCTCTGACAACGTCTCACACTGCCCTGCTGTGCTGGACAGCAAGCCTAGTACCCAGTAGCTCGCATACCTGCTGTGCTGGACAGCAAGCCTAGTACTCGGTAGCTCGCACACACTGTAACCTAGCAGGCAAACACAGCAAAGAAAGCAGAGTCACCCCCCCTCCAGCTGTAATGGCATCTGCAAGCAACTCTAGCACCACCCACTGGATTGTTCTGCTGGGTGCACCGCCCTTCTTCCAAGCATCATGCATAGGCCACAGTTGTATGTTACACATAGACCATCACACGCTGAAACGTGAAGGCCACAAACACCAACTGGTACACTGTGTTATACATGCTGCTGTTTAAGCAGCGATAAACCAGACTAAGCCCTCAACAAGTGAAGGAGAAGCAGCACAAGTGCGTACACACCAGATGCTGCTGGCTTAGCAGCCACCACGCAAGCGCAGCACCAGGTGCAGCGTGGACTCCTTCTGGATGTTGTAGTCAGCCAAAGTGCGGCCGTCCTCCAACTGCTTGCCAGCAAAGATCAGGCGCTGCTGGTCAGGGGGGATGCCTGCAACATCAAAGAGACGTGCAACGCCAATAATCAGGAACGTCAAGCCTGCTACAATCCAATAGCACAGCACTGTTCAACTGACATGCCAAAGACAGAGCAGCAGATGTGAAAACCGAGCTGTTGCGTGTAATGCTGCAGCATGTTTGTCTCAGTTTCCTGCCCTTTCAATGTCTTGATCTGCAACATATCCAGCACAAAGGCTCATCATCATATTACCCTTACAGCACAAAGGCTGACAGCCGCAGAATTAGACTTTGTAACTACACTTCATTAATTGTCACCTCCACTCCACTGAAACCTGTCATACTACGATTCAGAACAGAGATTGCTGTTGCTGCTGCTACCAGGCAACCAAACAACCCCTGAAGCAGATACTGTGCCCCCTGCAGCTGCGGCACACACCCATCGCCCAGCACACCAAGCAGCGCCCAACCCGCATATGCTCACAACTCACCCTCCTTGTCCTGGATCTTGCTCTTGACATTCTCAATGGTGTCGCTGCTCTCCACCTCCAGGGTGATGGTCTTGCCGGTCAGCGTCTTAACAAAGATCTGCATGCCACCACGCAGGCGCAGCACCAAGTGCAGCGTGGACTCCTTCTGGATGTTGTAGTCAGCCAGGGTGCGGCCGTCCTCCAGCTGCTTGCCAGCAAAGATCAGACGCTGCTGGTCAGGGGGGATGCCTGCACAAACCAAGGCAAGGAGCAGATGCACGCCAATCACGCGCTATACAGATTGTAAACAGCAGCTGCTGCTTCCACAAGACACGACCACAGCCTCCAGGCCTTGGCACCGGGTTTGCCTGTTGTAGCCACAACCAGAACAACAGCAGAGCACACGTATTGCCCTGCATTGGCTGATGGGAAAGTTGAAGCGCACGATTCCTGCATGCTCATTGTGCTGTCCCAAAATTTGCAGGCAACCCGGCATGCGTGCAGCATAAAGTGAAGCACATGCCAACAAAGCTATCCACAACTCACCCTCCTTGTCCTGGATCTTGCTCTTTACGTTCTCAATGGTGTCGCTGCTCTCCACCTCCAGGGTGATGGTCTTGCCGGTCAGCGTCTTGACGAAGATCTGCATGCCACCACGCAGGCGCAGCACCAAGTGCAGCGTGGACTCCTTCTGGATGTTGTAGTCAGCCAGGGTGCGGCCGTCCTCCAGCTGCTTGCCAGCAAAGATCAGGCGCTGCTGGTCAGGGGGGATGCCTGCATAGGAAAAGAAAAGTGCAAGCGCACACAGCCAAATCAGCGGACGACCGTAAAAGGGCAATCACCATTGCTGCCTCTAAAGGCGAACTGCAGATCCTTAGCTTCCAACTCCTTCCAACTCCTTCAAAACAATCATACTGGAGGTGCTGCTTTCTTGTCTGAATTGTCTGAACTGTTGACAACTAGCCATCCAATTCCATCAGTGGTGGCCATCATTACGTCATATATGGAGTACTGCATCTTGCATGCCTTGCTGCCTGGAACAGTCATTTACATTGGGAGGCGAGTCCTGTGATACAGTTCTGTCCAATTGCGAACCATCACACTCAGTGCTAACTTGCAGGAGTGTCCTACTAGTGATGCTGTTCTGTACCTTCGCAAGAAATGTTTATCATACGCCCCTACTCAACACTGCAGCAACTGCTGAAAGACCCGAACGGCCACAACTCACCCTCCTTGTCCTGGATCTTGCTCTTCACGTTCTCAATGGTGTCGCTGCTCTCCACCTCCAGGGTGATGGTCTTGCCGGTCAGCGTCTTGACGAAGATCTGCATGCCACCACGCAGCCGCAGCACCAAGTGCAGCGTGGACTCCTTCTGGATGTTGTAGTCAGCCAGGGTGCGGCCGTCCTCCAGCTGCTTGCCAGCAAAGATCAGACGCTGCTGGTCAGGGGGGATGCCTGCACAAACCAAGGCAAGGAGCAGATGCACGTCAATCACGCGCTATACAGACTGTAAACAGCAGCTGCTGCTTCCACAAGACACGACCAAAGCCTCCAGGCCTTGGCACCGGGTTTGCCTGTTGTAGCCACAACCAGAACAACAGCAGAGCACACGTATTGCCCTGCATTGGCTGATGGGAAAGTTGAAGCGCACGATTCCTGCATGCTCATTGTGCTGTCCCAAAACTTGCAGCAACCCGGCATGCGTGCAGCATAAAGTGAAGCACATGCCAACAAAGCTATCCAAAACTCACCCTCCTTGTCCTGGATCTTGCTCTTGACATTCTCAATGGTGTCGCTGCTCTCCACCTCCAGGGTGATGGTCTTGCCGGTCAGCGTCTTAACAAAGATCTGCATGCCACCACGCAGGCGCAGCACCAAGTGCAGCGTGGACTCCTTCTGGATGTTGTAGTCAGCCAGGGTGCGGCCGTCCTCCAGCTGCTTGCCAGCAAAGATCAGACGCTGCTGGTCAGGGGGGATGCCTGCAGAAACCAAGGCAAGGAGCAGATGCACGTCAATCACGCGCTATACAGATTGTAAACAGCAGCTGCTGCTTCCACAAGACACGACCAAAGCCTCCAGGCCTTGGCACCGGTTTTGCCTGTTGTAGCCACAACCAGAACAACAGCAGAGCACACGTATTGCCCTGCATTGGCTGATGGGAAAGTTGAAGCGCACGATTCCTGCATGCTCATTGTGCTGTCCCAAAATTTGCAGGCAACCCGGCATGCGTGCAGCATAAAGTGAAGCACATGCCAACAAAGCTATCCACAACTCACCCTCCTTGTCCTGGATCTTGCTCTTGACATTCTCAATGGTGTCGCTGCTCTCCACCTCCAGGGTGATGGTCTTGCCGGTCAGCGTCTTAACAAAGATCTGCATGCCACCACGCAGGCGCAGCACCAAGTGCAGCGTGGACTCCTTCTGGATGTTGTAGTCAGCCAGGGTGCGGCCGTCCTCCAGCTGCTTGCCAGCAAAAATCAGGCGCTGCTGGTCAGGGGGGATGCCTGCAAGAAGGAGTGGGAGCACAAGGTACATTGAACAAACAGCATGGAAGGTAACAGTCAACTGTGTATATGCTCCAGCTGCATGCCCAGTGCAACACCAACTGCACACTCCATGAAGATGGAACACGCCCGCGCCCACGCCCCGGCACGCCCGCGCGCGCGCGCGCGCGCATTTGGACCACCATCATGTGCAACACCCAACATAGTGAGTGCTTTCCAGCTTTAGTTGTACCTCAGATCATCAGCCTGATAGGCGGCAAACTTCTGCTGCTGCTTCACCTCAACTCCCAGCATGCCACACCTGCAGCGTAACCAGGCTGCTGAACACTCACCCTCCTTGTCCTGAATCTTGCTCTTGACATTCTCGATGGTGTCGGAAGACTCCACCTCAAGGGTGATAGTCTTGCCAGTGAGGGTCTTCACAAAGATCTGCATTTTCCTGCAATCAGAAACAGCAGTAGCAGCAACAATGGGATGGGGAGGGTGCATACAGGCAAGCGTCAAATAGACCAACAGTGAACGAGGGTGTCTCTATATCTTTGCACCCCTATCACACAGCGTGGCTCCTGTCCTTTCGAGCACCCAGTGCTGTGTTCAACAGCAGCATACATGACGCCACATAGCCCAGGGCTGACACCGCCTCGCACAACAGCCTGAACAGCACACCGACAAAGTTCCATGCGCCTCGTCCCCAAGAGCGGGCCATCCATGCAGCAAATCAGAGGTACCCTCCAGCGCGAGCCCGACAGTTGTTGCTCCCCATGCAAGGACCCAAGCACCAGCGTATGCCTTCAGGCTCTGACTAAGGTTCCTCATCTTCCTTTGCTGCCTAGCTATGGCGGACATGCCCTTCCCAAGGACGCTCACGCGTTGGCAAGTCGTTCACCCCTGATACGACGATACGCAAACCATGACCTACAGCTCCAACAACTCACCTTAAACAAGCTTGATCAACCGCTCCTGGTGACGCCTTTCCTGCCTTGCTTAAAATTCTGGGGCACGTATGAGCACCCCTCTCAACAGTGGGAAGTAACAATGATCGCTGTATGAAACCAACGTGTAGTCGTGCAGGTGGAACGGGTCGCGTAAGTAGGGAAGGGAGGGAAGAGCAGGGGCCGTGTTACTGAGGTCTCAACAACAGAAGCCCGGCACCCCCGCAGAGGAGCTCGAGGAATGCCGATAATGCACGAACACTAACAGCACGGAACAGTTAGACGTCGCGTACTGATCACCTCCATCGTGACCTCTACTATGATGCTCTCTGCCAAGCCTTTCGCAGCGACCACCGGTGCTCTAGTCTCTCGCAGCCGTCTTGTGTCTGTGCGTGTGGTTGCTTCAGACAACGGCAGCAGCATCAAAGAGGGTGCAAAGGTCAAGGTGACCAAAGCAGTCAAGGTGTACCATGCCGCAGGCCGCAGTGACGGGATGGATCTGGAGGGGATGGTTGGTGTGGTGAAGAAGAATGTACTAGACTTCAAGGGCAAGCAGCTGTCAGCCAACCTGCCCTATCAGGTGCAGTTTGAAGTGGAGAGGAATGGCAAGCCGGGCAAGCTGCTGTGCCATCTGGTGAGCATCATCACAAGCTCAACCTTATATGCATGCATTTGCATAGCACTAAAAGACTGTTATAATCAATGTCGGCAGCAATGCAGGGCAAATGCAGCAAGCCTTGGGCTTGAGGGCGCAACAATACAGTGTGCAGTCATGCTGGTGTGCAGTCATGCTGGTGTGCAGTCATGCTGGTGTGCAGTCATGCTGGTTTGCAGTCATGCTGGTGTGGCATGCAGTTGAATGCCGTTGTGCATATGCTGCACGTCACAGCACAGTGTGCACAATGCACTTCAAGTCGAGCTTGAAATACTGCTGACTTGTTTGCGCCACACTGCATGTCCTGTGGCCCGCAGGATGAAGAAGAGATCGAGGTGGTGTGAGGGCCAGTCGTGGACTAGGACCAGCCTTCGCATCTAAATTATCAGTTATTGTGGACCAGCACCAGCCCTCGCATTTCAACTGTCAGTTATCTGGCTTGCAGTGGCAGCAGCCGGCTTCATGCATGTCAGCATCCCAGCGTTGCACTTGGCTCACTCGCCTGGTGAAGTGCCCAGTGTGTTGGTGTCTGTTGAGTGACAGCGTGTTCATATTGTTCTGAGCCCAACATAGCAGGCCTTCTCACGTGATGCAGCTGACTGCAGGTTGTGTGTGGCGTGACAGTCAACCAAGCGAACCAGATGCAGTTTTGTTGCACTGTTGTCTGGGTTATAACCATGGACAAGTATCATTCAATACAGCTACACACATTGTTTCCACAGTGTTTTCCGTCCGCCTGGGGTGACCTACTTGCGTAGCCGCTGGCAATGCTGCAACTGTGAGTGTGTTGGCAGCGTTGGGCGTCCAGTGCCAAACGGCTGCTGAGTAGCAAGGGGCTCGTGTGGTGTGCTGCTTGGCTTGCGTCATTTCATCTCTTGAACAACAGCAGCTCAGTGTGCGCAGCCTCGGATTTTGTCAGAACAACAGGTGCTGGGTGCATTCACCATGTGCTACTAGTAGCGGTCCCAAGAGAACCAGCTGCTGCAAGCCATGCCGTTCAAAAGCGCTGTGTGGGGACATGTGTTGTGTGTCCAAGGTTGCTTCAGCGTCGAAGGTTGATGCTGAGCTTGACCAGCAAGGCCCTGCAGCAGGGTCAGTGGTGTGACTCGCGCATAAACATATGGTATGGTTTGCAACGTTGGTGTGTAATATGGTACTGTGACTGCACAGGTGACTGTGTGATAACGACAACTTGGACAACAACCAGTCACAGAACCAAGACAGCACAGTGCGGCAATCAAGGATGCTCAGCCGTCAGGCTCCTTTGATGTTTGACTCGAAATGATTTACTCAATCGTTGGGTATTCGGAACACAGTCGCCCCCCATTGATGATATAAACCATGCCTAAGTAATAGTCCGCTTGACGGGCGAACTTTCCCATGTAACTTCCAAAATGTGGAAATGTGATTGCACCGTGCCCTCATTGACCGCAAAAGAGGCACCGTTGAAAAGGCATGAAATCCATGATGCAAAACAGTTCAGCCGTGGTGGCGGCGGCCCCATTCTGGCAATGTGAGTGCGGCATTTGCTGCATTGTCTTTGAATGTGACACAAGTGTACTGCATGCTAGTGCCGCGTCCTCTCACAAGTGCCTCAGAGCCAGAATTGTTGAGGCTTCGGATTAGTTGGTTGGATTGTTACTCCTTGGCTGTTGTGGGACCCTATAAGCCTTGTTTGGCTCCTTAGTGGGTGGGCCTGTGGCCCTACTTTGGTTTTTGGTATGTGCTCAAGTGTGTCTTCCTGCAAATCTTTACAAGGAATGCAGTGCATGCCTGCCAGGCTCCATGAGCGTCACCCTGACCTTTCAATGACTCTGGGCCAGCTGCATGGCGGGCTGCGGAGCTTGTGCTCACTGAGCAGCAGCACCACTGTCCTGACAGGATGCCGCTGGAATGAATGAGTGCCGCAGTGAGCAACAATGACTCACGCACCTCTTACTAGTCGGCCGCATGAACAGGCAACCTGCAGAAGTTGCCAAAAGCTTTGTCACCGATGGTTACACTGGCATCCATCATGTTACGCATTCAAGCCATAGCAACAACGCCATCCGCCCCGCACCCCACAGGAGCGGAAGGAAGAGGGAGCACAGCTCCATTGTGTTTGCACGTATTATGCAAATCCCAAGCCTGCATACGGTAGCCAGCAACAAGCCTTGAAACCATCTGACCTGCTCCAGAACCATTCCAAACATCATCAGACAGAAACGGCAATGCCTTGGTAGATGAAGTAGACGTGGTCAAAACACTGCGCAGTTTCCCAGCGCAGCCTGGCAGGGACTTGATCTTGTGATCTTGTCAAACATACTATCACGCTGGGCAGAGGTTGCAGGACACTTAAACAACAGATGTGACAATGATGGTTACACTGGCAGTACACCTGGGCTCATGATGTAAACAGCACTGCTGCAAACTTGTCGAGTGCCATAGCTGCAGCAGCTGCCAGCCCATCAGTCGCAGATGTACATTTGAGCCTATTGATGCCACCATGGCCACCATGCAAGGTGCCTGATCTGTCATATGTCAAACAGCAGGCCTGCTGCTCTCATACCTTGTACGCAACCTGGCACCGTGTTCAAGTGACCAAAAGAGACCGAACAGTACTGTACTGAGCAACACCACTCATAATCACCTCAAGGCAACCATCAAGTGCTGAGGATCAGCCTATAAGGTATCAGACGCCGTGCCACGGCACTGCCGTTAGTGCGCAACAGGTCTGGTGGAAACACCAATGGGCCCGTTGCAGAATGGGCAGGAGCCAAACAGGGTGTCAAACACCCTCCTGCTGGTGGGCAGCGCGCCCAGCCACTCTGCCAGGCACATGGCATGGAACGCTCTGCTGCATGACGCGCCAGGGCAGGTCACGCTGGGCGCTTCACCTGCGACAGCAAGGCAGCAACCGCACTGGAGAAGAAGCTGCACCAGACTCACATGAAGGCACTGAGAAAACTGCTGTGTGTGCAGTTGTGGGTTCCGTGCATGGAGCAAACTTGACAGGCAGCAGTGTGCGGCAGGGGTGGCCGGGGCAGGTGATGCTAGGCGGATAAATTCCACAAGTTGTGCTCAACAAGCAGCAACCAGGTGAAACAACATGCAGAGGATCGAACGAAGCACAGTATGGCAGTGCCGGACCTCGTCGGTGTGCTTCAACAGGCAGGCAGCGCTGCTACGTGACAACAGGAAGCTGGTAGGCACCATGGCTGAGCTCCTGCTGCCAGGATGTACACTGCAATAAACGGTGCAATCCCCACACAAGCACGCTGCACGTGAGCAGTGCTGGAGCACATCAAGCTTGCCTGTGATGCACGCACCTAGCTGGTCAGGTCGCTCTGGGCTGGCAGGTGCAGCGAGTAGCAGATGCAGCAGGCACCATCCTCTGCCGTGCCATAATCATCGTCACTGTCATCACAGCGTCGCTACCCGCAGCAGCATCAGGCTGCTCACTGCCAGCCCAACTGCTGCATTGCCTTGGCTGCCACCTGCAGCAGCTGCAGCTGCCTCAGCAGCACAGCCGCGCTTGCTGCCTGCCTTTGGCGCGGGAAGCTGCACCTGCGTCATTGACGTCAAGGCAGACATTTGAGGTCAGCGTGCGTTCCTGGTGCGCCTTTAGGCAAAGCTACTTAAGCTGTGGCCACCATTGCCAACTCAGCACCTTTTGGTCGCTCAGGATGCCAAACAGGTCTGCTGCTGGTCCCCAACAGCCTCCATGTTGCCGCCCATGCTGTACCATTGCCACAGCCACAGCTGGTCTCCCTGTGCAGAAGCGCTGCAGCATGCACCTGGCAGGCGCGGCCGCGCTGCTGCTACTGCCGTGCTACTGCGCTCTGCACTGCTGCGATCGTGCACTGCTGCTGCTTCCGCTGTTGCACTGCTGCTGCCACCTCACCTGCAGGACTGCCTGGAGATTCTCCCGCACTTTGAGCTGCTTGTCCCACTGCTGAGCAGCACTGCCATACCACGCAGCCTGCAAGTGCGCCACAGTGCTGCTGGGCCCATGGAAGACGACAGCAGGCAGGCTTTGCGGTGCTGCTGCAGACAGCTGCAGCTGGCAGCTGGCGCCACTGCCCAGGGCAATGCAGCGAGCGCAGGTTGCGTAAGGCCGGGTCAAGGCTTGCGGAGGGTCCATCAGCTGCGTGTGGCGATCTATGTCTTCTAGCTGTGCCCACAGATCTTGATAGCTGTCTAGTGCCTGCAGGAACGCGGCAACTGCAAGGTGGGTGGGGAGTGGGTGGTGGTGGTATGTGCTGTGGGTGTCTGTGGGTGTGCTGCAGGGGTGTACTTCAGGAGAGAAACTGCAGCAAGGTGGTATGTTTGGACTGTGAGCTTGCAAGCAAGCTTCAGTAAAGGTGATGGATGCGCCAGCAAGAAAGCACGCATGCTGAGCAGGTCTGTGCGCTGATCATGGCTGTTGCAGGGAGTCGACATGACATGTGCGAAGTTGGCACAAAACTTCTGGCAGTCGTCGCCAAACGCCTCCAAGATCTGCTGCTGCTGTGGCTGCCATCACAAGCCCATCATGCACTACCTGCTCTAGCTGCTGCAGCAGCTGCAGCAAGGTATGACCTGGCAGCCACTTCAGCTTGAAGGGTTGGGCAGGTGCACCATCACTGCAGGTGCACTGACAGGGAACCCTGCAGGCAGCTGCAGCTCTGCGGTATGCATGCGTCCAGCAGCATCACATAGCTGCAGGCTCACTCCGCTGAGGTCTACTGCTAGCTGTCGTATGTGCTGCCAGCCTAGTGCATCAAGCTGATGCAGCAGCAAGGTACATAGTTGCTGCTGCTGCTGCTGCTGCTGCTGCTGTTGTTGTTGTTGTTGTTGCTTTTGATGCTGTTCCTGAGGGATGCAAGGCGTATTAAACTTGGCGTCTGGTATATTGTACGCTGGCTGCGACTGTAGCAAGGGGCTGTACTCCTGCAAGGCGCCTGTTTGAATGCTGCTCGTTACTGGTGCAGCTGTTGCCTGAGTCCAGCTGTTGCCTGGGGCAGATGTTGCTGCGTGAATGGTGGTCTGCCAGCCCAAGCTGTAAGCCTGCGTCATTTACGGCGAGCTGCTGAAACGTGCGAGCGGGATTAGGCAACGGCTAGGTGATGCAGCACAGCACACATCTACAGCAAGAGCTACACAGCAACATCCACTACACATCAACAGCCCAGCTTAGTCACTAAGCTCACTTTCCTGCATTGTTGCTTAGACCAGGTGACCTTCAGCAGACGACATAAGCAAGCAGGGTTTGAACATCCAAAGGAAGTTTTCCAGTCGCCAGTTCTTGCGCCGCTGTATCAGGCTGGTAACTCACAGTTGTGTTTATTTGTTGGTGTTGTCAGGCGGTTATGCGGACCGAACCGAACCACCGAGCACAGCAGCAGATGCACCCGAGCAGTGATTGCCTGCTGTGTGTTGTTTCAGGCCCCTCAAATGAGCAATTGCCACTTTCACAATGGAGCACGGGACGACAGCTGCTCTTCAGAGTATGCATCGCGTCGCTGCTGCCAGAGTTTGGTGCAGGAGAAGATGGCTACTCATGGTACTTGCCTTTCCCTGCAGGCCATGGATGGAGACGCTGCTGGTACTACTAGAGTCCAGCAAGCAGCAGGCAGAACAGATCAGGTGTGAATCCTTTATGTGCGCTGCAAGCAGTGTGCTCCTTGCATAGGCAAGTCATGCCATGTGGCATGTTTGACCAGTACATCACAGGCCAGTGCTCACAGTTGGGACCTGAACAACATGTTGGTACTGCTGTAGGAGGTTGGAAGAGGTTGTTTCAGCATCGCAGGAGCCAGGCTACCGGCAACAGCAGCAGCAGCTGCTGCAGTCCCCACTTGCATTGTCATTGACACACGACATGAGCAGCTTGCAGCACCAAGTGCACCAGCTGCAGGCCAGCTGCACACTCATGAAACAGCAACAGCAGGCAGCAAATGCCAGCACCACGGCAGTTGCAAGCACCTTGAGGAAGCTCGACCAGCGCATGCAGCAGCTAGAGCAGCATGGGCAGCGCCAGCTAGGCAGCAGCAGGGCGGCTGAAACTGCCTCTGCCGAGAGGCTGCAGGTGCTTGAAAAGCAGGTGGCATGCCTTGCAGAAAGCACAGCAGAGATGCAGGTAAGCGATGCCCTTGCTTGCTCTGCTGTGCCGCGTGGCTGGGACTGCAGCCACAGCGATGCTTGAAATTGAGCAACAACTGCCGGTTTTAGTGCAGTGCATACCCATGCCCTGGTGTGCCATGAAGTGCTGTATGTAACGACTCACCGGATGATGTGCCTGCAGGAGCAGCTCACGCACACCCCTGCACCTGAACTGCGTCTGCTGCGTGATGACATGCGCCGGCAGGTTGACAATGTATGCGCGGACACAAAGCAGGCAAGTGCAGGAGCCTGCTGTAGCGGCACCAAGTGCACAATAATCGCAGCAGTCATTGTAGAGTGACCTAACGCAGCGACCACTCCAGCAGCCAGGCACGAAGAGTTGTGTTGATTGCCACACTGCTGCATCCTTGCACTCCTTGTGCCTGCCAACATGCGGGGTCAGGGGCTGCTGAGCGGTCTGTTGTTTCCTTCAGGCACTAGGCCTGGCAGTCAGCAGCTTGCGCTCTGAGCTGCAGGCCTCAGCAGAGGCACGGGCAAAGGAGCAGCAGCAGCAGCTGCGGCAAGAACTTGAAGGTGAGGCCACCTGCGGCGCCACCTGCAGGCAGCAAGCAGCACAGGCAGCAGCCTGGGCATCACCTGCTGCAGCGCGCTCGTACTGGTGTGGTGAGACATCACAAAATCAGCAGCCATGTCCATGGCAGGCACAGCAGCGCTGCATGCAGGTTCCTCAGCCGAGAGTCCTGCTGTAAGTGGCAGCAGCGTGCTGCAAATGGATGCAGCAAAACCACGCTGCCTGCACCCACCAACAGCCTTTTCCTGCAGGGCTGTCAGCACGCCTGGAGTCGCGCGTTGCCAACGCGCGGCTGTCTGTTGCTGCTGCGCTGAGTGGGGAGATGGACAGCCGGCTGGCAGCCGTGCAGGAGAGCTGCCAGCAGCGGCTGCAGCAGCTGGGGCAGCAGGTGGAGCGCCTCGCTGGCAGTAAGGCAGACATGCTGCTCCTGTCACAGCACACAGCACAGGTACGTCACGCAGTGATCAGTTGAGCAGCAGCTGCCGCGCCTTGAGTCTGACCTCTTTATCCCCTCATTGTGGCAGAAGCTTTCCCCGCGCGCTTGCCAGTTGACGGGGTGCAAATGTGCTGCCATGGTGCTGGTGTATCTGCTGATACCGCAGGTGACTGAGATGTTTGATCAGATGTCCACCATGGTGGTTGACAGCACGCAGGCCAGTGTCAATGACCTTGTAGACAAACACCAACAGGTGAGCAGATCTGATGCTGCGTAAACACGCTGCGCTATCCTCCTTGAGTATCACAGGACGACATCCGGCACATGCTGTCTGCATGCATGTGCAGTAACAGCAGCCATCACTGCATACAGCTAGCTAGCAAGTAGATGACCCAGAAGCAGCTTCAGGTTTTTTTTGCTAATGACCGCTCCTGTGCTGCACTGCAGCTGCGCAGCACAGTGCAGAGCTTATCAGCCAACAAAGCAGACAGCAGCATGCTGCTGCAACACCAGCAGCAGTGCGAGCAGCAGCTGCTGGAGCTGCGCAAGGGCCAGGCAACAGCACACAGCACGGCCAAGGAGGCAGCGGCTGCAGCAGCTGCAGCAAGGCGTGCTGTGGAGCCAGTGGAAATCATGCGGCTGGAGATGGCTGATACGCAGGGGTGTGTAGCAGCACTGCAGGCAGCAACAGCAGGTGGGTGATGACGCGCAGCAGAACGTTCAACATGCTGTGCAACGCAATCGCCAGCAGCTTGAGCGCAGTATGTGGACACTTGCCCTGGATAGCTGAGGTACTACTATAGCAACTGCTCTTGGCATCCTCACCTCCACTCACACTGCTGCCTGCAGGCTTGGAGGCCAGCAGCAGCATCAACAGCAGCCAGCTGCAGCTGCAGGCACGCCAGCTGCACGACCTGGCCAGCGGCTGCCACACGTTGCAGCAGCAGCTGCTGGCGCTCACAAACCAGGTCGACCCGGCAGCTGCCACGCTGTTGGCAGCAGCAGCTGCAGGCGATGAGGATGCCAATGCTGCCTTCTGTCGGCGTGCTGGGGGTGCTGCAGCAAGCAGAGCTGAGCACAGCAAGCTAGCCAGCAGCAGCAGCAGCAGCAGGCTTAAGTTGCAGGGCTGTGCAGGCGCTGACAGCAGCAGCAGCTGCTGTAGCTGGCTGGCTGCCTGCCGGTTGGATCCAGACAGCCGGGCTGGGACATCCACAGACGTGGCAGGACTTGCGTCTTCTGATCGTGCAGCTGCGATTTGTGATGGTGCTGGTGGTGGTGCTGGTGGAGTGCTGCGTCACCTGCCCATCACAATGCGGCTGCTGCTGCTGGAGAACAGTTCGCAGGAGGTCAGCAGTGCCATGGCCAACAAAGCAGCTGCAGGTGGGTGGCAACAACAGCTTCCCAGCCACTGCTTGTGACATATCCATTGATTAGCTATTCAATGTCTGCTTCTTGCTTAAGCTTGGTGGTTTGGCATTGTGCACCCTCAAGGATGACTTCAGGTGAAAGGGACAGTGATTGCAAGCACAGCGTAGCACTACTTATCACAATCCTTATGGATGCTGAACAGCTTGCTGAGCTGTCAGCAGCTTATACACTTGCTGCTGTTGCTGTTGCTGCTGCCGTGCCGCTCAGGTGATGTGCAGGAGCTGTGTGCCCACGTGGAGTGCCTCAGCAGCCGCCTGGCCAGCACGTCAGACAGTCTCAGCAGCCTGAGCAGCAGCAGCAGCCGCCGGCTGGAGGAGCAAGCTGGCAGCCTCATGCGCGTGACGGCGGTGAGCATGCACAGCTGCAACGCTGCCCGACACCTTGCAGGCAGTTGAGTGGACACCTGGAGCCCAGCCATATTCAACGGGCCTCTCAGGTTGCCAGCTAGCCGTTGCGTTTGGCCATGCGTGCGCCCAGAGTTGGCAGAGTGCTCTGACACCTGGGGCTGGTGTTGTGTGTGCAGGCGCTGGCTGCCATGGACGACCGGCCGACCAGCGCGGAGGTGCATGAGATGCTGCAGAGGCTGCTGTCAGACGCACATGGCGCGGCCAGCGCCACCGCAACGGCAGCCGGCAGAGCAGCCGTGCAGCCGCTGCTGCAGCAGCTGGAGGCGCTCAGCGGAGAGCTGGCAACTGCCAAGCGGCAGCTACACACGACAAGGGTGGAGCTTGATCACTTGAAGGATCAGCAGGTGAGGTGTCGCGTCATGAAGGTCTGGGTTAACGCAGGTGGCTAGCGCAGGCCCGAGAGTGATGATGCAGTGGTACAGCTGATAGGATTACATCATGATGGCAGGTGCAGCTGGCAGGCGCATCTGGGGCTCAAAAGCAGGGATGGTGGGTGGTGTGCAGCGATCCGATTGAGTCACCAGATAGGGCGCCCTGTGCCTACCATGCACCATACTGCTTGGTCCACACAATTGAAACTACAGATGTGAGGATGATTGGTGCGAGTGCGGCCTTGGCTAACAGCAGTTTGGCAGCTATTGGTCAACACTTTTTGCAACCATGCTTGCCGCACCCAAGCTTGCCGCACTGCCAATGTTGGCAAGCACAAGTTGATGAATTTCCCTACTCAACTTCTGCTACCTGCACGGTCGACAGGTGTCTCACATGGTGTATACATGCTGCTGTTGTGTGCTGTGCTTACATGCAGGCCGCAAGCGGCAACATCCAGCAGGACCTGCAGCAGCACGCTCAGCAGCTGCAGCAGCAGCTGCTCCGGCAGCTGCAGGAGGCGCGGCAGGAGCTGCAGCAGCAGCTGGACAGCAGCAAGGACTCAGTGCAGCAGCTGGCAGCAGGCCAGGTGGGCCCAGCATTGCCTGATTGCAGCACTGTGCCTGCGGCAGCTTACCACAACTGCGCCTGTAATTACTTCATGGTTATCGACACAGCTGGAATGCACTGACACAATCCATATATGTGTCATGTAATACATTCTCAGCCGGGTGTCAGCTTGCTCACACTAGATTGTGTCGATATTGTGAAAGCACGCATCCACTTGACCCAAGCTGTGGAAATATCCTTGCTGTGCAATCTGCCTGTGCAGGCTGCCAACCAGTGTGATGCCAAGCGCCTGGCTGCGCTGGACGGCAAGCTGCGGCTGCTGGCTGCTGAGGTGGACAGGCTGGATGGACAGGCAGCAACTGCTGCACAGGCGCAGGTGGGCACATGCTTGCCTGCAGCACATTTGGGGTGATGCGTGTTGCTGACTCACCTCTGCGCTGCGGTGCTGCTGGATTGACTGGCTGGATGATGTATGACCAAAAGCAGGCGATGACAAGTGAACATGATGTTGTTGTTGAGTTTAAGTGTCATGCTGCGCCTACTGCCGGTCGTCACAGGAGAAGCTCAGGGCAGCACTTGCCGCAGCCGAGGCATCCCTCGCGACCCACAGCACCAGCTGCGCAACCGATGCAGGGAAGCTTCATCAGGAGCTCGCAGCAGCAGCAGCGCAGGCACAGCAAGCGCACTCACGCCGCCTCGCTGCCCTGGAGACAGCAGCAGCTGCGCAGGCAACGGCGGTAGGAGAGCTGGCAGGTGGGCGCATGCTCTTGCCAGCACTTCTGTTATTGCAGCAGCCTGCTACCACTGTCTGGCAGTGTGGTGTGCTGAAAGGCATCCTGCACAAGGGTTACAAAGGCAGGCTCTGCTTTTTGCAGTGCAGTCGGGAACAGCAGCCACTGCCGCTCTGCTGTTGCAGCCAGTTTCGGCCTTCCCGGTCATGGCAGCCAGCTGCGGCAGTACATGAGGCTGTGCTGGGTGCGTAAGCGCTGTGATTGTGGCCCTGACCCTGCTGAGTGCTGTGCTGTGTGTTGCTGCAGGGCTGGTGGCTGACATGCCCAGCAAGCAGGGCATTCGTGAGGCCGTGCTGGGTGCTGCGCAGGCCACGGTGGAGCTGCTGCTGGCGGAGCATAAGCGTGAGGAGCAGGGGCGGTGGGAGGTATGTGGCAAGAGGCTGTGCAGGACCGCGCACGCCTAGCAGGCGCTGCGTCAGGTTGTGCTGGGTGGATGCAGGGCATCAGAGTACACCACGCCAAACCTTGTGATGAGTAGGCTGAGAGTGCCGATCACTTTGTGATCAGCAGCACGGTGGATAGATGCATGCTGATGGTCTCTGCAGGCAACCGTGCGAACGGTGGCTGTCAGCTGCCGGCTGCTTTGCTGACCAGCGCGGCTGCTGCCGCTCGCATCGCAGGTGTGGTTGGCTGAGTTCACGCGGCTGGTGGAGCAGCGGCCTACGAGCGGCCAGCTGCAGCAGCAGCTTGCACGGCAGCAGCAGCAGTGCGAGCAGCAAGCGCTGTCATCATGCAAGCAGGCAGCAGCCGCTGCAGCAGAGGCGGCTGCCGCAGGGGCGGTGGCGGCAGCGCTAGAAGCTGAAGGATTCTCTACGCAGCTGAGGCTGTTGGACATGCGGGTGGAGACACTGGAAGAAGGGATGCAGAGGGCGGGTTCAGGCAGTTCTGCATGCCATACCTGTTGCCAGCACAGTGGCGGTGCTGCTTCTGCTGCAGCAGGAGCAGCAGCTCCCGCAGCACCTGCCGTCTATGCTGTACACCGCGCGTCACAGGAAACAAGTTTGGCAGCTGCAGCGGGCACGCTGGCGCCATCCTCGTCGTCTCCACCTGCAGCACTAGAGGCTGCCGTAACAGCCCAAGGATCGGCGCAGCTCGCAGTGGTGCTGCGGCAGGTGGGAGAGGTCCAGCTCCAGCTGCTAGGCAAGGCGGACAAGGCCGACCTGGAGGCGCAGCTGCTGCAGCTGCGGCACGCGTTACAAGATTCGCTGCAAGGTGCGGTGGCACGTGGCGATTTTGAGGACAGGATGTCAAGGAAGTTGGACGTGGAAACGTTTTTGGCGTCAGTGGCGGCGAGGCAGCAGGCAGCACGGGAGCGAGAGCAGGCAAGGGAGCAGCACACTAGAACTGGAAGCAGCTAGGTTTAGGGCCATCTCACCCGTCCCACTACTGCTCCAGATATGGTGTATGTGTGGTGACTGTGCAACTGCGCAGTACCATGTGAATCATGGAATCAATTCAATACAATACAATACAATACAGTAGTACAGGACTGAACCTGCCTCAGGCACCAGCCCAGCGAGCCGTTGTTCCGCTCATGAGGGTTTCTTGTGATTGTACCCAGTTTCTTCTTCATTGTTTGGGCGGTCAAAACCACCCGCACAAATCCGTCAATTCCAGTTGCTTTAGCCCAGCCACGGGCGGTTTCAAGTTGAGACCACTGACCACCAATCGACAGAACCCCCACCCCTGCGTAATTTGCACCATGCAGTGGTTTACAGTCACTCACATAGCCAAAGCAATCAATCGTTACATGCAGTATGTCATTGCTTGTGTATATCAGCAGCCTGCTGCGCGCTCCTGGCCTGCCCTTCATTGTTCAGCCTGAGCAGGCGGAATGCAAACGAGGTGCAGAAGTGGCGAAGGTGGCATTGCCGCTGTTGCTCTCAACAAGGATGGAATTTTCAAGGTTACTCGCCAGACGCTCGTAAGACTGATACTCGACGCCCACAGCAGCGTCATCATAGTGTGATGCCATGCCACACAGAAAACCCCACCCCAACTACGCGCAGTTTTGACCGGCCGGCAAGATTAAGGACCCAGAAGTGTGCCACAAGCACAACCAGCGCATCAGCACGGTTGAACTGCCGCAGTGCACCTCTCCAGCTGTTTGGGCCAGCTTCGTAGAGCAACCGCAGAAGTTTGGCGGCTGCAGGGGGTAAGCAGATAGACAGCAGCTATCACCTTTGTTCATTTCATACACTGTGTTCAACAGTACAGGTCGCACAGCAGGGACTGCAACAGCTGGTACCTGCTAGCTTGTCTGGCAGCGTGCTGCAGCAGCTAGCCAAGTGCGCACAAGCTTCTGTGCGGCAAATTGAACCGTGAACTTGCGTGCACGTGCAAGCTGCAGGCAGCGTTGTCATTTCCTGTGGCCAGCCAGGACGTCTGGTTGGCAGCTTAGGCTCCAACCTAGCCTGAGCTGGTTGAAATTTGAAATTTGTCACCGTGACACAACACAGTGACTGTGTTGCAAGCAGTTGCTGGTGTGTGTTTGTTGTGCTGGTCACTGCATACGTGCTAATTGCTCAGGAACATGCATGATGCAGCAACATTTGTGCCTATCTCTACTGAGCGAGAATGTTGCAGAGCATACTTCGTCGGCTTCCCGCTCACATAAGCTAGGCGCTGCCATGCTGACTCAGCAGGTGACATGCGATGTGCGCGCTTTTTCGCACCCCTCCCTCGTCGTGTGTTCGGGCGAATTGTGCAGACATCGGCCTCATTGCAAGTTGAGGACTTTGGTGAATTACGCAGGGGTGAGCAGGCCTCGAACCAGGTACCGCCTATATGAAGGGGCGTATGCAAAGTTTGGTGCACACCGGGCCGGGAAAATTGCGCTATAGATCGGGGAACTTTCACAACCAGCGCTGCCGCAACAAAGACAGATTTTGTTAAAATTTATTTTGTTGCTGTCGGATGATGACGACGATGCCTATCGTGGCTGCCGGTTTTAATAACACAAGGCGGCTTTGAGCTGTCAGTAATCGACACACTTGTCCAGAACACTGCTGTAAGGGATAACGTCCTAACTGGATCTATGGTGCGCCCTTTCAGAGTGTTGCACGCCCGCAGCAGCATGAGCAGTGATGCCACCACCCACACACCTTTGTCATTGCAAGCTCTTATTTGTCTGTATTCAAAATACGATTGCCGATGTATATTTTTCAGATGGGACCAGTCGGCCTGGTTCGACGGGTGTGCCAGTTGCATCTTCAGCCTTTGCAGCGAAACCACCGAAACACCCCGGCAAAACGTGCTCATGTTACCGTGCGACAGCAACAAAAACATACAAACCAATGCAGCGGATGTGGCATCGTACTACGAGATCCCCTAGTCCGGCACCTGCGGCAACAGCCGGCTTGGAAGCAGAAACAGCACGGCAGGCATGCTCCCAAAGCACATGACCTGCAAGCTTCGAACAATCCTGTCAAAACGAATTATCTGCGGGAAGTGTTTGCGCGTGCAGCGGCAGCAGCAGCAGCAGCACTTATCATCTTCCCTCATTGTGCACAATGACAGCAGCAGCAGGAGCCCGGTGGACAGCACGGACGGCACCACACAATCAGGTACAGGCCGCAGCGTGCAGGGGCCAGCCGTACCTGTGGAGCAGCAGGTGCCAGAGTCCACATGTCTTAACAACTGCAAAATTAACTGCAGGGCAGTGTAGATCAGTAGTTCATATGTTGACATCACCTCACGCGGAACAACAACCACAACTTACTCAACTTGCTTTACCCACTAGTTATAGTCTTACAGTAGGCCTACGCATGCAGTTCTATGCCCTGGCACTGCACAACTTTACCTGCTGTCGCTGACGTGGCAGCAGATCGTGCGGTCGTAGGTGGTGGTCCCTGTTATGCAAGGGTATATAAGAATATAAGGGTGTCTCGTGTAATTCTGTATCATCAGCTGATCTCCCACAACCGACTAGCCATCGGTCAAAGGCGCAATGTTCAGCATTCGTGTCGCTGGGCTGCAAGGAATGGACTCCACCCGGCAGGGTGGGCGTCGGGGCTGCTGTGCTTCATCGCGTCGGGTCCTTACGGGGGCTGCAGACCGGCGAAGGTTCATTCCTTCCCTGGCGGCACAACGTGGGTTAACCCAGGTAAAAATTTTCACCCCGCCAGTTGCAGCGCCTGAACAAACCACATTTATAAATTAATAATAATAAATAATAATTATGTATGGGTATTCAGCTTGTTCACGTCGTACATATCACGAGTTGACCGCTGGGTGCCACTCGCGCTCAGGTTTTGCATTACTGGGTTGTCCTGCTTCCCTACTAGGTTAGAGTGATGCTGCTCAGCATCAACACTTTCGTTGCCATCAGCACCATGCCAACTCCCAACACCAGCCCAAACCTATCACCCATCCACACGTCAGCACGCACCCTAACGTAACCTAAAGTGACGTGCATGCAAAGCACCCTGGCGTTACCCTCATGGGCCCTCGTGACGAACCTGCAGGCCAAGTTGTGGCAGCCATGCAGGCTGATGACTTTGTTGCTGTCTGCGGGCCCGGGTCTCTGTCTGAAGTTCAGGCTGTGGCTGCAACTGTTTACAATTACAGTTGCGCAACTGTAATTGTAACTGGCATGCCAGTGGCGCTTCAAGCTCCACAGCTTGAAGTCTGCCGTCATGCATGTGCTGCCAGCAAGACAGACCAGCCAGCTGGTCGACTCCGACATTGTTTGGAACAATGTCCCTGTGCCTGTTGTATCGGAGTACTGCTATCTTGGCCTGTGGTTCAACAATACCTGTACATGGACCACACATTTTGAGAAGATGCTGGCTAAGGTGCAACGTGTGAAGGGTGCGCTCATGCTAATTTGGAAGAGCCGCAGCATCAGTGTGGAGGTTAAACGCATATTGTTGCTGACGTGTGTCCGTATCATTTTTGAATATGGCAGTGAGGTTTGGTTTCTGTCCACAGCTAGGCAACTGCAGCTGATTGACAAAGTACAGACAGACATCATCAATTGCGCAATGCGCTGTGGCAAGGAGCACCCATGCTCTTCAGCTCTCTTGGCAGAATGGGGTGTGAAACCATTGCATATGTGGCTTCATCAGAGGGCTTTGCAGTACTACTACAGGATTCAGCGTATGCAGGGCGTTCTGCTGCCAAATCAAGTGTTTACAGCTGAATGGAGGCGTCCTAGTGGTGCTGTTGCGGTGACACCGTGGCACAAGTATGTGCAGAGCCTGCTGTGCAAGTATGGTGTGAATGTTGTGACCGCGGAAGGCAGAGCCAGTGCGTGCAAGAGCCATGTCAACAAGCAGGTCAGGACACTACATGCTGAAAGGATTGCATGTGAAACGTTGGAACACTCCACTCTGAGTCGGTATGTGGCTCATGTGCATCCCTCTCATGTTGATGCTATGGGTTTCAGGAGGCCTAGGCCGTACTTGCGTTCAGGTGGCAATTCCACGTGGTATTGAATTGCTTTTGCGTGTTCATATGGATTGTCTGTGTGTACATGAGCATACTAGTCAGTTTGGCGGTCGCAGAGCTGACTCCACTTCAGGATGTCCTTGTTGTGGTGCAAAGTTGAGTCTTTGTCTCACTTCATGTTTGATTGCCCTGCTACTTCTGCTCAGAGGGATAGTATGTTTGCTGAGATCAGATCCCTGCCTGGTTGCGCTGAAAAGTTGCGCAGCGTTTTGTCCATGGCTGAGTCGTCAATCAAGGTGTTGCGTTTTGTATCTGATGATATTTGGGGCAGTTCTGGAAGATGTCGGATGGTGTCACCGTGTATTGCTGCTTTTCTTGTCAAGTCTTGGGATGTGCGCAATGCATGCAAACATTCTGGAGCAGTGCTCCCTCCTCTTTCCGCCCCGGTGGGGCGCGGGGCCGATGGCGCTGATGCTATGGCTTGAATGGGTAACATGATGATGATGATGATGATGATGATGATGATGATGATGATGATGATGATGAGCACGCACCCTAATACCCAACCAGCCCGAACCTATTACCCATTCACGGCGGCCCAAAGCTCCACTTCATGCTGCATGAGGATCATCATCATCGTATTACCCATTCAAGCCATATATCAACGCCATCGGCCCCGCGCCCCACCGGGACGGAAGGAGGAGGGAGCACTGCTCCAGAATGTTTGCGAGTACTGCAAGTTTTGACTGTCAACAAAGGACGGCTGCATGCATGTTGGTGCTCCAAAGCGGGCGCCATCATGCTTGCATGGTTGTCACCCGGCACGACTACCAGCATGCTGAGTTTAGGTAATCACTTAGGCTTATAAATCACAAGCAGCAGCAAGCAACAGCAGTGCGGAAGTGCCGCAGTGTGGTGTGCATGCATGCAACCTTGCCGTCTAACGCCAGCTTGCTGGCAGCTTGTGTTGCTCTGCTCTGTATTTGATTTGTGCTGCAGATACATATCACGTTTCAGTCTGCATTTTTGGACCGGACCTACCATGCATGGGTTCAGCGCGGGTGACATCCTGGACTGGAGTACAAGACCAGCGGCAAGCATGGGGTGTAGGTGGCGCCGGCCCACCTCACAATGTGCTTGTCCGCTGAACTTCTGGTTGCTTCAGGTAAATTTTTGGGGGTGTTCAAGGGCGTGCGTGCGTAGCCTCTACCTTTGCTTCCTGGACGTGCACGGGCTGGCGCCCCAGAAGCGGCTCCCTTGGCCTCAATTTGCTTCGTGTTCATCAGTACAACCATGGCGCAGTACAGCGGGTGGAGCCAGCTTTGCTTACATGCACAGCCTCGCATGCAGAGGTGGGGACACACTGCTGGCTTGCTTGCTTTTGTGCTGCTGTGTAAAAGGGCTGCTTCTTTTCACAAGGCAGGTACAGATGCGCCATCGACTGATGCACTTGGCAGACCGAGACACCCTACAATGGCCAGTACCACTGGTACCACCTGGGCCAGGAAGACACCTCCTTCATAGCGCAAGCTGCGTGGCTGTGCTGCAGCTGCTGTCATTCCAACGGCTGTCGCAGCACACAGCACACGGTGGACACCTTCCCATCGTACCGGGGATGGCACCCGCTGGCCTGAGCCAGTGCGTGCACAAGCCCTCGTGCAATGCCCTCACGTCTGTCAAACCGCTGGCTTGCTTTGCAAGAACTGCAGAGATGACAGGTAGGGACACAGCTGCACAGCAACCCGCCAGGATCTTGTAAGTTGCAAACATGCAGAGACGACATGTAGAAACACAGCTGATGATGATGTGAACTTAATTGCACAGAAATCCGCTTGGACTTTGAACTGCACCACTTACGCTGCTGCATTCAGCACACCCCAACGCAACCTTGGCGATGCTTTGGCGGCCAAGGTTATGTGCGCGTGCCGGTGCGGGCAACCTCAGCCATGCAGCATGGTCAATCTCTGTTTTCCACACAGACATACAAACCAGAGCGATGCAAGGAAGGTGATCCGCTCTTTGTAACCAGTGACTGCCGACTGAGTGCGTTGAAGTGAGAAAGGTGGGTTGGGCACCGGCGGCATGCTGCCCACACCGTCCCATGCATCTAGCCAGCAATGTTTGGAGGGACGATACCAAAATACTGCAAAGAGATGCCACACCAAGAGCCCAGCCACAACAAGTGCACAGCACATGCACATAGTGTGCCAGCAACACAACTCAAAGCAGGCTGTGCTGTACCAGGGGCAGGCATGCCAGTCCAGCACCGCCCTGGCAGGTACACACACTGGCCCTGCGCAGCGAGCTGCAATATCTTTTGGGAACAAATCATACCCAAGGAGCAGTATTACTGCCCTAACTAAGTGTAAAGTATACAGTACTGCCCACAAGGCGTGCTGCACATGTGTGGCACATTGTTCCAACACTTCAGCAAACAATTTTGTCACCGGCACGGCGGTTGAAGAGCGCTCAACAACACTCAAGCAAAAACAGATCCCATCTGCCCAAGCAGTACAATTTGACTGGGTGAGCAGGCTGATGTCCCTGATACAAAAGCAACCTGATTCCACCATCTGAAGCCCATATATGGGCTGCATGTACCTAGTTCTCACAAGCACTCATCACCCTTGCCTATTGGCCACAACAGCAGCTGTACCACAACTCGTGGAGTGCTGAGACTCTCCATGCACCAAACCTGTGTAGCTTGCCGACAACAACAGCAGCACCAGACACTGCTCTGTTCTCGACAAGTACCAGCAGGCTGTGCCTCACTACTAATCTACGCACACAATGCTGGCAACAACCCCTCTCAATGAATGGTACCCGTCAGCAACTGGTTGCGGCAAGAAAACCAGCAACATCTGCTCAGCTCAGCAGAACGCCCAACAGTGTGCAAGCGATCCCAGCAGGGGTGCTAATGCGGTGCTGACTGCAGCACTTGTGCGGGCATGGAGTCAACCAGCATGCTCTCTTGGTACCTGATCTGCGATGCCAGCCAAAGCCCCACCACATGTCAGACATGTCATGCCATCATGGCATCAGCAGTGGCATTGCACTTTGCTTAGGAAGCTCCAATTGCATTGCCAGGCCGGCAAGCTAGCAAGGGTGCCACGGCAACTGAAGCACAGGCACTGTGTGCACTGCAAGCAACGAGCAGTGATGGTGTGCTAGCAAAGCGAGCACATGCCAGCAGCTCCTGATCGGTGCTGCTGCACGCATGGTTGCGCAACCATATATATAGAACATGACAGCCGGATAAGTTCAACAGGTAGCCTCCTAGCAAGCAGGTGGTCAGGCGGGTAGCGCACACAGTACATCACCACCACACACCAGCCCAGGCAAGCAGCCATGCCAGCCTGCCCAACATCATGCCTAATTCATGCCACCCGCAAACACACGCTGCGTGCACAGCTGTGTGTGTCACATGTGCCAGCCTCACCAGTTCGGCGGGCAATTGCGGTGTGCAAGCCGCCAGCATTCCCTGTTGCTCTCCGTGCACCACGCCTTCCCACCAGCCTGGCAGATGTCAACCCAAACCCACCAGCCAGCGTAAGTCCTGCCTGCCTGCAGCACCTCCTGATACCAGTACACCCTACAGCGCGCACCTTCTAATGCATGTGCCGTTGATGGCAACCACCGCTCCTGCCATGTGGCATCTGTGCACAGATATGCCCCAGCCCTGTGCTGCTTGTCATTTGATTGTTTTGGTATAGATGTATAAATTGTGCCCACAGTCATCCCACAACCAGCCCCACACAGCTGCACGCAGCAATCAGTGCTGCTACAGACTCCCTCTAGCAGGTAGAAGCCAGAAAATGTGACGTCCTTTGAATTAGTGAAGGGAAGCAACAAGACAGAACTTATCCTGCTGCTGGTCAGTACAGAGGATTCTACAGGTGCCAGAGCACGCTGCTGCTGCTGCTGCTGCTGTCCCCGTGGCTGCCGCTGCTGGTTGCATGGTAGACGCAACACAGCAGCGCGTGTGACTGCGGTTTGACCCAGCCACGGTGCTGCTACTGGTCACCCTCTTCATCTTGCAGCCCCAATGCAACAGCACACAGCACCCACACGTTCATAATGTACGGCCACGAGTGCACAACTGCATGCGCAAGCTGCACCTTACCAAGGCAATTTACAAAAGCATTCCTCATATACAGTTTGATGACACTCATGGCATCTATCAGATGCTCCATGCGCTGCAGCAGGCTGCTTGCAGCTTCTGCGCTCTCCAAATCAAGCAGCCAATCCAGCTGTCCTGATGCTGCTGCTGCTGTTGCTGCTGCAGGGCCACTGCTGTTGCTGCTGATGCCGCATGCAGTGCCATCACCGCTAGCAATACCACCGCTCGGGCTGTCATCTGCTGCGGAATTTGCAGCTGCTGAATTTGCAGGGGCAGCACCAATGTCTGCAACGGAGCTGCTATTGCTGGGGTGTGGGCCCAGCAGGGGTTGCAGCTGCTCAGTGCACTGCTGCAGCTCGCTGCACAGCTGGTGCCGCTTGCTGTTGTAGATCTGGTATGCTGCTCCCAGCTGCTCAAGCTGCTCCGGCCGCAGCTGCAGCCCGGCGGCAACCTGCACGCAACAGCACAGGCAACGCACGCAGGAGCTGGCGTTCAGTCGCACCTCTGCAGTGTGCAGGAGTGGATGACGCAGCAGCACGCCTTACACGCTGTGACACAACACATGAAGCCAACTATGCTGCCACGCCTGATTGCTGCATGCTGAAAAACAGTTGGCGGAGCTGGGCAAGCGATGGTGCAATGTGCATGCCACTTTGGTCGACCAACTGTGCACCGCTGCTCACCTTCTGCCAGTGCGAGACAAGTGGCGCCTCCTCTTGCAGAGTCTCCAGGTTCAGGGATGCCTGTCAGCAGCAGCAACGGAGGCAGCAACACGAACGCCCTGTTGAACGCTGCCACTTGCGCCCTGTTGCTGTCTCCCAGGTCGACCTCCCATTGCTGTCCCCCAACGCACAGATCACTAGGCCACGTCCCTGCCACGGGATGGCGGCACCTGCAGCTAGCAAACCACCACTTGGCAGTGTGCTGTCGTCCTTCGCAAGCGGGAGCTTCAGGTATCCAAACAGCTGCATGCAGACCATCCCCGCAAACTACTGCGCATGGCTGCTCTGATCAGTGGCGCATGTGTGTTGCACCACAGCAGCCCCCCGCTCACCAGCCGCCACATCTTGTCCTGCGCGGCTGCCTGCAGCAGCTGCATGAGCCGGCAGTGCTCCCGTACTTTCTCAACCAGCCCATCGCTCGGCTCCTCCCCCGAGTGCAGCTGCAGCAGCTGCGACAGCTCGGCAGTCAGCTGCTGCAGCCGCGGCACGACGTCCGCCTCCGTTGAAGCTGCGCGTATGGCAGCGACGCTTGCAGGAGTGACCGCGGCCCCCAGCATGCGCGCCGTGAAGAGCACCGCGTACTGCTGCTGCAGGGCTGCCGGGACGCTGCCGCCGCCCAGCTGCTGCAGGAGGCGGTGCGCATCGACATCTGCTAGGAGCGCACGCAGGGCTGCAGGACCAGCGGGGACGGCAGGCGGCAGGTACCATCAGGGGCAATGCAATACAATACAATACAATACAGTAGTACAGGACTGAACCTGCCTCAGACACTAGCCCAGCGAGCCGTGTGCAATGCGACGCGCCCAAGAGCTGCAGCAGGGTGCGGTGCTACACGACGCAGCAGCTGCCGATGCCTTCGCGGCGATCGCGCTGGCGGTGTGCAGGCGCAGCATGCTGCTGGCGGATGCTGCAACTGCCGACTGCCCTCACTCTGCCCTGCAGCGTTTGCATCAGGCGCTCTGTGGGTGCAGCGAGCGAGCCTGACAGCATGCCAGCAGGCTGCAGGGTGGCGCACAGCATACCTGCAGTGTGCTGCTCATCATCTTCGAGGCTTGCTGTCACCTCCTGCGCCAGGACCGTGCCCAGCGTATGCAGCATCACAGACTGCTGTGCTACAGAACGCAGCAAGGTAGCTTCACTGGCCCTGAGCTTTGCTCCCTCCTCTTGTAGCCGCAGGTACACCTGACGCTGTCGGTTCAACTGTGCAACAAGCTTTTGTTCTGGGCTCCGAGTTAACAGGAGCCCTGCCTTTGGCCGCTTCTTGCCATGCTGCTGCTGCTGCTGCCCTTTCTGCTGCCCTTGATGCTGATGCCCGTTCTCTTGCACTGCATGCTGAGGCTGCTGACACCTCTGCATCTCTTCATGCAAATTCATCAGGACATTGTCTGCTGAATCTGAGGCCTGGATAAGCTCTCAGCTATGATCTGGATACGTGCAATCCTTAGGATGCCAGCCTGCGCGATGGCTACTGCAACCTGAAGTCTTGGGTGTAAAACATCTGCTTTGACCAACGCAAGGCATGGCATGTCCCGTTGCATATGCCTTTTTTCTCTCGCAGAATTCGTACTTGGGTGGGGCGGTACTTGGGTTCAAGCTTATCACAATACAGCATGTTTGCCGTTGAACTCAGGTTCTGATGCTTGAAAAACAACTTTGCAGCTCCTAGGGCCGCAAGAAGCGCAGCGTGTCACGGTGGGCGAGGGTGTGGTCAACTTGCAGCCGGCCCGGCATCCCCGGAGACGGCATGGCAGTGATGTAAAACACGTCAAATTCAGCCGTTATGGTGAAGACGACATTAAACCCACAATCTGTCGTACTTGAACACTCTACTGCAATCAAAGGCCTGCACCAAGATCAGCAGCAGGCAACAGTTGATATGCCATGCAGTGCACCAATTCCAGCACGTAGGCAGCCTTCTAGCCGTGCTTCTTGATGGAACGGTCTAATGCCCCCGAAGTGACTCCAGTGACCGCTTTGTGCCTGTGCTTGCTCAACTGCTCAACAAGGGGTCCAGCTGTCAACAAGGTTAAGCTGCAGTGGGTGACCGCGGCAGTGCTGACGTGCTGGTAGTTGTCCAACGAGTTGTCGTTGAGGGTTGGAGGAGCGCCCCCACTTTGCAAATCACAACGCAGCAAATGCGTCACTCACATGCGCATGCTGCAATGGCACCCCATCATGGTTGAATCGCCTGCTGTGCTTGCCGTGCCTGCTTCTGTGCATCTTGTCGCACCAGTGGGTTGTCGCAGGTACAGACATGGTTGTAAAGGGTTGCATGGTTGTGCCGTTGGCCCGTCCCTCCTCAGGCCACTGGCAACTTCGTGCTGTGCCGCCAAATCCGCGTGCGAGCCTGTGCTTGCCATGCCAGAGTTCACACGTAATCATTATCATCATCATCATCATCATCATCATCATCATATTACCCATTATCATTACCAAGATGGGCCCTGACACTCCAGCTCAGTGACCCAGCAGTGCACCTGCACACCATCCTAAAAAGGACGCCACGCACTGTACAGTGGAGCAGCACTGAACATAGCGTGGGGCAAATGCAGCAAAAGCAGACTGGCACTGTGCATTTGATGCAGCTGCTTGCAGCCGCCAGCGGCCAGTGCCTGCCTGTTGCATGCTCGTGGTGCACCATATAGTGCGTGGCAATTCGAGCTTGAGCATGCGTCGCTCGCTGCACGCAGTCATGTAACCCGTGCATGCGCAGCGCAACCAGCAGCTAGCTCATGACACAGAACAACATCACCACGTGCTGCAGCTGTCACGGCTGCACACACCGCAAAAAGCCTGCATGCAGTAACTGGTACTTGTGCACTTTACGCCATCATGAGCAGTCAGCATTGCCAACAATGATGTTGCACACTGCACGCCTACGCCACCTCTCTGCACTGCCAGCCTATCAGCCACGCACAAGTTTCACGCAAACTTATGTGTCACCACGTACGCTGCACTTCAGGCACCGCTGCTGCAGCCGCTGGCTGCTGCTTCTGCTTCTGCTGCTGCTGCTGCTGCTGCTGCTGCTGCTGCTGCTGCTGCTGCTGCTGCTGCTGCTGCTGCTGCTGTTCCTGCAGGAACTTCTCTGCAACTGACATGTCATCAGGCGTCGTCACCTTGATGTTCGTGTACGAACCCTTGGTGATTTTCACAGGCAAGCCCATCGCCTCAATGATCGACACGTCATCTGTTACTTCCAGACCCTTCTCCTTCACCAGTCTGAACCCTTCCTGCAGCAGATCCGGCCGGATGCACTGCGGGGTTTGGACCTCCCACAGCTTTGCCCGGTTCAGGGTTTTCTCCACCATGTTGTCTGCATTCACCTCCTTGATGGTTGGTTTTACTGGCACTCCCAGCACAGCAGCCCCGACGACAAACCCGTCCAGCATGCACTGTGAGGCGTCTGCAGGAGTTATGAGCGGCCGCGCTGAGTCGTGCACTGCAACAACTACTGCATCTGCGCTGATCTGCTGCAGGCCACTCAACACGCTGTCCTGACGCTCGGCGCCTGGCGACGCCCACTTGACCTGCACAGGAATCCAATTGCAAGCAACCAAGCAGCACGCAGAAGCATGGTTTGGGTCCTACACCAAACCGTTGCTGTCAACCTCCCATCATCATCATCATCATATTACCCATTCAAGCCATAGCATCAGCGCCATCGGCCCCGCGCCCCACCGGGGCGGAAAGAGGAGGGAGCACTGCTCCAAAATGTTTGCATGCATTGCGCACATCCCAAGACTTGTCAACCTCCCATGACTGATGAAGAGTGCATGTCACTGGTCAGCAGTGGGTGGCCACTGCAACAAGGGTAGGTACAGGCCACTGTACAGCTTCAGTGCTGAGTTTGGTGGTGACTGTGCTCGGCAAAGTGTGTGTGTGAGAGTAGTCTAGTTAATTGTATGTGCTGCAAGCCCTGGTTACGTACACTGCCGTACCTCTCCTGCCATTGCTGTTACTTCCATTGAAAGCCCAGGGGGGCTGCAGGTGCAATGGGTTACTGTAAGTTGCTGACGTCGAGCAACTGGGGTGTGCCCCATGGCGGGCCTGCTGTGAATCTGAGTTTTCCTGCAAGCTGGTGCGCACCTGCATGCCCTGTGGCAGCTTGCTGAAGTGCTCCTCAAAGATGTACCGCCAGGAGGGGTCACACACAATGACCACCTCACCAACCTACACAGCAGTAGCAGGTGCGCAACATGTACAGCATCCACGAGAAAGACATCATTATCTGAAGTGCAACTGCACTGCTGCGGTAGAAGACCCTATCCTATTGAGTTGTGGTTACTGTTGCTGCAACCTGCGCTGCAACCAGGAACGCGTCACAAATCTGGCAGGAAATTCCAACATCCTGCAGCTCATGTTATCAGTAAGCGCAGGTAGAGGCACCACCAGCAGTACCAGTGGCAGTGCTGGCACCACGTGTGCACTTTCCACGGGTCGCTCACCAGCATTGCTGACACCGCTGCCGCCGCACATGTTCTGCACACGTGTTCTGCCTTCTACAGCTGTGGTTTTGCATCGTACTTGAAACGACTGAATTGATTACCTCACGCATGGCGCCAAACATGAGCAGTGAGTAGGTAGCGATGGCCTGCCCCTTCAGTTCCAGGTACTGCTTGGGAATGCTGGCACCCATACGCTTGCCCACTCCACCTGCCAGAAGCACAACGCTCACAGAAGCATCTGGCAGGTTCAGCTCCTCGGTGTTATTATTGCCTGAGGCGCTGGCACGGGCTGCTACAGCAGCACGCTGCTGCTGAGGTGCTGTAGTGCTGAGCACGACCGGCCGGGACGGGCAGCACTTGGATGCAGCTGCATTGACTGTGTTACGCGTTATAATGGGGCCACGAACCGTGAAGGGTGCAAATTGGACGTGGCGCACCCTGCTGTGCGCCAGAGTTCCTTGCTGCATGCGCATCTGAAGATCCATCGCACTAACGCACCAATAATGCTTCTCTGAAACATTTGAAGCAGCACTCCAACATCACGCATACTGCCTGCCTTTTAAGACGAAGTTACTATCTGAAAGTATCACGACGCCCGTGCCACCATTGAAAGAAGGCTGTATAGCAGTAGCGCCTCAAAATCATTATGCACAATACTATGTGACTCTGATAAGGAACATAATGCAGCAGATGACGTACACATACGGTGGACAATTCGCAGGGGATCAATACTAACCAATCCCAATCCTGAGTACCGTGATCCCTTTCTGCTTTTGCATTTTAAATACTTGCAAATAAATTTGATTATGTAGGTCTTTTTCTGTAGTATTTACGAATGGATCGAGACAAACATTTCCGACCTTCTCTAATGTTTGGCGAACTGCTGTTGTTCTTCGCGAATATCTACGGCAGACCGCCTTTTTTAGCTGCTTCAGGCATCATATGCGCATGATGTATCGCCCTAGTACCTACTGGAGTTTGTAACCTGCACTTTGCATTGATGAACGTCAGCAGCCCCTGGAACTTCCTTCGTGAGATGTACAGATACCTTGCAGTCGACTGACGTCAATTTTACTTCTCGCGAAGCCTGCGCGATGACAGTTTTCTTCAGTTTAAATTTTCACTAATGCATGGTCCATTTAATTCCCAATTCCGCAATTAGTAAAAGGGATTAAGGTACATTAAACCACCAGCCGTGTCCTCAAAGCTGTACATGTGTGGATACAGACTGTACTAAGGCAATGTATACTGCGTCAAATTTCTTGTGATTTACGGTATGCAGTTGAGCATCCAGTTCTAGTGTCCAGCCACAGCCGCCAAAGCTTGGTTCACAAGCCAGGTCAACGGTCGACGGCGCGCCTGTAGTACACCAGGTCTCGGCATGCGTGCCGGCATGTGCGGTTGCAGCTTTCGCGACGCGACCTGTAACAACCCAACTTTTGAAGGCATTGCTGCCTTCTATCACACTAGGTAACAACCCACCTTAAGACGGCGATAGTGTGTGGAGCGCGTGCCGACGGGTGACTCGCTACCACTGCATGGTGGCAAGCTGACAACGAGTGCCATGCAAGCACATATATTTTTCCAGGTGTGGTATTGCACATTTTCAAGGCGGAAGCTCGACATCCGACTGATCTGGCGACGATGTTAGCCACGTCTGTTCAAAATTTTAAGAGAGGAACAGCAGGAAGAACACCCAACGCGCCATGTCGCCCGTAAAACGCTGCTGCAACAACTCAAGACACATCTAAACACAACAGCAGTGAGGTTGGTGCCACTGTCCATGACCATCGCTGCCAGTGCATGCAGAGGTTACCGCTGCATGCAGGGGTGCCACCACGGGTACCGCTGCACATCTGATATCAGATGCGAAGGACACAGAACTGCATGCATGCAGAATCAGCAGCACTCTGCAAAGAAAGGCACAATGCGGCATGTAAGTGGGCCGCTGATGATGAAGATGATGCACGGAATAACAGGAGAGGCAGCGGCCACACCATTATCGACGTAAGCAGCCAAATCACCCGCCAGGTTTGGGCAACAGCAGTGACAGGCGACGCATGTGACATTTGCCCGTGGTTTGCCACGCAGCGCTGGTGATGGATGACAGCAAGCACGTATGCTGTGTCAGTACTGCTGCATCGTCAAGCATCTGCAGCAACACAATCAGCAACACACTTGTGCCGTACACCAGCACTACATGCGCAAGCCCACTGTTCTCTGGTTAGTGCAGAGATGATATAATGGTTTTCGGTGGTGGCGGCAGTTGCACGGCTGTCATGACACGCATGCCGCCGGGCAGCTGTTATTGTCAGGACTTGATGGTGCAGCAACTTATCGCGCATCCGTGCGGCTGCAGGTGTATGACAACACCACAGAGGCAGGGCAGTGAGAATAAATCTCCAGGGATGGTGCACACATCGACTGCAGCGGCATTGATGCAAAGGATCCCTACTACCACCCCACCAAGAAGCTCCTATTTGGCGATGCTGACGAGCCGGCCAGTGAAAACTACGAAGCCTACACTGGCAATGCAGGTAGGAGCAGCCCTGTTCTGGACGATGGTCAGAATGGAGCCACTCAAGCACAGCAGCTGCGTCTCAACTCGCGCTCCCACAGTGTCAAGCTGGCAAGCGCAACCACACGTGCAGCCGGCTCCTGCCTGCTGCTTCAACAAGCCACATTCTCGATTGTATCTTCACATTCCAGCCTCCTGCTGGGGCTGTCAGCACTCGCACAACCCCCAACTGACTTCAGCCCCCCATGCCTGCCTGTCCTGCTGTTGCGTCCAGGTCCCACGCTGGATCAGATCGACAGGCGGGCCCTGCTGCTGCTGTGGCCCCGCCACAGGCCATCGCCAACGCACGGCACGCAGGCCTCACCGCACTGCTGTCGGTGCTCAGGCTGCGGCTTGCGGATGCAGCAGCCCTGCAGCAGGACAGCGACCATGGCAGCACAGCAGCCTGCAACACCGCCAGCGAGGAGCAGCAGCAGTGCACGGATGGTGCAGCTGATGCACAGCATGGCAGCAGCGGCGGCGGCGGCAGCTTATGTTTTGACAGGCCAGCAGCAAACGTTGTGGCTGCGCTGCAGGCCTGTGCGGACACAGCTGCCACGCCCACACAACCGTCACAACTAGCAGCGTTCCGGACGCCTGCAATGTGTAGGCCGCGCAACTCCAACCGCAGCAGCGGTGAGAACGAAGCTGCTGCTGTGCTGCAGCTGGGTGTGCAGGCAGTCGAGCTGGGCATGCAAGGCTCAGTAGCCCCGCTGCTGCAGCAGCTGCTGTGTGTCTGCAGTTCCAGAGAGGGCCTGAGTGATCCAAAAATGGCAGAAGCATTGGCAGCAGCAGCAGTAGCGCTGGATGCTGGCACGGCTGGGCCGCCGCTGCAGCAGCTGGGTGTTTAGTTGGGTGTTTAGTCTGTGTTTCTCAGTGGTGCTCAGTGGCTGGCATTTAGGGGTGCGGGTTGTTACCACCGCTGTGCCGCATCTGCATGTCCCTAGCTGGAGTTTTGGTGGTTGCCTATATTATATATATATATTATTGTGTCGCTGTTCATTGTGTTGGTGTGGTGTTGCTTGTGATGGCTCGCTTGTGCTTCAGTCTTGTCTTTTGGGAGGGGGTGAAGGGCTAGGCTACACACAGCGCTTTAGTGTATGAACTACTACAGCCGTGAGTTGTGAGTTCGGGATGGAATGGTATCAGCGCTTCTGTGTGTATGCCTGCGGTACTAAGAGTCAGCCTGATGCACTGCGCTTCTGGACACAGCTGGTATGATGTTATGTTGTGTCAGCGTAACGGTTATAGCAGGAAGGTTATGTATGCCATGAGTCAGCGGCTGGAACTATGAGGAGGAAGAAGGAAAGTATGTTGCAGCGCTGCAGTTAAGCGTTTGCAGGCGATGTGGGCGTCTCTTCCCGCAAGGTAACAAATCCAGTGCTACACTGGTGACAAAAGAGGTGATAGCGCATCCAAGCAGCTGCATTGCGCTCATCAAAGGTGCGGCAAGTCAGCTGGAGCTGCAGCAGCTGCTGGCAGCAGCTGGAGTTGCAGCAGCGCCCGCTGCTATAGTAGATTGCTTGGTATCTCTAGCAGTGGCAGTTCCAGAGTTACCTGCAGCGCAGCAGGCTGCAGTGGATAAGATCAAGGTGGCGATGCAAGAAGATGTGTCAGCAAGCACAGCAGCCCAGGTAGCGGGACTGCTGTCGCAGCTGTATGCTTGGCCGGCCCTGCAGCAGCAGCTGGCGTCTGCTGCTGTGACTGCACTGTGTGCAGCTGGGCCCATGCAGCACTGCAGCAGTGTTGTGCAGCTGCTGCGCATTTGTCAGGAGCAGCAGGAGATGACAGACCAGCTGGCTGGGTCTGTCTGCAGCGCTGTGCGTAACAGCACGGTTGTGTGGCAGGTAACTGGGTTGGTGCGGCTGCTTGATGCACTAGATGTGCTGCAGCCAACACAGGCAGCACTGCAAGCACTGCTCACAGCAGCTGTCGAGGGCTTGTTTGAAGATAACAGCAATAACATTAGCAACAATAGCAGCGCTTTGCTCTCCAGCCAGACAGATGACAGCATGCTGCAGCTGTCGCACCTGCTGCTGTCTGAGCCGCTGCTAGCAGCTGCTTACGGACGCTTTGCAGCAGCAGTAGCTGCAAGGAAGGACAACTACCCGCTGCTCAAGCAGCTGCTGCAGGCAGAGTCTGTGGGGCAAGCGCTGGACAGCGCAGGCGTGCAGCGGCTGGTGGCCTGTTGACGTAACCGATTAGTTCCTTGTCCGATTAGCTCCAGCTTGTGTGCTGAGCACTGCTGTGCTCAGCTGTTCCCTCTTTTGGTGGGTTTGACCAGTCAACTCGGTTGACCTAGCCACGGCTATGCGTTGATTAGAGCACCGGAATTGGTGATGTCGTTGTTTGGATGACTATTGTGAAAAGCAGCAAGCGCGCATTTGGCTTGTGCGCGATTGCGTGATTTTGTCAATCAGGGCCCACATCTGTGGTTTTGTGGGCGCTGACGGCCTTTTGTGGCGGGGCGTGCCTGAGTTCGGCACGCCGAGAATTGTGCACAAGAGTGATTGAGCCTCTGTAACCGTACATAAGTGACTGAGACTCTGTTGGGCAGTGGAGCAGCACGCAACAGCCAGCACATCGGTCAGAGTAGGTCACTAGCGCAATCTCGGGCCGTCATCAGGAGATTTACCTCTAGGTAGGTAACACAGCAACGCAGTGTCTGATCGGGTGTGCAGAGTGTTGAGGCAGCCTTAGCTGTCGGCGAACACACCTTGCAGCAGTAGACTACAGCGTACTCGGCATTCTCGGCGCTTCTGGCTTCAGTGCCTGACCACAACTGGCTGTGCCCTAGGTGCGTCGCAGACGGCATCACGACAGCACAGCTTGAATCTGCTGTGGTACAGCGCCAGACACGCCAGGCGGTTGATGCACCAGCAAACCTGTATCCAGACAAGGCCATGCGGCAGAGGGATGAGAATGCCAAGCAGTTGCATGGCAGGCTGCTCAAACAGAGCTTCATCGATCCTGCCACAGGCCAGCTCAGGCCATTCTGGGGCAGGGCACACTTCATGGGTGAGCTGCGTCGCCCCGCATACTTTGATGTGCACTTTGAAGACGGTGACATATACGCGTACACAACTGCTGAAGTTCGGAAGCACTTACAGCCGGTGGCTACTGTGCTGCCCGCAGGCACAACCTTGCCTAACGATGGCGCATTCGCCAGGCGTGCGGCAACGCACTGAGAGCTACTACCACCAGCCAGCAGCACCCCGAGTGACCAGCTGGCGGCTGCGCACAGCGGCAGCAGTAGCACTAGCCTTCGGTAGAGCTAACCCCTTCTCCACGCAGGGCAAGCAAAATAAAGCAACAGCACTCTCTCATACGTGCTGTCTGCAACTGCCTGCACGTGCCCGTAGGCCATGTCAGAGCAAGAGTACGATAAGATCAGCGGGCTCACAAGCAAGGAAGAAGAAGCTTCAAGCGAGCAGCAAACGCCAGCAGTCGGCGATGCAGAGGCTGTTTCAGAGCCAAGCGGCAAACAGCAGCGGCAGCCAGCGAGTGACGCCGCCGCAACCAGTGGCGGGCCGGCTCAGGGTGATGAGCAGCATCAGCAGCAGAAGCAGCCACAGCGCAAGGAGCTGCCACCCCCTAAACTACACAGCGCTGTTGCCGAGGTGAGAACCTTGTACGGCAGCACAATCATCATTCATCAGCTGGGAGCAAAAGTCCAGCGGGTCAGCAGCGCAGATATGCTGTTTCCCAACGACGCCAGCGAGCGCAGCTGGGCGGCCACACAACTGTTCCACCAGCTGGCACGGCTGGCACAGCGGCTCCAGACGGGGCAAACCAGCACGGCTAATGGGGACGACTCTGCTGCTCTGGCAGCGGCACGTGGCCTGCTGCGGTGCATTGAGCAGCAGTACTATGCCCCGCAGTACGCTGGTCATGAGGACGTGCGCAGCATGCGGGAAGTTCTAGCAGGCTCGCCGCATAGCTCAGTCTTCAAGCTGAACATGGCCCTCAGGCGCCACTTCTGCTTGTGGCACGGCGCTTGCAGCCACCCTACGATGAAGTGCAGGCTGCTGCGCAACAGCACCATTCAGCTGCTGGTATGCAGCATGCTGTGCCACCCTCAGGGTTGCATCACGTACATGAAGCAGCAGCGCAAGAGGCAGGAGGTAGTCGCAGCTAAGCGCGACAGCAGTGCCACAGCAGCAGCCGCCGCGCCAGTGGCCAAGCGTCAGGCCAGGGAGCCTGTGGCAGGGGCAACGGCACCCGCCTCATCGACAGTGGATCCTGTGATCTGGCCAGGGGAACCAAGCACACCAACAGCAGCGCAGGCGGTCTCTGGGCAGGCGTTAGGCGTGCAGCCGCACCTGCAGCAGCGGCGGCAGCAGCCTCAGTGCGCGCCAGCAGCTGGGTACGGCGCCCCGTCTGCAGTAGTGCCAACCACAGCAGGTAGCGAGATGGCCCTTACTTTGTTGCAGCAGCAGCAGTCTTTCGCGCAGATGCAGCAGATGATAATGATGCAGGGTGTTCAATTGCAGCAGCAGCAGCAGCTGAGTGCGCAGCAGCAGCAGTTCAGTGCGCAGCAGCAGCAGCAGCCAAGCCATCTCGTGGCAGACAACCATCGGCTGCGTCATCAGCGAGACACAGCGTGGCTGGAGGTAAAGGCTCTGAGGCAGCAGATGGCTCAGCTGGTGGCGGCGCTGGAAGAGTTGAAGCAGCAGTTGGCGCAGCAGGCGCAGGGACAGCAGCCAGCAACAAGCGCTAAGGAAAGGGGATCGCCAGAGTATGCTGCTTCACGCTAGGAGACTGTAGTAGTTGCAGTGGTTGCGGGCAGTTTGACTTGGCGTGTGCAATGCGTGCCAGTGATGCGCGCTGCTTGATGCATTTGGTGGTGTTACTGCCTGCGGCTTGCAGGGCTCGTGTGATCTAGGATGTCTAGTCTTGCTTTTGGGACAGCTTTGCATGTCGACAGCTTGCTTCTTCACTTGCTCGCTATATTACTATCAGGCTTTTGTGCAGCGTTTGGACACGCTGACGTACGTCTTTATGTTGATTTTCTAGCTGCGTTTATGCAGTAGCACTGTGGTACAAATTCAGTTGGCAGTTTGTGCTGGCTTGGTATATAAACAACCACACACCCGTTTGATGGTGTGATGCTTGTTGGGGGGTTGCTTGTACCAGCCAGCCAGTGGCTACACTTGTTCGTGGCACAGCGTGCCCGTCAGCAGAACTTGCAGTATGGCAGCCGGAAATGACTGTTACAAAGCAGTCAAGCATATCAGCACTTGTTTCTAAGGCAGCATTCCAGTATTACTGATGTTGTTCATGCATGCCTTAGCGCTTATCTGTCAAGCGCTAATATGTTACGTCAGCTGACGTAACCGATTAGTTCCTTGTCCGATTAGCTCCAGCTTGTGTGCTGAGCACTGCTGTGCTCAGCTGTTCCCTCTTTTGGTGGGTTTGACCAGTCAACTCGGTTGACCTAGCCACGGCTATGCGTTGATTAGAGCACCGGAATTGGTGATGTCGTTGTTTGGATGACTATTGTGAAAAGCAGCAAGCGCGCATTTGGCTTGTGCGCGATTGCGTGATTTTGTCAATCAGGGCCCACATCTGTCTTGTGGGCGCTGACGGCCTTTTGTGGCGGGGCGTGCCTGAGTTCGGCACGCCGAGAATTGTGCACAAGAGTGATTGAGCCTCTGTAACCGTACATAAGTGACTGAGACTCTGTTGGGCAGTGGAGCAGCACGCAACAGCCAGCACATCGGTCAGAGTAGGTCACTAGCGCAATCTCGGGCCGTCATCAGGAGATTTACCTCTAGGTAGGTAACACAGCAACGCAGTGTCTGATCGGGTGTGCAGAGTGTTGAGGCAGCCTTAGCTGTCGGCGAACACACCTTGCAGCAGTAGACTGCAGCGTACTCGGCTATTGCTTGTACCAGCCAGCCAGTGGCTACACTTGTTCGTGGCACAGCGTGCCCGTCAGCAGAACTTGCAGTATGGCAGCCGGAAATGACTGTTACAAAGCAGTCAAGCATATCAGCACTTGTTTCTAAGGCAGCATTCCAGTATTACTGATGTTGTTCATGCATGCCTTAGCGCTTATCTGTCAAGCGCTAATATGTTACGTCACTGTCAGGTTGCCAACCTGGAGCGGTCAAGCGTTGTCCCGGCATTCAGCTGGCGCATGCCACACGCCAAGTTGCCCAACCACCCACAGGTAGGGTGCAGATGCAGCAGTGGTATGTCATGAGCAGTCCAGACCTGTTATGACAGCTGGTGATAACAGGGAAGCATGGACATATGCCAATTTGCATAAGACAGCTTGTATGAAGGGAAGGGCAGCAGTTTGGGGATTGATGCACGACTCGCCTTTCTGCCTGCCTGCTTCTTGCCATGGTTACATGTACTTGTGTTGTACAACTTGTACAGGTCGAGTCGTTTCTGCATGGCCCAGCAGAGTCGTTCTTTGACAGGCTTCACAGGCATCAACTGGGCACACAGAGAAGCGTCCAAATTCCAAGGCAGCTGCATCCACGGTTACACCAGCCGCGGCTACGACGCCACCAACAGCAGCAAGCCCAGCACCTACAGCATGACGGCGACCGCGAAGGAGTGGGCAGGAATGCATGCGTGTTGATATGCAAGACGCGGGATTGGCATCAGCTGCAGGTGCACGCCAGGCAGCTGCTAGGAAAGGAGCTGCAAGGGATCAGGAAGCTGGTGCGTGCCGTGCCAGGGACTGTCGGCGGTGCTGCTGCTGCTGCGGGGCAGCAGTCGGGGGTGGCTGCGGCAGCGCCAGCAGCCCTGCAGCAGGCACATACGCATGTGTTTGACACCATTGACCTCATGGATGAGTAAGCGAGCACGTGGACCAAGTGCTGGACGTGTAAGGCTAAGGCAGCATCCCAGGCTAGCGCTGCAGGGGAGAAAGCGGGTAGTGTGTTGGTGGCTTCTTTGGTGTCTGCCTGCCATTGTGGCAGCCACGCAGTGGTTGGTATAATCGGCCTCAGAATCATTGAGGGCATGCAGCGGTTTGAGATTGTGGAGCATGTGATATGGCGAAGTTTTCCCCTGACACAGTTAATCAGCGCTGCTTTGAGCGTTGAAAGCCTGAGGCTGAGGCTGATACAAAGACATGGGCGTGGTAACTGCAGTGTACTAGTACTCAGCACTGAGTGACCCTACGGTCAGATTGGGATGATAGGCCATGCATGCGTGGAGGCGCATAAGGATCCTTATCGTCACACACGCCCGCTTCCTGAACTTACCGAGGTGTCAAGTATGAACACACCATGTGTAGCACATGCACATTTCACATTTCACATTTTGTAAGTTACATGCACTCATTCAGTACTGAGGTCCCCGTGCTTTGCATGCACAATCTTCCCCTTAAGGTTTGCCCCCCACCCCACCCCCCCCCCGCCGTAAGCCTTTGGTTGGCTCCGGACTGGGGCACTAGTTTGATGGGTGGAGCATGCAATGGCTATTGTGCACCACCACACCATCATGCATGGGCATGCACGTATGATGATCATCATGCATGTGCGTGCAGGTATGCATAGCATGTACTTCAGCGGCAACTCTCGGCTGTTGATTGCCGCCAACATTTTTGAACCCCGCACCCCAGGAAACAGAAGAATGGCATCATACCGGGTACCGACGATGAAATTTCTCAACTGCTAAATGAACGGTGGTGAGGGAGTGACGACAGTGCCAGCTGTGCTGCCGTTGTGGTGATGCATGCCCACCTGGCCTGCGTGGAGTCACCTTCAATGATGGCGGCACCTCAATATTGCACGTGGGCGATGCCGGGTGGGAGAGTGAATGCCAGATGCATGCATGCTGAAGGCAACCCAAGCGCTGTGTTGTTTCTGCTGCTCCTCCATGTGCTCCCAGAGTAGGGCGCTCTATGCATTTGGTCAGCACGTGCGTGCAGTGCACTGCAGCGGTGCTTTGCTTAACAGGCTGTGAGATGGCATCTGAAACCAGCATAGCTTGGTATCTGCAGACCTTCAGTGTATTGACATTACAACTGCCACATCGCAGCACTCAAGCGGACACCACTGCTTGCTCATAGGGTCACGTGCACCCGGTTACGGTGACCGGTATTCCTGCCGCATGAAACTTTCAGTGGCACAGAACTCAGATCTACTACTAGGCTAATACTGCGGCTTGCTACAGGCAGCCACCTGTACAGCAGCCACCTGTACAGGCAGCCACCTGTACAGGCTGGTTACCAGCTGCCAATAGCATAGTTTGCTGTTGCTGTCATTGCAATGCAACTGCTAATCAAAGACACCCTTGACGTAACATACTAGCGCTTGCCAGATGGGCGCTAAGGCATCACCCTCTGTCATGGCTGTGCTAACCCAAGCCAAAACCCTGAGGAAGAGCTGAACTGCTTTGGCTGCCACAACTGCTTCAACACAACTGCACAGAAAGATGGGTTTCCGCCCAATGGATGTTGTGTGACTGCTCACACCTGTGCCCGGATCAAACAGGCACGCATGGCCTGCATGGATGGCGCAGTGCTGCCACTGACAGCAACCACACCAGCACCCCATGCAGTCCTTGCGAGCAGCCAGCTCAGGTGATAGGTAGACGGTAGACCGTAGGCGGTAGGCGGTACGCGGTAGACGGTAGATGTGGTCAGGTTGCTTTCGCCTGCTAGTGAAAGAGTCATCCTTGCCAGCAGCAGTGAGGACCAAGGGCAGCAGAGGATGCCAGGGGCCGGGGTACAGCAGTGAGCGCGTGTGCAGTGAGCTGGACGGCTCACTGCATACGGTATGCTGAAAGTTACCTCCCTGCCACGGACTGGGGTGCAGCAGTGAGCGCGTGTGCAGTGAGCTGGACGGCTCACTGCAGACGGTATGCTGAAAGTTACCTCCCTGCCAGGGGCAGGGGTGCAGCAGTGAGCGCGTGTGCAGTGAGCTGGACGGCTCACTGCAGACGGTATGCTGAAAGTAACCTCCCAGCCAGGGACAGGGGTGCAGCAGTGAGCGCGTGTGCAGTGAGCTGGACGGCTCACTGCAGACGGTATGCTGAAAGTAACCTCCCAGCCAGGGACAGGGGTGCAGCAGTGAGCGCGTGTGCAGTGAGCTGGACGGCTCACTGCAGACGGTATGCTGAGTTACCTCCCAGCCAGGGGCCCCTGCCCGGGCAGGGGTGCAGCAGTGAGCGCGTGTGCAGTGAGCTGGACGGCTCACTGCAGACAGTATGCTGAGTGACCTCCCTGAACTTGGTTCCCTGACACACTCCACCACAGTCGGGTCACCACGCTGGCTGCCGAGCTGAGTGTGGAACTGCATCCACCGATCGCTAGAGCCATGCAATGCCTGCAGGCTCTGGCGCGCTCGGGCACCTGTGCGCAAGGCTCTCGGCCTTGTATTTTTTGTAAAACGCACAACAGGGGAGCACGACTTGGAGGATGTTGTCTGGATGTCTGAATACCAAAGTCCCGAGGCGGAGCTATATACCAGGCTTGCTGGGCATGATGAAAGTCGGATGAAGGTCGGATGATGAAGGTGACGGATGTGACAGCTTCCACGCATAGCAGCATCACCTAAACGTTGGGTAATTAGCACCGGACAACATTGTACAAATTAGTCTTCCAACCATGCTTCACGGTGCCCGGAGCTGCCCTTCAGCATCCCAGCTGCTGCTACCATACTGCCACGAGATTTACGGTGGTCAAACAAGGAAGTGTGATTCGTATAGCTTTGTTTGAGCTACTTGAATTAATCTGAGCTACTTGGAGTGGTGAAACATATTGCTCGCTCCCAAAACTTGAAGTTGCCGCAGGAACGGTTCCTCATTTGCTATGAGCTGACATCAGCTTCCCCAAGCGGCTTTCACCAAAGTTTGGATGTTACAAGAAGGAAACATCGCCCGTTTTTCGAGCCAATGGCAGGCTCATTGGGCAACCACCAGTGGTGTACTGTTGCACATGTCACAAGCAGCAGCACTCTAACCCAAAAAGCGAGGCAGAGTCACCGGGCCTCCCTCATGCAAAGCTGCATTGGCATCTGCATTTGCTGTAAGCAATGCTGGCTCTAACCACTGTGATGCTCCGCTGGCTGCACTGTTGAGCATCTTAAATGCATTAGGTAGAGTCCAGTGAAGTTGCTTTGGGGGCATCAATGCCGCATACAGGAAGCAAAGTCTTTTGGATGCCGTATCTTTACCCCCCTATGTGATTGCCTGAAGCAAGCATTGCACATGTGTTAACAGTGTGACCATACTGTGAGCCCTCAACATATTTAGGCCTTCAGCCTGTCTTCAGGAGCAAAACCCTCATGACAGAGAGTGGTTACCCGTGGTTCCATTTGCAGCAAACCTTGCTGAGTCCAATGGAACTCAGGTTCCTTTTGCAGCAAACCTTGCTGAGTCCAATGGAACTCGAGTTCCTTTTGCAGCAAACCTTGCTGAGTCCAATGGAACTTGAGTTCCATTTGCAGCAAACCTTGCTGATCCTAAGCACCACTGGTGGTAGATAGTCTTTCTAGGAAGGGATGACCCTTGCGGCAGACAACCATCCTTAACACGTACAAGCAAGACCAATTTGTCTAAAAAACTCAGATTGGGCCAACGTGCACATGAAAATGAGGGCGAGCAGCTCCTGTGTGCAACTTTGGCAGCTGCACATCATGTCAGGTAACAGACACTGAAACACCAAAATGGCAAGCAGATAGGGTCTCCCGCTTTGCTGGTTGCGTGATACCAAGCAATGTCAACAACAACTTCAAGCAGCATGATACCACAATGCACTTGAGGCAATTAATAAAGACGTCGTGACAGGCCCTGGCCACACAACACAACACACCTGAGCGCTTTTCCAGGCCTCAGAAACAAAACTGTGCCGTGCATGTAGCCAGCCGTCAACAACCATGGCCCCAACACCAACACACATTTCAAATCGTTGCACCGCGCCATGTCAGCCATTGAGCCAAACGAATAAATGAATGTACAAGAACATGGGTTAGAGTCAAGAGGAAGTCAGTTAACATCAACACACCGGCACTACCAACAACAGCCCTTCCCATCTACTTCTTACAATCCCAGCTGCACTACCCTTCTCGCCCCCCCCCCCCCACACACACTACATTACAACACAAGCCTGACAGGCCACAAACAACTTTCACGGTTGCCTGCGAAATGACGCCACGTGGCGGATGACGTGCCAGCACCAAGCAGTAGCTGCACACCGTCTGAGTTCACCTGGCACCCGCTGGCACCGTCAGATGATGCATTTGCTGAGCACGCTGCACACGAGCTGGTCCACCTGCTGCCCCACGCTGCTGCTGCACACAGCAGGGCCCTGCCGCGCCGCAGCCCCGTCAAAGCCGAGGCTCACAGTTTGGCGAGCGTCTTTGGGCGGCTGGCGATGAGCTGGTCCACCACCTGGGGCTCGGCCAGGGTCGAGGTGTCCCCCAGCTCGTCCAGCTGGTCTGCCGCGATCTTGCGGAGCACACGGCGCATGATCTTGCCCGAGCGGGTCTTGGGCAGCCCTGGCGCCTGCACGGGTGAACAGCGGCAGTCACGACAGCAGGGTCAGCAGCAGCGCGAGCCCAGAGCAACGCAGGCATCCAGCCGACAGGCGTGCAACTCGAAGCACCCCGCTGCACACAGCACATGCGCGCAAGGAGTCAGCGTCTGCCGGCGACATCATGATGCAAGGTCGGAACCCCGGAGGTACTCCAGCAGAGCCAGGCGGCGCTCCCTTGGGCAAGTCTCCACCCAGCCGCTCACCCAGTGGATGACATCCGGTGCTGCAAACGCCCCGATCTGCGTCTTGACAAAGTTGACCAGCTCAGCGTGCAGCTTGGCACTTGGTGGCGCCTCGTCCAGCAGCGTAACGTATGCGTAGATGGACTCGCCCTTCACAGCGTGAGGCACACTGCAGCACAGGCAAGCAAGCACAATGATCATCGACGCTTGCAGCGACGCCGCTGAAACGATGGCCCTGCGCACCAGCACGGATACAAGGGCATGATCGCAACGGCAGCAACGGCTGCCTGTGCTGAAGGTGCTGCTGCAGAGCTACGCGTACAGAGCCGCATCACCGTCGCACGATGCTCGTCGGCGCGCCACTCACCCGATGACGGCCGCTTCTGCGCACATCGCGTGCGCGGTGAGCGCGCTTTCCACCTCGGCTGTGCCCACGCGGTGCCCGCTGACGTTGATGACGTCATCCACGCGGCCGGTGATCCAGTAGAAGCCGTCCTCGTCACGCCTGCAGCCGTCACCTGCGCAACCAAACGCGCACATGACAGCAACGTAACCAGACGGCAATCACAACCACGATCAAGTCAGGAAGTGCGGGCTGGTGATTGAGCAGCAGCCACGCTTGTCACACCCGCAGCTACTGCACATGCACCCCTCAAAAACAGAAAGCACGGCTGGAGAACCACCATCACTGCTTCCTGCCGTGAGAATGCATCACACAGAAACACCTCCTGCTGTCTGTCCAGGACTCACAGCAGCAACCAGCCCAGAACCCTGTCCCTGCCTGCACCTGTGAAGTAGTAGCCCTTGAAAGCACTGAAGTACGTCATCTCAAAGCGCTCGTGGTCGCCGTGCAGGGTGCGCATCATGCTGGGCCAGGGTGCCTTGATGGCGAGGATGCCCTCGCCTGATGGCAGCAGCGGCAGCAGCAGCAGCAGGTGCGCAACGTTGTAGAGGGCGCAGCTGCTTGCTTTCAAACCACACTTGCCACAAAGAATGTCCTACATCCGCATCTGGCCCCTAAACCGCACAGCTGTGATGACGAACAGGGAGCCACACTACAATGTACTGTTGTAAGCGAGAAAGGAGTCACACGTGGGTCCAGTCACCATGTTATATTGCATGTAACAATCACCTGGCCCGTGGATCTCCTCGCCCTTGTCTGTCAGCAGCACCGGCTGCACACCGAAGAACGGCAGCGTCGCGCTGCCGGGCTTGGCGGCCCACGCGTACGGCAGCGGCGTGATCATGGCTGCACCGGTCTCCGTCTGCCACCAGGTGTCCACGATGGGGCAGCGGCCCTCGCCGACCACCTGCACACCAGCAGGCAGGTCAGCGGCCAGCGACGCAGGAGTCTAAGTCACCCGGCGGCGCAATACAAGAGAAGCGGGCAGTGAAATTTTGAAACTTTTCAAAATGCTTTTACAATGCACTCCCGCGTGAGTGCAGCAGCGCTTGCCGGACCCGCCTGCTGCATGTTGAGGGACCGCTGGGCAGCCCGCCCTGCTGCTGGACTGGGCTACGCGGGCGCCCGGCTGCCGCACCTGGTGGTACCACTCCCATGCGTGCGGGTTGATGGGCTCCCCGACCGTGCCCAGCACGCGCAGGCTGCTGCGGTCGTGCTCCTTGACCCAGTGCTCGCCAAACTGCATCAGGCTGCGGATGAGCGTGGGCGCGGTGTACAGCACACGCACCTGTGCGGGCAGAGACGAAGTTCTGTTGATGACACGGGTGGAAAATGAGGAGAAGGCACACGGCACAGCCGGGGTAGAGCATAAATGCATTCGTGTAGGCTGGGAGGGACAGCGTGACGTGGCTGCATGCAGCCTCGCCAGCATGCAACAGACACGACTGACGTGCCTGCACAGGCAGCTGCCTGGCGTTGGGGCGACTCCCCTCTCGACCACCACGCAACATGCGACACCCAGCCAGGTGCCGCTGATACTGCCAGCAGCATGCAGCGCCAGCCTGCTCACGTTGTACTTCTCCACGATGCGCCAGCACCTGCCGGCATCGGGGTGAGCCGGCGTGGACCCAAACAGCACGTTGGTCGCGCCGTTGAGCAGCGGCCCGTACGTGAGGTAGGTGTGCCCCGTGATCCAGCCGCAGTCTGCCGTGCACCAGTACACGTCTCCAGGGCGCAGGTCGAACAGGTACTTGCAGGTGGTGCCGGCGCCCACCATGTACCCGCCTGCAGAAACAAGACAGCAGGCACGTCCAGCACGCATGAAACACACGAGCCTGCAACTGCTTCCATGTAAACGCCGCCTCATCAATCACAGGGCATGCGCGTGTCCACACAATACTTAGTAGCAAGCATGGCCGTCAAGCAGCCCAGCCTGCTCTTCTGCACCTGCTGTCGCAAGCCTGAAACTGCGGCTTCGACAGCCTCACTGGACCAGACTCTACTGCGCGAGGCCAACTGCAGCAAGTAACTAGCCTCCAGCAGACCAGCTTCCACTGCTCGAAGCCAGCTGCAGCAAGTCTCCAGCAGCAGAAACAGGTGTCGCACCTGTGGTGTGCAGCACGCCCTTGGGCTTGCCTGTTGAGCCGCTGGTGTACAGCATGAACAGCGGCTCCTCTGCCTCCAGCCACTCCGGCTCGCAGTACTCGGGCCGCTGCGGGATCTCCTTGTGCCACCAGGCGTCACGCCCCAACACCCACGGCGTCTGCTCCCTGCAGCGTGTGGCAGGAGCAGTGTGAGCCACAGGTTGGTAGAGAGGAGGGGGAGGAGAAGCAGGGGGTCCTGTGCAACCGCAGCAGCTTGCAGGAGCACTTGCAGGGTAGCTTTCAGGCAGCAGGCAGGGTGACAAGGGGCCAGCTGGCGCATTTGACGGAAAGGCTAGCGAGTCAGGATGATGAGCCACACGACAGCCATCATAGTGAAAACAAAAAACAGAGGGGAGCTGTCGCAGGCATCGAGGCCGATGTCACGTGGCTGGCACGCAGCGGGCAGCAGCACACCTCGGCAGCGCGCTCTTCTCGTACACCAGCACCTTCTGGACGTCCCTGTAGCCCTCCTTGGCCGCCTTGCTGATGGCGTCGTCGACGATGGCCTTCAGGTCGACGCGCTTGGTGGCGCGGTTGACCGCAGAGGCGGTGATGACCACGCGCGAGCTGCAGGGCGGGAGTGAGGGGGGCCAGAGGTGTAGGCGGTGCATGCAGCCTGCAAGTGCTGCATGCGCATGTGCGTGCTGCGCCCCGCGCACCCTGCCCGCTGCTAGCCCACCGGATGCTGCTCTGCTGCGCTGCATGAGCCAACCCAACCTAGCCCACTGCCTGCTGCTCTGCTGCACTTGGTGCAGCCACCGCCCCAGCCCAGCCGCCGCTACCTTGCTGTGCTGCACAGAACAGTGCCCTGATTTCACTACTGTGCCGCCTGCACACAACAGGAAGCACATGGTGAAAGCTCCTGCTGACAGCTCGGCTGCCAGCCTTGTTGAAGAGATGGCATGCACTCACTGGCCGTCCTGGATGCGCTGCGCCAGCGCGTCCGCGCTGAAGCCGCCAAACACCACGCTGTGTACCGCGCCGATGCGCGCGCAGGCCAGCATGGCGATCGGCAGCTCGCAGATCATGGGCAGGTAGATGGTCACGACGTCGCCCTTGCAGACGCCCTGGCCCCGCAGCCAGTTGGCCACGCGGCTCGTCTCCGTCAGCACCTGCTGGTAGGTCATGGTGCGCTCGTGGCCGTAGTCGTTGCCCTCCCTGAGGGCGCAGCACGGGGTCATCAGCAAGGGTCCATCAGCAGCATCAGGCAGGGCTGCCGATCCCCAGGTCCGTGCGACATGGCGTCGGAGCAAACAGCCGAGCATGAACTGCATGTCGCGTTCGACTGCACAGCACGTGGCGTCCGTGCTCCACCACGGCAAAGCACGCACCAAACACAATGCATACTAGCGTGATGGCTGTGCTGTGCAAAAGTTGCTGCGATGCAGCAGTGGCAGCTGCTACAACCGCACATCCCTGCTGCTGCCCCTTCTGTGCCGGCCTTGCAGCAGCACGCAGGCCGCACTCTGCACAACTTTGGCCACTCGTTGCTCACCAGATGAAGCAGACATGGTTGCCGCGCCCTGCAGCCACCCATCTGTCCAGGCAGTTGTAGCTGATGTTGGTGCGGCCTCCCTTGAACCACTTGAGGCTGATGGGCCCCTTGCGCATGTCAAAGTTGTACTCGTGGTGGTTGGCCTCCCACTGCAGGTGTCCAGAGACAAGCGAGCACGCGCGTGCACCAGGCAGGAGGCATTGGGCGGCAACCTACTTGCTTATAACATGGCTGCAAGCACAGCACCGGCGTCATGGACACGCCAAGCCTGGAGCGATGACTGCCGCAAAACCGCAGCAGCCGGAAACCCAGCCACCAATCAAGAAAGCAGCAGCAGTAGCAGCGCGCTGGCCGTAAGCAGCATTTCCTCCACCAGCACTAGCACCACCACCAGCAAGATATAGCTTTGATGCATTGCGCTACCAGTGGCAGCAAGTGCAAGCAAGAACACAATACAGGCTTACAACAGTACTGCCGCACCTTCTTGGCCCAGTAGTAGTCGTGCGCCATATGCGCCCAAAAGTCCTGGGGGTCCTCGACAGACCATTTGTGCATGCGCTCATACTCCGCGCGGTTCTTCACCAGTGGCTGCCTGTCAGCAACCTGTTGCATGATGCGGTGGTACAGCAGGTGATGCAAGCAGGTGTGGCATGGGCACTAGTAATGAGCGGCAGCACTCTAGTTCATGATAGGACGAAAGTCCGGCTGTGAGGGCACTGCAAGTGGTAAGGGAGATGACAAGTGGAATGCTCTAGGGCCGAGTGTTGCAAGCAGCAGGAATGGCTGCTGAAGTTGGAGCGTCGAGCATCAGAGGTCATGCAACTGTGCAGCGCATGAAAAGAGATCAATGCGGTAGGCTATGCAGTGAGCGTAACATGCAGCGAGTAGCAGGGCCTTGAAATAACGGACGGTTGCGTGCAGGAGGGATGCTGCTGCCGAGACACAAAGCAAGCCGAACGGAAGTAGGTCACTCTGTCGTGTTGCTGACAGCAATCCTGACACCTGGCAATTACATCTGACAGTACAAAATATGGCCTAGCCTGGCTAAGAGAGCGTTTTGAGCTACATTTGGCAGAATGATGCACGGTGGGCAGCAACTAGGCAGCATGCAGTGCCTGTGACAGCAGCGTCCAACCTAAACAAAAGCACACACGCTGCATGACGCCGAATGCAGCTGGCAACCGGCCACCAAATCTTGAATGCACACTACAATGAGCATCCTGTGCAGTTTCAGCCATTGCTGGCCTCCCGGATGTGTCCAAACTAGCTCCGCACCTCCATGCTGTTGCTGGTCTCCCGCCTGGCCAGGATCAATTCTGCAGTAACAGAAACACAATTTAAACTCAGGCTACAACGAATCAGCATTAAATCAGGCATCCGAAGTGAGCAGAGCTCGTGATCAGCTGTCGTGCCGAGTTCACGTCTGTCGTAGAAAGGGCTGGGCAGCACAGTCGCTCACGCGAAAAGCGACGCCCGCCACCCGTGAATGCACAGATGCTTTCCATCAAGCTGGAGACGCAGCGGACAGCGAGAGAGGAAGCTATCTTACCACCTGGGGCGTCTCCCAAGTGTTTGGCGAAGTTCGGCAGCATGATGCAGCTTTCAGATGACCTTCAAGGAGTTTCAATGCTTGCGTATTAGCCGTAGGAGATGCTCTTCTTGCTTGACGACTGTCAAGTTGACGGTTCCTAACAACCTCACGCAGAAGACCAGTTCCGACAGACAGAAGCTACTGAGCTTACGTATATTACCATGCCGCACCTGCAAGATCGTGTCACCAGGACGGGCTTACCAATGACTCAGCTGTTATTTCCGGTCATCTCTCATCATTTGGTGAAGACGTAAAGGCTCTTCAAGCGCTCGTGTAGGAACCTCCGTGCGCGGCTGGCGCACAGCAAACGACTAAAGATCATTCATACTTCCTATTAATTGCATGTACGGTATCATATCCGTCGTAACCTAGCGGATCCGGTTAGCTGCTAATTACGGCGGTTACGATGCTTCAGCGTGAACGCCACTATATTCTGTGGCAGGGTAGGTCACGGCAATAAATCTTTATACGCGACGCAAGGGCCCCAGCGACGCGCCTTCGGGCGGCCCCTGGTCTTTTGCATGGTCACTCGACCCACCGACTTCGGTGCATATAATAAGCAGCAGTACGTCAACCTGGCCGGAAAAGCGAAGCAGAGCATGTCGTATGTAGCCATTAGTGCACAGCCGGTGTTGTATGCTCTGACACACAAAAAAATTGCACCTCCATACACCCATCAACGTTCATCACCATGTACACGTGGTGCACAACAATGCAATGCAAAGATTTGCACAGTCAGTGCCACTTGGCAGCCTGCTGCTGGCCAACGTCCACGCCGCACCAGTTGCACCTTGAACCAGCGCTCCATATGCACATAGGCTAAGGTGTTTGGGAAATTTGCAGCTGTGGATGCGAGTGCTGCCTCCCACCACACATGCAGAGGCACTGCCAGTGCTTGGCACATGCCGGTGCCACATCCAGTCAACGAACTACCATCACAGACACACGCAGCTCCTACTGGGTGGCGCACACACCCTTCACATCTGCGTCATCTGATGGTCAGGCGTGCTGCTCTGCACTGCAGCACAGTCCATATGGCTGATGATGCTTGCAGCGACAGCAACAAATGCAGCGCAGCCTGCACATAGCCAGGCACATGCGGCCAATACTTCACAGCCTGCGCACGTCCCTGCAGGTACGCCGACCGGTTTGCTGCCTCCAACCGATACTGCATGTACAGCAACAGCAGGCCAGCAACAAACTCAAGCAGGTACCCTATGTGGTGGCAGGAGTGCACACCTGGGCAGCTTGGTAAACTGGTCGCTGCCAGGCTGTCAAGCGTGGCTGAAACTTCACGTGCTGCTGCTGCGCCATATGGGTATGCTTCCACAGCTGCACATGTGGGCCCGGTCAGGTGCCAGGCTTGGAACAGGAACTGTAGCGGAATGAGCCACCTGGCACGCACGAAGAACGTCGGGGTGAGAAACCTGCGGGGGCAGGATTGGAAAGAAAACAGGTCGGCATTAAAAAGACCGAGTGGAGTGCTGCGGGGTTTGTATGTGATAACCAACAGGGTTGCTGGTGCCTGCTAATCTCTAGGAAGCGCCTACGACCCATTTCCTGGACAGAGCTGTCAGTGAGTGGAAGGCTGCCCAAGCTTCAGTCACCCTGTTGCATTAACATGCATGTGCACGTAGCGCTGCACCGTTGATAGTGGCATGCATGGCGGCACCCTGCATCAGAATCGCTTGCAAGGAAAAGCTGTCGCGTCCGAGCTGACCTTACCAGTCTGACATGGGCACGTGAGCACAGACCTGCACACAGCAGCCGTTGCAAACGAGAGCGCTGCTTGTGCAACAAAAGGCAGCAGCAGCGCTGCACCAGCGTGTGTTGTGAGCACGGCGCACCCTGCCTCACCTGCACCAGTAGCCGATGAGGATGCCGCTCCCCAGAATGAACATGCGCAGGAAGGCCTTCGCATCGGTGATGCTGCCATGCAGCACCCACGAGGGCATACTCAGCATGCAAATCGCACTGTAGCAGGCCTGCAGAGCGAACACAGAAGGAGCAGAAGCATGGTAGCACACACAAGCCAAATCACCCTCGTCTCACCAAGTCTTGTCGTGAAAGCAGGGAAAGCCCTACAATGTGATCAGCTGATCACTATCTGGACGCACACTGGTGCTTGCAGGCAGCGCGTGTTGGCCAGTGCTTCAGCCATGTGCGCACCCCTGCCAGCACAAGACGCATCATGCTTGCCAGCAGCTGCTGCTGAGTCGCTTGACCAGCACATCAGTGTGCAGCAGCTGAGATGCAGCTGGGCACTGGCCCAACCTGCCTGCCAGGTGCGACTGTATGCACCCGCACAGCTACAGTGCGATTGCCTGAAAACAGCGCAACACAGCGGCCGGCAGTGGCCAGCAGTGCCATGTGTGCTGGGCTCCTTAGCCCCCCAACCAGACCACTGCAGACCATGCTTAGGCCCACGAAACATCACTCTGCGCTGCCATGAGCGGCACAGAATTGCTGCAACAGTTGCAAGCTCTGCCCCCTTTATGAACTTCATAACTGGAGCCTTTGATGTTTGCAACTGCTTGCTGTCCGTTTGGGCTCTGCTCACCTCAATTGCAAGGTTGGCCAGGCCCATCCTGGGCTCACAAACCGCATCATGCGGTTTTGTGCAGTGACTGCACTGCTGTGATTGCTGGCCAGCGTTTACAAGTGTCAGATCTCTCCCCCCCAAACAAAAGTACAAAGAGCTGTTAGCATTTGTCTGCCCTTGCTTGCTGTCTATTTGGGCTCTGCTCACCTCAATTGCTGGGTTGGCCAGGCCCCTCCATCGCGGCCATTGGCGCCAGTGTGCCGCCAGGTACCAATGCACGCTTGCCACTGTCAGGTAGGGCAGCATGAGCTGCGCACCTTGCGCTGTGAAGATGGACCCCTGGCAGCAGCAAACAGCAGGCAGCGGACAGGTTGGCTGTTGGGCCGTGACAGTTGACGGACGTGTGTGCTCATCTGCTGATGAACTTGCCACCCTGCCCTTACATAGTTGCCCAGGGCAGGCGGCGTGCAGCAGTGTGGGAGCTCCCCTTGCCGTGAGCAGTGATGCACGAATGAAGCAGCGCTGGCAATAAACGCGCATCGGTGGCTCCAATGGTCAGCAGATCAACGGCCGCTGACCGTTGGAAGGTTCAAGCAGATGCCGGTCAAGCTGCCCACTGTGAACAGCTGCTGTAGAGGAGGGGTGCCATTTGCTGGCGAGCGCCATCAGAGCTGCTGCTGTCTGCGGTCCTGGCACTACAAGCTTCCATTCTCTTGTACAACACATGTGTTTCAGCAGCCATGTGACGGAACCCAACCAGTTGCTTGCAGCGCGGGTATGCATGGGCACACCATGTGTGCGAGCCGTCTAGATGCAATCAAATCACATCACCAGGATCAGCTCTATGCAGAACACAGCTCTGCTTGAAGGTTCCATGTGATGGAGGGGGGGGGGGGCAGAGCATCATAAAGGCAGCGATTCGCACGTTTTACAGTACAATACAAGATGCGACAGCACTTGCATGCAGAGCAACTGAAGTGCCGCCCACCCGCAAGCAAGCAAGCTCAGCTGCGTATACCACGACATGCTGACACTAGGTTGGTAGTAGAAGGCCACAGGTGCAGTGGCCAGTGCTGAGGCTCACTTGCACCAGCAGGCACACAGTGATGGTGAGGTTCATGATGCCGCAGCATAGATTGAGGTACACGTTGCGCAGCTCATTGGCAGCCCATACAGTGCTCTGGTGCTTCCTGAATCCTGCAAGCAGACATGAAAAAGATGCATGATGCAATGCAACCTAACACCAGGGGTGTTGCAACAAAGAAGACGCGCGAGTCATCAAAAGTGCAGCGTCATGGTAGGCCACCAGTGGCACTTTCGGCAGTTACAGCAGTAGTTGTAGATCAGTTATATTCATCAGCATTAGGCAGCTTACCAACCTCCACCTGGGGTGAGGAAAACACCAGGCTCCAAGGATGCATCAACACTGCGCCTGCCATGATTTGCTGCTGCCAGTGCTGCTACTAGTACTGCTGCTGCGAGGATGCTGCAGGTGTGCTGCAACAAGAGATGCTAGTTAAATGTAATTGATGCGGCGCCAGATACCTCATCCCAGGCAAACTTGGCTTGTTGGGTGAACAGCAGCAAGTCATACCCCGTAGTCGGGCCAGCGTGGCTAACGCTAGTGATAAGCGTCATCTGCGATAAACACAGCCTTGACTGCTGTGCAGTACTTGAGACATACTGACATCTAACGCGTATCAGCAGAACTATCTTCACTGCCCGCCATGACCAGCATCGTTCTCTTTCGGCAATTGCGTGGATAATGCGTCTCATCAGCCTTGTCTCTTTTTAGGACAGCCACAGGAGCGATGCAGGGGAGAGCTCTGACGCGAAACTCCACGGCCAGCGCCTATGCCAAGGGTGAGGATCGACATTCATGTTTGATTGGATGTGTTCTGAGCAGGGGCCTGAGGCTGTATGCTGCTGCTGCAGGCGCTGCCTACACACCGAAAAGGGCCAGGGCCTTTGGCGTGCAGCCAAGTCAAGGTAGGTCCTCTAGCAGCGTTGATTTGGTTAGAAAGATAGAGCCTTCGGCGGCAGGCATCTCGCGGAGCATTCTTCTATATGGCGACGCAGCTGCGGATGGTGTGCACTGGCTTAGCGACTCCTGCAGCATGCCAGCGCCGCCCGCCAGAGGGCGTGGTGCGCTGCGGAGCGTCATTATTTGCTTAGATGTAACGGGCCTGTAATTTGTCTGTTTGCTGTGTGTGCAGGCTCACCAAACTGCCCTAAATGTGCCCTGCTGCCCTGCCTGTGGGACATTGCAGGAGCGCACCTTCGCCAGCACTTTCGGCATCAGGGTCGGGTTGACCTGCAGGTGCTTGCAGCGCTCAGCAATGACTCAGCTGGCTGGGGAGAGGCGCGGCCAGACTGGCTGGAGACCTGCCTTGATGAAGACCAGGATGCAGCAGGAGCACTGACTGATCTTGATGCTGAGTGGCAGGTGCGCAGCAGTCATTACCGCTTGGCAGCGCGGGTGTTTTGGTGCTGCACACTGGTGCTGGGCAAAGGTGGCACTTTCAGTGTGCCCGCCGGCAGCCTGAGTTCTGCGACGCGATGCTAACGCTGCTGCTGTTGCCCCTGTACATCTTTGCAGGAGTTCTTAGCAGCAAACAGCAGGCATCAGCAGCAGCAGCAGCAGCAGCCTCTCATATGGCACGGCGGCGACACTGACAGCAGCAGCGGCCGGCACTGCCTGCCGTTCGGCAACAGCAGCAGCATGCTAAGTAGCGACAGCGATGACGAGCCATTCACCAGCAACCGTGGACCAGAGGCCAGCAGCAGCAGCAGCAGCCGCTTTACAAGCAGCATACAGTCGTTTGATGATTGGGACTTTGCAGAGGATGACGGCTCCATTCCAGTGCCGTGCAACCTGCCAGTCAACGAAGCAAGCGTGCACGGCTTGCACAGCAGCAGCTGTGGCAGCACCAGCACAACCAGCAGCAGCAGCGGCGGCGGCGCTAGTTTGGCCAGCCTATCCAGCAGTAGTACAGGTGCTGCAGAGCAGCAGCTGTGGTCAACGCTTGGGGCGCTGCCGTCTGCAATGTCACGCGACTTGCGCTCCCCTGCTGACTTGCTGACGTCACGGAGTTTGTGGCACGGCTTGCGAGAGGTGGGTTGCGCCTGGGCGGTGTGTGGATGCGTGTTTTGGCAGGGGTGTTGAAGTTGAACTCAACAGACAGGCAGGCAAACAAGCAGAACAGAGGCGTGGAGCTGCAAGGCGTGCGTCCGCAGCTCTGATGCTGCACGAGCAGCATGGGCACTTGGCTACTGCTCAAGGCACAGCGTTTGGATTGCGAGGCAGCTGTTGGTTGAAAGCAGCAGGTGCAAGGCAGCTGGCTGTGCAGGGCAGTCTAATGCACTTCAACGCTTTGATGGGGTTGTTGGCACAGGCGAGAACGGTGGAGTTTGAAGTGTGGATGGCCCTGCAGTTGGGCTGAGCGTTGTCTTGCTGGCATATGCTGCTGTTCCTGATGTGTGCAGGTGTATGTGCTGCTGTTTGGTGTGGGCCAGAAGGACACTGAAGGCATCTACAGCTTGCGCGCGGCGTCTGATGATGGTCTGCCAACAGAGACTATCATCGCCTTTGAAAGCATGGAGGACGCCGTCAGGTAGGCCCACAGCAGAAGCAGCGTCAACGTCTTGGTTGACGCCTCGCATGTGTGTCCAGACTCTGCGTGTTTTGTATGCCGTGAATTTGCTGCTGCATGTGTGCGAACATATTTGACGCATGTGGGAGAGTGGTGCGTTGGGGTTTTCAGCCGCCTCCTTCTGCTAACCATACTGCTGCTCTTTCGACTTGTCGTGTAACATGAATGTGATGTTTCAGGTACGCTGCGCTGCTGGAGGCCACCATGGAGCACTGCCCGAATGTGTGCAGCATCCCGCCCACTGAGCTCATGGCCTTCTGCAGCGACAGCGGCTACCGCTGCAGGCTGGAGCTTGAGGGCAGCCTGCTGATGCCTCCGGACTACAACGTGCACATCACAGACTGGGAGCGCTCGCTGCGGCTGCGGTGCGTGGCGCCACGGGACATTGAGGCCCCGTGCACCTTCACTCTGAGCTATAACCGCTCTTTTAAAACGTCTTTTTTGCTGCAGCTGCGGTGCGTGGCGCCGCGGCTGCCTGGTCCTGCGGTCTGGTGTTGTGTGGGGCGGAGGTGCCGCTGGCTCCCCGCATCGGTTGCATGGCGTGCAGCGTGGTCTGTATGCGTGTGTTGGTAGCTTCAGCGGTGCTTTGGGTGCTCAGCTGAGGAGAGAGCTCGAGTGCGCGGTGCGGTGTCCGGCGATGCCTGTGCTTGACTGCCTCGTTGCATGTGCGGCTGCTGTTGTCTTGTCTGCAGGGAAGGCAAGTTCCATGTGCTGCCAGAGGAGCCTGAGTTCAGCAGCAGCAGCAGCAGCAGCGCAGCCGGTGGCCGCAGCCACCCCGCAGCAACAGCAGCAGGCCTGCAGGACGGCAGCAGCCGGCTGCTGCTGTGCCACAGCGAGCTGGGCGACACTGAGTTGAGTGCGGCACAGTTTACTGCAGCACAGCTTGACTGCTTGAAGGCGCAGCTAGAGGCGCTGCTGCCAGCAACACCTGCAGAACTTCCTGACCAAGACTGCTGATGTGTTGTGTTGTGTCCTTGCATTGCATAGTCTTGCCCCTGATCAGTCACACCGGTGTTACAGCTGGTGTGACTTGCTGGCCTTGCTGCTGCTGGTGCTGCCGTGCTGTGCCGGTTGGCATAACACTGAGGCCCTCTGTCAGGAGTGGAAGCATTGCTTGTCTGCAGCATTTGTTCAGGGTTGCAGTGCGACGTGCTAATGGCAGGCCTAGCGTGCATTAATGGCTGTTTGGTATGGTGGAAGAGCCAGCTGCAGGCCTCGTGTGCTTCTGCAGCGAGCATGGCAGGTGCATGCCAGCTGTGCCGGCAGGATGAGGTCTGCTTGCTTTCGTGCTGGGGTTGCGTCACGTTCGTGTTGAATGCGCCCAGAACCCTCCATTCATGCCATTGTTGTTGCCACTGTCACAGCAGTGCTGTGCAACGTGCTGCAGTGCGCATGTTATGTGCCGGTGTTTGACGCAACGTGGGGCAGGTACGCTGTACCGTGCTTCCACTTGCGCGTTCTGCACTTGGCGCTGAGGCACATGCAGCTGCAGCTGTGTGGAGGGTTCGTGGGCAGTGCTCCTGCTGAGCAGCATGTTGTGTCACGGCGTGTCAAAGGTAGACCAGGTCGTGCTGGTTTATCCATTGTTAATATGACAGCATGCATGGTGGATTGAGTGCAGCTGCAGCAGCTGGGGGGACGAGATGATTGAACACATGTGCTGGCCGGCTGTTCAGCAGTGTTGCTGGCGTGCTGAGGCATGAGCTTTGGGCTGGCCGTAAGCGTGTCACAGCTTCCATTTCTGTGAACGCGCCGACAACAACAGATCATGTGACGGTGTGGTGCTGGTTGCCTGCTATTGCTGCGCGACGGTGTGCATGCAGCATTATTATGCCAGCCCATGTGACGGGCGATTGATTCTATGTGTGATGTAACTCAACTCACCAGCGCCAACAGCAGTTGTGCTGGCTTTTATTAATGTGTGGGCTGTGCCAGCAGCCCTCAGCTTTTGCAGGCGTTACGTTGTGCTTGTGCACAGCGTGGGCTGCAGGTGCTGCCAGCGGTTGCCCCTGCTACTGCTTTCGTTCTCTTGAGCAGCTACTTCGGCCCTTTCTGCATGTCACACGGTGTATGCGTCCTCTTTGTGTGCTGGCGTGCGTTGTTTGTGTGTGCACACATCCCTGCATTGCTGGGGATAACAGCGTGCTGCCTGTCAGTCCGCGCAAAGCATCGGACGCGGATGCCTCAGCATCACAGTGCAACGCCAGCGCAGCTGTCGCAGCACCACCCCTCTGTCGACGGCTGCAGTGAGGCTGTGGGTGCTGCGGGAGTGTGCTTTGGCGATGGTGCTTTGCATGCGCCCTTTGTGCCACCCTGCATGTACCCTGCCGCTCGTTCGTGCTCGCTTGCTGTGGGTTGTAGCTTTGTGCATCATGGCACAAGCTGTTGCCGCGGTGATTTCTGTCGCCAATGTTATCTTTGCAGCACGTCAGTGACATGTCATGTGTGTTCTGTTGCTTGTCATGTGTGCTTCGGCTGGCGCTTTCCACCCTTCAGTTCTTGAAGGTGTTGCGCCTGGTCACGTCCAGGCATACGCTGTGTTGGAACAGCGCAACACAGCAGTGCTTGCCGATCCGTGCACGCTGCGCTGTCATGCACAGCGTGTTGTGGCGCCTTGGCGTGGCGTGGAGTGGAGGCAGGTGCATGTCTGCAGGCACAGAACAAGGAACTGAGCAGTGCTGGCAGAGCTGGCTGCTTTCTGGCGATTGAGCAGCTGATTTGGTGTGGAGCTCTATTAGCTGCTTTGGGCACGTGGGCAGGGCGGGCTGGGTGTAGCAAAGTAGGCTGCTTCGTGGCAGTTTGGCAGGCCAGGTGCGATCTGTAGCATGTTGGTGAATAGGTAGGCAGTCTGCATGTGCATCTGCATGCGTGGGTGTCACTAGGTGTCGTATATCTGTCAATTTGTTCCACAGCTTAGCTGGCACTGTGTATGGAAGCGTCCTCACACAGCTGCGCGCCTGCATGCTCATGGCTGCATGCCGCAATCCTCCTGGTGTACCCTCCCACTGAAGTGACCAGTGGTTGCAGTGCTGCAGGGTGCAGCCGGCTGTGCCTTGACGCACTAGTGCCCTGATGCTTGCTGGGCGCTGCGGGTGTGGGGTGCTGCAGCACACACAAGGCAGTGGCTGTGTGCCCTGTCAGGTGTGCAGTCACAGCTTGTGGTGCCATGAGCATGAAACAGGTCTGTAACTCCATGAGTTGCAGCGTCGTGTTGTTGCATGCATGAGCATGGTCATGTGGTCTACAGCGCAACCTCGACAGGGTAATCAGCTTGCTGTGCACAGTCTTGCCAGCTGTCTTGAGCTGTACAGATGATGGCAGTGTGCTACTGGCAGCAACGTGTGGCAGTCTGTTTGCAGGGGTTGCCAAGAATCGTCTCAGGAGGCTGCCAAGTGTTGATGGCATGCGTTGTGTGGCAGGAATGTGCAGATTTCAGGTTTCCATCTTCTGTTTCTCTCCATTGCAGGTAGGCAATGTGGTGTGTGTTGTGTGTCTGTTTGTTTGTGTAGAGCTGATGTGGAAGGATGTGCATGACAGCTGGCTGTCTATGTTTTATATGGTTTGGCTGTGTCTTGGCTCGCGTGTGCCTATTATCGGGCAGACTTGCTCCTGTGTCTTTTGGATATATGTCGCTGTAAAGATGCTGCATGGTAGCTGAGTGGTTCACTCAGCTTGGCAGTTACGAGTTGGTGCTTGCTGGAAAGTGGGTCAGCAGCAGGTGGGCAATGTTAAAACACTTCATCTTGCGAGTGTTGCAGGCTGCTGGTGTAGTGTGCTGCCGCATGTTGCCGCAACAAGGATCGCGGCAAGTAAGCAGCCATATTAGCAAGTGCTTGGCAGCGGCAGCAAACGCCGCCAGGTCACTTGTGGATGTTGACAGCCGGATGCACTTTTCGCTGCTGGCACCTTCGGCTGTTGAGTTGCGCTGGCATGCACTTGGGTTGAGATGCGGCTGGTGGTACGTTCCAGCGCTCCACAGCAGCCTTTTATTGTATGACGACACGTGCAGGCAACACCACAGCGGCGTGCAGGCGCTTCCAAAACAGTCTCCTGTAGAAATCACGTGTAGGAAGTGGCTCTGTACAGTGCTGCACTTGTAACAAGCAGCAGCACTCATCATGCTCATGTTGCGCCGGCCATGGGAGCGTGGAGGGTCCGCCAGGCGAGCGCCCCAAAACTCCCGCGCGTGTGCGGTCGGCGGTGCGGTGCCGCTGGCGGGCTGGGGGCGCGGGTGGGAGGTGGTGTGCGCTGTCGGCGGTTCAGGCTGCGCGCTGAGCAGCGGCGCGGCGTTGAGTTTTTGGGCGCCGGCTGAAGTTCTCGGGCGAGTTTTCGGGCGCCGGCCATGGGAGCGTGGAGGATCCGCCGGGCCGGGTGCTGAAAGCTCCTGCGCGTGTGTGGCGGCATTTGGCAATGCGAGTGCCGGCGGTGGGCAGGGGGCGCGGGTGGGAGTTGACGTGTGCGGCGGCGGTACAGGCTGCACGCTGTGCGCTGTGCGGGCGGCGTCCCCAAAACTCTGGTGTGCCTGTGATGGTGCTGGCGCGGGGCTTGGGTGGTGGGTGCACGCGTCTGTGCAAATGACTTTTGGGGCAGGGTGTGGCGCTGCGGTGGGTGTGCATGTTGGTGCTGTGCAGCAGAGGTGAAGCTGGTGCACGCACAGCAAGGGCTGCCACGGCGTGTAATGCGCTTCTCAAACATGTAACTTTCGGAAAGTTTTGGTGTGCCTTGATGCTCCTATCTGAGGCGAAGCCCAACAGGGTAACGACGAGCGCTGATACCCGAAGCTAGCATATAATGCATTGATGTTCCGGGGTGCAGCGTGCGTCGGGTCAACCTTAAGCAAGTTGACATACGATAGAACAATAAAATCTGTGTTTCATCAAGTCGAGGGTTATGAGACCGGGCGGGGTTAGGGCTGCCACCTGCTTCAGTGGTTCATTCACCAGCGCAAAGCGCGCTTGCCAACACTGTCATTGCGCTGCAGTGCATCCAAACAGCGTGTAGTGGTAGAAAATTGCCTGTTCCAGGCTTGCGCTAAAGCAGTCCGGCAGCAGCAGCAGCATGGGCAGCAGCATGGCACCAACGGCAGCTGCTGCAGCATGGGCAGCAGTAGCACATGTGTACACACTGTGCGGCACACAGCAAGTACCTGCTAATATGACATGTGAGCCTGTGGCTGTTTATTCACCATTATAAATGACGCTCTCCTCCCTTCCATGATGTTTAGGTGATGTGCTTCCGCACTACTGCTGTGCCTAGGCAGGCCTGCGCTTGTTGTACGGACGGTCTGTAGCTGGAGTTACAGGTGATGCAAACCAGACTCAGCCGCAGCGGCGCAGCAGCAGCTGCAGCAACAGGAACGGAATGGGCAGCAGGTTGAGCAGGCAGTAGTGACTGCTGTGGCAGTTTCGTCGTGCTGCAGGCGAGTGCTTCATTACAACCAAGCACAGGGGACGCGTTGGCTGCGGAGTGCATGCTAGTAGCTGTTACGAGTAAGTGTACACCTCTTGCAAGCGTTTCAAGCATCGTGGCTGCCTGGCTGCATGAGTCGAACACTAACCACCTGCACGGCACACCTGCGCCGGGGCAGCCTTGGAGGCTGCTGCTCTTACCATGAGACAAGCAAGCACTAAACACATGCCACAACGGAAAGATTTGCAGCGCATGCTTGCAGCCATGTGCGCGTACATGGCCTGCGGTTTTCATCGCAGCAGAAACGGCAGCACGTTCTGCCCGCACAGAACGAGCTGCGCTCCACAAATGTTGTTGTTTGAGTTATGAGAGGAGTAGTGCTATGCCATTCCGTGCGGGTGCCGTAATTTTGGTCGGTGCATGGGTTTCGCAGCATCTCGCACAGCAAGCCGACCAGATGCGAAAAGCCACTCAGTGCGTCCCGTATCAATGCACAACCTGTATTGCATCGCTGCTGGGATCACCAATCTTAGACAGACAGTAGCCCACGCCCAGCAGCAACAAGCAGCCCTGCAATGCCCAGCCACGTCAGCAGCTATCGCCATGCATGCAATCGATGCCGATGGCCAGTGCATGCAAGCGATGCTGCTAAGCATGTACAATGAAGAAATACATGGCTGAGCAGCAGCCACCACAGCAGCAAGTAGCAGCAGCCTACCAGCTCAGGTTCAGAACAGGTTCAGAAGCAAGATCTGTATCACACATGTAAAAACGGATTTAACGGCTCCTGGCTCCACAATGTCCCTCATTACCTTGATCATTATAACTCTTGGCTGCCGTGTGAAAGGAGTCGGCACTAGCATTCAGTACATGCCAAATGCCCAGCACCCACCCACATGCATGGAGCAACTGCTGCTGTCGCTGCTGTTGCTGTAGTACGTACGCACTGCTGATAACCCACTGTCAATGACGCTGACAGCATGTAGAGAGCAGCTGTCCAGAATGATGAGCTTCAGGGGCACCGGCCCTTCTGCGTCCAGCAAGCGTCAGGTAGAGAGCTGCGCACGCACGCACTTGATAACGAAAACACTACATGTGGCTGCAACTTTGCAGAAAGCCGCATGCGCTGTGCTGGGCAGGCACTATGCACAGTAAGTCAGTGCGCAATTGCCACGCGTGTTGCCACTGCTGCTGAGTCCGCAGTTGCTACAACCCTGCATCACTGTGCAACGGTGGCAACCATGCACTGCGACTGTGCTAAGCCCACACTGGGCCGCCAACATGTACTCCTAAATGCATTGAACGAACGAATTGCAAGAAAGACATGCAAGTTGCCAGGCGAGGCACAAGATCTCAACTTGTTCATCGCAGCAAGCTGCGGCCCAGCGGCAGCTAGTCAGCACAGTCAATCAGCATGCAGGCGGTATCATGACGGACACATACCAGCAATGACATCATTTATGAATGGGTAAAATGATGATGATGATGACGACATCATCCATGTCACCCCGCACATTCAGGCCAGGCGCTGCACATGCATCAAACTTGTGCAACCAGCAAACATGATTCAAACCACGTACTGGGGACGCCAATTGCAGGCAACAATAGCAGACGTGCAACCTAACCGTACCACAGCGCATTACCCCCAACCTATTGTGCTGGGTTGAGGGCATGATTGGATACCCTCTGGCTGATTGGAGCCAAACTTTAAGTAGCTGTGCTGCAAACTGTTGCACTCAGTACTATATGCAGCACACATCATCACAGCAACGCAGCACAGCGCAGCACAGCTTACTGCGAGGCTAAAAACTCGCAGCAAAGCATCCCATGCTGACCCGATGTTGCGGGAAGCAAAACCAATGCCTTCGCCATAGTCAAGTTGACCAGCTGTTGCTTTTGTCAATCCGCTCAGCCCTGATGGGCAAGCCAAGTTGCGCGCGGGCGCTCAAAATGCACGAACGGCTGCTGCTGTTGCTGCTGCAGGCCCTGCACAACAGCTTTGGCCGCTAGCAACCAGCCAAAAGGGATGAGTAGCAGTTCTGGAGCTAATGTGACGCCATAAACATCCGATGAACCAAAATTAGAGTTTGTAGCATGCTCTTCATGCCAAGAATAACTGCCAGCTACCGTCTGGGTAGCATAGCAGAAGCCGCCACACACATGCACACCTTCAAGCATTCATCATCCAGAAAAAAACAACAAGGAGAGCAAGTGCCTTCAATCCTGCAGCACTGGCTAGGTGGATGTGACTTGCTATGATACAACGACACCCACGAAGAGCCTACACTTAACAACGCAACTCGCATCACTCAAACACCACCATCAAGGACGCACTAAACGCTACACTGTAAGATGGGTCGGCAGGCAATGCTGCTCACACGGCACCACCGTCATCAACTCAACGACGCTCACAAACACATGTCACTCATGTTGCCTGACTTGGTCAACCACTGCAGCCAGTTCTGACGCTGCAACAGCCTTCAGTCGCTACCAGCATTGCTGCTGGTGTTGCTGTACTGCTGCTGCTGCTGCTGCTGCTGCTGTCGCTGCTTGTGCTGGCAATATTGCTGCTGCTGCTGCTGCTGCTGCTTCCCAGGCCTGCAGTTCTGCTGCCTGAGCTGCTGCTGAGGTTGCTGCCGTCGCTGCTTGCTGCTGCCTGTGTGCCTGAATGCTGCTGCTGCTGCTGCTGCTGCTGCTGGCTGTCCACCGCACCCTTTGGCAGGTAGGCGCTCCGCCGCGACACAAAGTGCAGCCAGTATCCGCCGCCCAGGCGCGCCAGGCTCAGCACCTTCAGCACACCCCACACATACGCCACGCTGTCGTAGCCCCGCGACACCAGCAGCGCCAGCACCGCATACTGCACCAAGCTGCCAGCGACCTGGATCACGCTCAGTGCGTTCGTCTGCCCTGCAGCGATCAGCCCGCCGTCCATGATGCTGGCACCAGCGTCCAGCGGCATGCACAGCGCAATGACAGGCACCACAGCGCCGCCTAGCAACGCAACAGCGGCATCTTTTGTAAACAGACTAACGAGAGGCCCCCGAGAGGCAAACAGCAGCAGGCCCAGCATGAGGCCCACACAGCAGGAGAGGTGCAACGACCGCTGCAGCACTTCCCGGGCGCTTGCTCTGTCGTGGCGCCCGAGGAACCCCGCTGCCATAGCCTGCGTGGCGACATTGAGGGACTCGAAAAAGGTGATGGAGATGATCCACACCTGCGGCGAAGGTGATGGAGATGCATGGCGTGGCAGATGGGGCACGCAATTGGCAAATGATCCACGACGCATGTGAAGCAGGGCAACTATAGTTTGGGAGGCACGTAGAGGCGTACGAGGGAGGGACAGCAGCAGTGATGGCTGCATGTTGCATGTCGGTGCAGCTGAAAGTGCCACCACCTTGCAGACCCACTTGCAGGGAGCCGCACAGCGTAAGCCACGCCCCGGCAGCGTCAGTGACACGCTGGTAGCTTACACCAGCTGGTGTGGCCGCCAGTGCTGCGCAGAAGAAATGCAGCTGCAGCCCTACTGCAGAGAAGCCGAGGGACAGCGCCGCTGCCAGCTCACCTGTCGGATGATCTCGAAGGCTGCCTGCGACGCTGCTCCGGCTCGCACGCAGATGGCAGACGCAAACATGACCATGCCTGCAGGAGAACAGCAAACACGGGAACGACAATGAGCAGACACGCAGCAGACAACGAGCAATCATGCAGCAGGAAGGCGCAAACCGGCCCGTCTGCACGCATTGCGGAAACACACAGCAGCCAAAACAGCCCTGGGATCAGCTCGGCAGCAGCAGGCACGCGAGACCCAGACTGCAGCGGCCGGGTGCCCTCAGAGCACCCACATGCGTCAGCGCTGAGCAGAGGCAGGCAGCAGGTGCTTCAGGCACAGGCCTGAGTGTGAGCTGCTGCCTGCAGCCACACTGGCAGCGTGCACACCGCCCAGTTCCTTGCATTGGCACTGCTGAGACCCCTGCACCTGCCGCTGGTGCTTGCTGCAGCTTCACCCCCCCCGGCCCTGCAGCTGCAGCTCTGCCGTTCCACCTGCCACCCATAGGTACAGCGCCTGTTCTAAGGCCTGCCGCACACGCTGCTGCTGCCACCGCCATGCTGTCACCAGACAAACATCCGCTCACCAAAAGTGACGACCATGCGCAGCGCAAGCACCGCGCCCTTCCACAGGTACGGCACCACCTCGTGCCAGCGGGGCGGCTGCAGCAGGTCTGCCGCGTGCAGCAGCTGCCGCCTGAACATCATGCTCAGCAGCATCACGCACGACACCCACTGGCTGATGGTGGCCGCCAGCGCAGCACCAGCGACGCCCCAGCCCAGGCCTGAAGTTCGCCGCGAAAGCGACCAAGGCAGGGCAGAGGGCGTCAGCAAAAGGTTTGCAGGATGACTCATCGGTCACATGGCAGCTGATGGTGGCGAACACAGCATGGAGTTGTTCAATCAGATGTGCTGCGCCGATGTTGCGCGCCGGCAGCGAGGCACACAGCAATTCCGGCCGGACACTCACACAGACCTACTCGACCTGACACATCGACCCATCAGAACCCCAGCCAACCCCACCCAAGTCGGGGCGTGAAGCGCACCAGCAACAGTCCTGCAAAGCTCCTCAGGGGAAAACCAGAAAGCTAGGTCGTGGTCGCGGTGCGACGCAAGGCTTACCAAGGATGAAGAGTGGCGTGAGTGTGATGTGCGTCGCCGCTGCTGCGATGGCGGCCTTCAACGGCGTGCGCGTGTCCTTCACACCCCTGCCGCAGGTACGCCACAGCAGCAGACACCATGCAACACATTCCAGGTGAACCAGCTGCACAGCCAAGACAGCGCTCATTACTGTGCGTGTCTGTGCATGTCACATCACGCAGTGCGGCTGCTTGCTGGCTGGCAGACCTCGACCTTGACACAACTTGTTGGCTGGCAGACCTTGACCTTGACACGACAGCACAATGGAGCCCTGAGCCCTCCCCCGTCACGGGCCATCAGCTTGCGAGCTGCGTTGCTGCTCAGCAGACGCGCCCTTGGGGTCCTGCACTTGCCTGTAGGTCCCCGAAGCCACAAAGCCCAGCATCGCTGCCAGGATGCCCCAGCTGCGCACGGTGATGTACTGCACTGCGTAGGTGTACACCTGGGGCTCCGGGGGGTTCAGCGCTGCGGCCCGGCCCAGCACAGCACGGCAGCAGCCAGGCGGCACAAGCGAGTGAGGAGGGCGCGGTGTGCCTGCTGTGGCTTCCTGCATGAACCCGCCGGCAGAACCACAGCCAGAACACAGCAACGCCTGATGCTGCTGCCACTGCATCTGCTGTGTTGTGCCAGCGCTACCACCTATTGCCCAGGCTTCAAGCAACGTCTCAAACACACCACCGCACACACCACACACCCCCACATGCGCACGCGACGCACCATGCACGATTGCGCCGGCGCTGAAGCTCAAGCTGACCGCCACCAGCAAGCCCGTCCCGAGCGCCAGCCACAGCCCGACTGCAGCCAGCCGCGCGACTGTCTTCCTGTCGCCGTTTGCGTGCGCGGCGGCGACGCGGGGCGTCGTCAGGAACACCAGGAAGGAGAACACGTACGTCGCCAGCGACGTGGCGAGCGAGGCGAGGCTTACGGCCCCCAGCTGCTGCGTGCCCAGGTGACCCATGAAAGCTGCGGCAGACGACGGCATGATGCAGACACGAGGCGTAAGACAAATCGGGAGCGGCGGCCGCCACAGCAGGTCGGTTGCAGCGGCATGCAGTGCGTGCGGCAGGCAAGCATGGAGGAGCGTTGCAGGCTGATGATACTCTTTCAGGTGCAATGTGAACAGGCCAGCTGGTGCAGGTGCTGTGTGTATGGTGCGTCGTTCGGCAGCAAAGCAGCAGAGCTCTGCAAGGGCAGCAGTTGGGTGCGACGCACAGCACCAGCAGCGACAGTTGCCGGGCATCAGCCTAAGACCTCACATGCATAAGCACGAGGTGTGCTTGTACAATGCACACCTGCAACAACTGCAACTTGCTGACGTGAAAACGTGTTGACATAACAAAAGGGTGGCCTGTGTGGGTTGACCCTGAGCGACGAGCACACATGTCAACTGCCCCTGCTCTGCTGCCCCAACAACAGAAGCAGGCAACATGCTGGCTCTGCTGCAGTCGAGACTGCTGAAGCTGGCCTGTAAATGTCTTCAGCACAAGGGCATAAACTTGAACAACACGACATGTGGATAACGCATACCCACCGGCAGACAATACGTTCATGAGAGGCTCCAGCATCATCGCTGCCAGTGCTGGTACGGCCAGGTGCAACAGCTCCGCGTCATACTTTGATGGCTTCAGCAGCTGCTGCAACCGTCGCGGCACAACCCAGCTGCTGCCCAAGTGCAAGCTGTGCGAGCCCCCCATGTCTGCCGCTGCTGCTCTGGCACCTATGGAGCGCTGCAAGCGCTGCGGCCGCTGCGCTGCTGCTGCCATGGATGGCTGCGCCATGCGCACAGCTGCTGACTGGCTGCATGACCTGCTCGAGGGCGTGAGGAATGCTGAGCATCTTTGCCGCTGAGTGATGCGCGCCACTGCCGGATTCGGCTGCAGCTGCTGTGCTGCAGGTAGCCTGGCATTGGCCACAGGCCTGTGCTGGCCAGTACTTGGCAGCATGCTTGCCTAGCCACGCACGAGGCGTGTGCGGCAGCACAAAAGCCTAATAGAAGCTAGGAACTGCTCTTTATAGCGACAAATGCAGATCGTACAGCGTAAATGCAGGTGCGGCAGGTGGCAGACTTTTGATGGTAGCGTTTTTTGCAACTCTAATACACGAACCCAAAAGCATAGAAAATTCGAAACGTTTCATGTGGATGACACGACGCATCTCATACACAAATCCTGACATCATGTCACTGTGGTGCACAGAGGGCGGGCGTGCCATGTGACGCAAAGAGGATTGCAATTTTATAACATACTCAGAGTTCTGCAAGCCCAACAACACGCAAGCCATGCACCGTGACAGCGCGAGAGCTAGGATTAGCGGTGAGCTCCCGCTCAAACTCCAAGGACAATAGTAGCTGGCTAGGTGCCCAGCACAGTCTCAGGTCCAAGGGCAGGGACAACCCAGACTAACGGCCCTGACCATCTTGCTGTTGCTGCTTCTGCTCCTTGATGCCATACTCCTGCTGCTGCTGCTGCTTTACCAGCCGGCTGCACTGGTCATGCGGCAGCAGCTGCTGCAGCGGCGCCTTCATGCCTGCAGCTGACCACCTGCGCACACACGCATCCTCCAGCATCCGAGCTGCACCCACAGTGGGTGGCTCGCCCTGCCTAGTCAGCGGAGCCACGCGAATCGTCAGCATGCCGTGCCTGTTGCCAAAGACGACATCTGTCAGGTACCGGTCCCCGACAAACACCATTTCGTGAGGCTCACACCTGCGGTTGTAGCAACACAGAGGCGGAGGTACTCAGTCTCAATGAGTCGACTGCCACACGCCAGGGGTGGATGCTGCACAACATGGCTGTTGAGCCACCTCATGGAGCCATGCTGCACTGGTGAGCAGTGTGCGACGGGATCTCCCTCCGACACTGTCACTGGCAATGGCAGCGCAGCACCAACAACCATGCCTGACATCAGCAAAATTACCCTCAGCACCAGCATCAGGTGCCGCTTCTTCAGCGCCAAGCACAGCCGCAAGCAATGTCATGCAGACCGCCTCTTTCCGCCCCGGTGGGCGCGGGGCCGATGGCGCTGTTGCTATGGCTTGAATGGGTAATATGATGATGATGATGATGATGATGATGATGATGATGATGATGATGATGATGATGATGATGATGATGATGATGATGATGATGATGATGATGATGATGATGCAGACCGCCTGCACCAGCCTGGCAGCCGCAACGCCTACCTGAACTGCTGCTGCAGCTCTTCGCAGCCTCCCGCAGGCTTTTTGTCTTTGTGGCGCAGCACCTGCAAGAATACAGGTAGCAACAGTCAGCTCTGCAGCACTGCAACCTGAAGCACTGAGCCTGCAGCACTGAAGAGACTTGTGTCACCGCAGCTCAGCAGCCACACAGTGCAAGCGCTCAGGCTGCCTCCTTGCCAGCCTGCACGCCGGCTCCCGTCCCTGCCACCCTGGCATGCTGCAATGCGACATAGGCACAAGCCATTGCCGTTTGCCGTTGAAGGGGAAGGAATTTTGGCACAGCAGCGAGGCAGCCCTGCTCACACCTTGCGCCGCCCAATACTACAACTGCTGCAGCAGCACGCACATGGGCGTGCTGAATGCAGCCAGTGTCCTGTGTGTATGGCGCTCCTCCTTGCAGCGTTCAGCCCACGTACAGCAACCGTCCCAGCAACACACCTGCACCCCAAATGCCTCCTCCAGCGCTGCTGCCTCGGCGCCTTCCGGGTCGTACTGCTGCAGGCCAGCCGAGTTGCTGTACAGCACTATGTTGCCGCCAAACGCAGAGCGGCAGGCGGTGAAGGAAGGCAGCAGCGTTGGGGGCACCGCCAGCGCAAAGGGCTCGCAGAGGGTGTTGTCTTTGTCAAAGATGCACACCTTGAAGCCCGCTGCCTTCAGGGCTGCCCAGTCAACCCATGATATGTCGGGGACTGATACATGCGGCAGCGCCAAACTCTGGTTGCCCTGCAGGGACGGTGAGGTGGTGGCAGGGCACGCACAGCAGGCGCGTCAACAGGGCACACAGGCGTCCGTGACGACTGTGAGCGTGCGTGTGCCGCCTGGCGCCATTGAAGGCATCGACGCTGCACTGGCAAGAGCTGCAGGCAAGCACCACATCCTGCAAGCGCTGATGTGCTGGTGGGAAGGGCGCACTGCAACTGTTAATGATGCTGGGTGCAACAGCTGCTATGTTGCTCAGCAAGTGCAGCCTTCATCTGCTTTGCCTGCGGAGAGTGCTGAGTAAAATTAGCCTCCTGCAGCTGGGGTAATGTGCTGTGATAATCATAGCTTTGAAATAGAGGCTTGAACTCTCAACTGCCAAGCTGCCTGTTTGCAGCTCACCCCTAGGATTTGCAGGAAAAGTGATGTGCCAGCCAGGTTCACATTCTGCAGCAACTTGTTCATCTTGCCCACCTGCAGCAGCACCGGCGGCTGCCGTTGGTGATTGAACAAGCAAAACTCAGCAACAGCAGCAGCAAGCCATGGTCATGCCTTATGGGCTGAGGTTGAGCTACTACTGCCTGCTGCAGCTGTGAGTGTGCTGTCTCGATCCCGCAGTGCTTGCCACGGGAAAGATGTTGCAAGGCCAATAGAAACTTTGGTGCTGGTGTGAACAGTGTAATCAACTGTTGCCGGGCTGTTCGAGGGTTGCCACGGTCGCTGAGCGAACGGTGTGGGTTGCAGCCGAGTCATGTACATTGGTACTCACTAAGGCGGAACCAAAGCACAGAGTTGCTCATACAAGCATTCTCAAGTTACCAGAAGTTACCAGAGGCGAAACATGCCCGAGCCAGGAACAAACACTAACAAGCCCTACCATGAGAGACCCCTTGTATCAGCACGCAAAACCCCTCCCCCGGTCCACCACCACCACCACCACCAATACCACCGATTAGTACAACAACGAGCAGTAGGCACCACACTGTATCACATACCTGACCCCGCCTGCCACCCTGCCGTGTCAACAACGGCTGTGTCACCGTCAGCGGGTAACACAATTCAAACGAATACCAACCCACCAAGCACATGCAAGAAATAGTATCAACGTCGCATGCATAAGAGGCAGCAACGAACAGTCAAGCATTGCTGACTCCGCAGCAGATCCAGTGCACACATCTGCCCAACTTGGGCAGCTCAAGCGCTCAGCCCAGACAAGCTTTCGATCACCAGCAGACCCTTGCCAGGTTTCAGAGACAAACACCAGCATTGACAGGTTGCAAACCACTCCACCCATTGCACCATGTATCGAGGAAACCACCAGCATGAAATCAAACAAAGCTCGCCTGGCAGAGAGCAGGTGCTGCCAAGAGATGCCACACATGAAGCTTGGTTACATGACCTTCAAAACACGAGTATGACTGCTGTGCCTCCACCGCCATGGGCAACGGGAGGTGGACACGTGCAGGTCCGCTGCCATGCCCACAGCAGAATGCACTGATGAGTAAACACATGGATGCGACAAGTGCCAGTGAGGTCGAGCACAACTCGAGTTTTGCTCGACGACCAGCGACACAGCACATGACACACACGCGCTCAAGTACTTTGCTGTACCTCCATAACTGCGGGTCTGGCCAGCGTCAAGCGCTGTACCTCCATAACTGCGGGTCTGGCCAGGGTCAAGCGTGCGGAGGTGCAAGCCGGCATTGCAGCTGTGCATTGATGCGGTCCATTCCCTATGCTTTGAATGACACCTGCGCAAGATGGCACAAGCACCCTGCCACCTCAGCATGACCTGCTTGCTGCTAGCTTTAGGCGCTAGTGTGCAGGCCAGCCTACGACCAAGCCTCAAAACCTGTCTTAAGCACTTCCGTAGCCCAACACAGCAAGCGACCGTTCTGGCGATGCACGTCACACCTGCACCGCACAAGAGAACAGGCAAACCTGGGACAGATGGAGGCACCCACAACACAGCAGTCAGCCAGTGAAGAACTGAGCTCCCACCAGAACACACCTAAGCTGCCCCTGTATGACCCTCTGCAATGCCCACGGCCGCCACTGCAACACCTCACATGGCGGGGGATCATGTTTGCTGTTTGAAGCTAGGCAACGTCCTCACACAAGCATGTTGGGACTTTTGCCCCAAACAAGACGCATAACCAGCAATGCTCCGCTTTGATGCACCGACCAGCTGGTAGACCACAAACAAACACGCACAAGAGAGGTAAGCGTGAAGCGTAATACCTTAAGGCACCACGCGAAAACCAAAACAAAGTGCAGGCTGTTGCCCAATAGCACAGTGCAATGCTCACAACTCACTGGCTGATTGCTTTTCATGTTGTTGTGTGTTCCTGCAGTTCGGATGCGGTCAACTGCACCAGCCGCACTGGTGCCGGGCACAGTCGTTGCCTTTCCATGTTGATGTGTGCTCCAGCAGTTGACATTGTGCGGTCAAGTGCACATGCGGCGCTGCTGGGACCAGTGGCGTTCATGCCGCTACTACCGCCTGTTGGAACCCACAGCGGCTGCACACAACGCACCGCTGCTGTTTCAATCCCTGGCCCATGGCAGCCATCCTGGTGATCCACTCCACGCCATGCCATGCAGCCCCAGCACGCTTCTGAGCAGGTTTTCTGCTATCAATGCTGAAAAGTCAGCCCCGATCTGCAGATACCATACTGCCATGTATGTATGTACGCCTGCCCTGAACGCAAGAGTCTCCCACCCATCAGGAACACACCCACGTAGGTCTTCACTACACATACCGCCTACAGCATGCACGACAGTTCTGCAATCACAGTGACAGGACGCCACAGGCAGTAAGTTGCGGCCACCATTGACACAACAAAACAGCAAGCAAGTCTAGCAGTCCCTGTAAATCAGCACTGTACCGGCCCTCGCTGTATGCGGGGGCATCCTCAGATGGCTGGTGCTTTGCTTGAAGACCATTGCTGTTGCTGCCAATGACAGTTGCTGTGCCACATTGACCGTGTGCAGTACTGGAGCAGAAGACCATGCAAAACGAATCAGTTCACCAAGGGTTGACAACCAGCCATTGAAGAGGGGGCTGTAACCTGGGATCGCTGAAGGAGGAGGTATCATAAATGGCACATACGTCACAATGCTGATAGCATGGCTGCCACAGGTCTTAGATGACACTTACACCAATAACACAGCATGCTAGCGCAGACAGAATCCTACTGGGTGCCCTTGCTACACGTCCTGAAGCCATCCTCCACAGACACAGGATACATTTGATAGGAGGACAGAAGAACATGAACCCCACACAAAACAGGCAGGACAGCACAGCCACTGATGCATGGCGACCGCTCCAGCGATGGAGCTATTAGCCAATAACAGGAGACTGAGCACCTTTGTACATTGCCACTCGATGCAGTCTGCGACGGCCCCATGTCATGGTGACCAAATTGATATATCGCTACCCAAAGACAACCAACACACGAACAACTGCCTAAGCATGCGTGGTAAGGCACACACAGCTAGGCGACACACCGGCGCATATTTGCAACTGCCAGCTGCCGCCAACCACAAACCCAGCAAAGCCAGACGTAATGTATGGTGTGCCACAGCATCAATCTCAGGGCGGCCTGCTGCCATCTCCCAGTCTCCCCGTCCACCGACAGCAGTCGAGCCATTGGTGCACGCTCTAGCCCACTGAAAGAGCGGCACAACACTCCCACCACAGCCGCCACTGGGGTCAGCAGATTAAGCTGCCTTGCACCTTTATTGTGCCTTCCTTCCCCAACAGCGACGCTGACGACTGGGGAGCAGACCGCAACCGGCAGCACGTGTTGTCCACAACAGTGACGACTGATGTCAGGCGCCCACCAGCCGTGCGCCTAACTCTGCTTAAGAACCAGAGTTTCTTAGCTGGACACAGCTGACAAACCCACCTGCAGCCATAGACGCTGAGAGCAGGCTGCTGTCTAGGATGGTAGGCGTCTGGAGAACAGCTGGCACGCCATGTGTGCTGGCCAACACCAGACAAACATGAAGCGCACACCACCTGAGTATCCAAATCAGCAGCACAGCAAAAAGCACGCCACACCGCCGCAGCGCGCTGGAACCACAAGTCGCCGATAAGTGCCACGGATGCGGTAGCAGCAACTCCCAGAAAGCAACAAAGCCTCCGCAATCCGCCCACTGGCCATCAGGGGCGCCTCGACATGAACAGCAATGTGCCTCAACAATGCAGAAGGGTGCTGTGCTGATGGAGCCATGCTGGCAACCAACACAACACGCGCCCAAATACCAATGGCAGCATGACATCAGCAATGCACACCAACCACTGGGTCTGGCAATACTGGCGCAGACTACCATTTGTGGAACAATACACATTTCAGCAAGCTCAGCAGTGCTTCCACAATCGCACAATGACAGCTTCGCCAACGCTGACAGCAGAAAACACTCTGCTGCAGCACTATTTGGCTGAATGAAGCAGGTGTCAGACGACAGCAAAGCAAGTTGGCAAAGAATGGCAGATCATGATAATCATGTCACGATAGGTGCATGAACATGGACGCACACGTACTGCGATGTGCCGCCGCACGTCTCTGGGGCACCAGCAAGCATTACAAGCAGGCAGCAGTGACAGTGATCGAGTACCTGCTCTCACAATACACAGTGATTTATGCCTTCCGCTGGATTTGCTGTGTGCCCCCAGCACCCAGCAGCATGACTGAGGGGCTGTCGTGCGCACTCAGCGGCCGGCAGTGTGACAGGTAGGCTGTACAGGGTGCTGACATTCAAACATTGCAGGGCCTACTGTGTTTCCAAAACATCCGGACACAGCTGTCATCCGACCCCGATCCAAGGGACACCACACAGAGTGCACCAGCGCACCCCTGCTGGCCGATGCAGTGTGTGGCCCTGGCGTTCCACTCATGTATCAACCCTGGTTGACACGCGATAGAGCAGCCAGCGGGCAAACCCAACTTCTCCCGGCACAACCTCCACACCAGGCCACACAATGCCAACTAGCAAGCGGATAGCCCAATCAGCCATCGACTACACTTGGCAACCGCTTGCTGACCAAGCACCGCCTTCGTGCATCCGCTGCCACACCTTGCTGGCATAGCAGCCCACAAGCAGGCACTGGCATGGGGACTGTCGGTGGCACCTTGGTAGCAGCTCGAGGAAAGGCAGTTATCAAGAAATTCAAGCACAACAGCAGCCTGTCCACGCAGCCTCCACCCACATCGACAGATCCAACAAATCATCAATTCAGGACCCCACACGTATGAACCCACACGTATGACATCACGAGCCCACGTAGCTAATAATGCGTATGAAGTGCGCACAGCTACAGCCTACGCCTACACACGTCACTTGAGCACACACCGAGCTGCTACACCATATATAGCCCAAATATCAAGCAACCGGAGCAGTGCAGCAGTCCATGGTGTTGTCATACACCCAAACTGCCCGCAATTCCAGAATAACCTTCCTGCCAGCAAACACACCAGCTCTCTATTGCCGCACCAACCATACCGTCGCACCAAACCTAGACACACTGCTGACCCCAAGCAATGGCACACAGCGACAGCCGCTCACATGGTCATGCGCAGCACACCAGGCATGTTTGTGTTTGCAAAAAAATTGCTGCAATAGCGCATGCAGCCCTGCAGACCACAGCAGCACTCCCTGGCGCTGTGCTGTGACCAAATCGAGTCCACTGCAGCAACCCACTGCTACTTCCCACCCGATGGCGTCCACAATGGCCCACGATGCGTTCCAAGAGTGCTTCACATCCCCGGCTGCTGCACACTGGTAAGCATGCAGGAAGGCGCACAGATCAAGCCGCTGCCTCTGCGCAACAGCCAGGGCGGGGGGGGGGTGTGACGGGCAGACATAACGCATCCAAGTCATGCAACAATAACCTCACGAGCACAACCGCCCACACAGTGTGCTTCACAGCATGAGCTGCGACCACAACCTGCCACACACACATACACACACACCCAGTATTATGCCGAGCAGGTGCACCGAGCATCACATGCTGCGCACAGCACATGCAACACAGCAGGCATTTGCACCTATCCAAGCAGCACCCACAGCTGACGCATACTGCAGCAGCCATGGCTGCTGCACTTGGTTCAGCGCAAGGCGATCAGCATGCAGTGGCACACCAGGCCATAGCCAAGGCAGCAAAGCAGCTAACAACACTGCCCCCTCAATGCGCAAGTGCAGCTACAGGCTAAGCCGGCCAAGGAGCAACGTAAGTTCGTTGCCAGGCCGAAAAGAAGAAACAGCAAAGACAGCAAAGCGGATTCTAAAACCATGCGTGCTTAGGGGCAAGCACGATATGCACCAACTCAGCTGCCAAGGTTGGGTCGCACCAGCCCCCTTCTGTACTGTATACCCCGCAAGCACCACCAGACGCCACCATCAACCACCATCAACTACACAGCAACTGGGAACATGGATCCTGCTGTTGCACTGATCAACTGCAAGGAAACTCTCCTTGCATGAAAGCACCACCTCGCCACTCCGTACCCCAGCGAAGCGCCACGCAGTTTGGCAAGCAGCATTGGCCACCTGCGGCAATAACACCCGACCCCAGCACACAGCACAACCAGCTGTACCGCGAGTAGCCTGCTCTTCTTCCCCACACATGAAAGGCCCGCAGACGCCGCAAAGTTGCTCGCAGCACACCACTTATTGCAGCACACCCACAGCAACATGCAATGCAGCACGCTGCCAAATCACTCAGATCCTCCCGTAAGTCACGTGCCTGCCCAGCACCAATCCGCAGCCCCTGGCAAGCAACCCTGCCTTATTGCCTCTGGCAACAGATCGAGCCTATGTCAGAGACAGCTCCAGGTATCTGTTGCCGAGGTAGTGCCGGTTGCGCTCACGCACTGCACGCAGCGCCTCATCGCTGCTGCTGAAAGTGAGCCAGGCCTCGCCGCTCGGGCGGCCCAGAGCATCCACACCCAGCTGCAGGCTCTCGGCGATGACTGCATAGTTCTCAAAGAAGTTGAATATGTCCAGCGGCGTAGCCCTAAACACACATGCACACACAACACGCAGGCAGAAGCGGCAGTGGCACAGATGCAGGAACATCGTAAGACGGACACGGTGCTGACAAGCGTTGTAGTGTTGTAGTGAAAGCCATTTGGTGACTGAGCGCAAGAGTACCAACACGCATGGCATTGGCGTCCTGGGATTGACTCTGTTCCGCGCAGGCTCTGCATACTGGCAGGTTGCGCTGCACTAACAACCGCTACAAAGGTTCTGCACTCGCACCTGAACGGCAGGCCCCTGATCTTGATTGTCTTGCTGTCAGTGCCAATCACAGCCATGGGCGCTGCAGGCGTTGCTGCTGGTGCATAGCCGTGCGGCATGACCTGCATCATGCCTGGCATGGCATTGCTGCTGGGGCGCGCCTGGCCAGAGATGCCCATGCCGCTCAGCTGGTACGCCAGCGCCATGTGCGGCGGCAGCCTGCAGCAGCAGCAGCAGCAGCAGCAGCAGCAGCAGGAGAACGACAGGCATTATGCAGGTGAACAACATGCAGTTTGGCTACCACCAGACAGTGGCTCACCTGCTGGGAGCTGAGACGTAGTCCTGGCACTCTTTCAAAACAAGCAGGTTGCTAAATGAGAAGCATACAGGAGCAGGGGCCTGCCTATTTGTGGCGCAACTACTGAAGCACTCCCAAAGGCAGGTGCTACACGACGCTTGGGGGTGACACCTGTGATCTGCCAAAAAGGCTTGGCAGCTGCCAGTGACTTTGAGCAATCCTGATGCAAACACACCAGATTTTGGTGCCATCACAGCAGGACGTCAACACCTGATGCCATGACACCACAACTGGCGCCCACCCAACCATACGACAGCTTACCCTGCCTGTGGGTTGCCCATCTGCAGCTGCACGTGCTGCTCGCCCATGCCCTGCATCATGCTCGGGTGCGGCACTATGCCGCCAGCGCCACCAGCGCCCGGCCCCATCGCCAGAGTCATCCCCGGCTGCAGATGATGTGCCATGCCTGGCTGCCCCATGCTGTGGGGTATGTGCTGCACAAGGCCTGGCAGGCCAGTGTGCTGCGGGTAGCCGCCGTGGCCGCCTGACAGGTCCTGCAAGCCGCCGGGCTGCCCTTGCAGAACCCCATGCATCTGCTGCTGCAGCACGTCTGCACCGTAGTGCCCGCTGCTGGTGCCGCCTGCAAGCCCATCCATGCCGCCACCACCCCGCATGATCTTCTGACGCATTTTTGCCTGGGCACCGGGGATGGCCAGCGTACCCAGCCGCACCTGAACACAAGCACAGCAGCAGGGGAGCCAAGCGCCAGTAGTCAATACATGCAGACAAAGTAGGTGATAGGAGCTGCAGTGCGCATAGCACAGCTACGCATAGGGCAGCCAAGCTTGATCAAGCTGAGCTGCAGGCTGCAGGTCCAAAGCGGGGTGTCATTGTGTGAAGTGGCTTTCAAGTGGCAGGTTCACAACATCCATCGCTATTTGCGTCCAGCACTGTTGCAGACCGCCCTGGCACTGCAGGAGCGCAACTTTCTACATGACCCACACTTTGAATGCCGTGGTATGACAATGCATGCTGCACCAAATCACTTGCAGTGCATGTGCCACACCTGCTCCTCCATCTCCTGCTTTGGCACATGCAGCAGCCGCACATAACGATCCCCCAAGTACTCTCCGTTTTTGGAGAGTGCCTGCAAGACAGGACAGCAGAGCAACAGCGCCACGCCCACCACCATGTCAACGCTGCTGATGAGGAGTGTATGCTGATTGCTGCCTTGTTTCACAGTTTCAAGTATGTGTGATCATCCCCACAGTACCCTGCCTGTGCATACACAAACAGGGAACACGCTCAGGTGCCCAGTGCCTCAGTTTGGATCCTACAACAGAAGCGCCAAGTACTGACAAATACTGCTGCATCAGCTGCCACGCAGCAACGATCTGCTGCCGCACAGCATCGGCTCACGCTGTAGCTGATGCTGAAACCATCGCAGTTTATTGTGGGTTGCACTGCTGTTATGCCTTCCCCTGCACCAGCAAGCTGTGCAACTGCCGCAGTTACCTGCAAAGCTGTTGGCTCATTGGACATGCTGCTCAACTGCGCAGCTACTGGCTCATTGTGCATGCTGAAAGCACCAGCGAATACTAGGATGTCACAACTGAACCACCAGGCACACCTGCAAAGCCTCCTCACGCGTGGCAAACTCGGCGAAGGCCTGCAACAGATTGGTACACAACTTTCAGGCCCTGGCCAAAGTCAGGATCAGGGGATTAGCCACAAACCACACGGGATACAGGACGCACACATGAAAATATATATTGCTACAACTACTGGCATTCTCCAGGCTCGCTTTAGTGCTCAGTGCGTTTGAAACGCCACCACCCCTATCTGCACAGCTGCAACAACTCCCCGCCCAGGATCCTCACCAGGCCACTGGGTCTGCCATCTGGCTCATACACAAAAGCTACCTCGTTGACATTGTAGCCAACGAAAAAGTCCAGCACCTGCTGCTCGCTGGTTGTGTATGGCCTGCGCAGGGATAGCAGTCAGTCAGTCAGTCATGCACCGCACAAGCCTCATGCGGGCCGAGGCTGCTGCAAGAAAAGTTTATACGTCTCACTCACAAGCCTTTCAGCTTGAGAACGCGGCTGTCGTTTGCGCTGTCTCGTCGGGCTGCTGGGCCTTGCTGCTGCTTGCTTGGCGAAATCAACGCCGGCAGCGATGATTCTGGCTGCTTCACTACGCTTGCATCGTTCAGGGCAGCAGCCGGAGCACCCTCGGCACTGCTACTCATGGTCATTGATCCTGCCTGCGTGTCCAGAATCTACATAAACAGCTCCATAAACTGGTTTGCTGAAATTGGCGATACAATGAGAACAGCAACCTTGAAGCAAGCCACAGGTACTCCGCACAGCAAGTGCTAATGCACTTGTTAGTCCCTCGATTCGTAATCCCCCAGAGGCTGTTCAGATGAGCCCACTTTGCACATGTACGTTGTGGCTGCTGCTCTGATAAATTGCTTAAAAATATATATGTTTATTGACATGGCCAACCCCACAGGGGCGTCCTCTGGGGTCGCAGCGGTGCAGGCTGCATGGCTGTCTCGCTGTAAGCGGCTATTATGGACGGCTGTTCCTATATGAAAGCCCCAACCATCCCCCGAAGCGCTAGGCGCGGCTAAGGGCAGCATGTACAGGGCCCAGCAGGGACGACTGAAGTGACCAAGTCAGCACACCCTCGACTTGAGTCGCGTGTACAGGGGACAGCAGCACCCTAAGAAAATGTCATGCTGGCCTGATTAGTTCAGTCGTCCCTGCTGGGCCCCTGTACGCGCAGCAGTGCCTGCTGCTTACCGAGGAAGCCACTCAGTGACTGCGCACATGGGCTCCTGCAGGAGCTGCTTGTCACCTTGTTCTGGTGCGAAAAACACCCCGTCTATTCTGCTCTGGTGTAATGTGTGCGTGTGCCATCACCGCTGGCACCGGTGCTGTGCTGCACAACACAGGGCGGTTGCTGATGGCAGGGTGCACTGCCAGCTTGTGAAGAAAGCAGCACTCTAACGCAGCAGCAGTGGTGTGCAGCAGTGCAGTGCGCATGTTTGAAACTATTTCTCCTGAACGCCAGCACGTGTGGAGTGTGAGAGGATACGGCACTAGCATGCAGTACACTGGCAGCCCACCGATCGGTTCGCGAACCTCCCGCATGAAAGCCAATGACTGCTGCTGCTCATGCATGCAACGTCGTTGTATTGCCACACTCGCTAGGCCACCAGGGCCGATGGCTGTCGGCCCTCAGCACGCGTGGAGTGTGGCTGGCACCAGCCCACCTCACTTTACTTGTTTGCTGAGCTCTGCCAGTGCATTACGTAATCATAGGGGATGTTTAAATCCAGGCACAGCTCTTGCCTTTTGGTATCCTGGACGTGGGGGAACTGGTGTCCCCAAAGCGGCTTCAATGGCTCTTGATTACCACAGCAGCATGGCTGTGCACCCAGCTTGAATGCCGTGGCGGCCGCGGCATTCTATAGTGGGTGATGTCAGCGTTGCTTGCAAGCATGCAATTAAGTGCGCAGTCTAGCATGAGGGGGTCTGCTTTGCCCTGCTTGCATTGTTCTCTGCGACGTTAGAAGTGCTGCTGCTGATTTCACAGACCGTCTGTGAAATCACTAGTGGCACTAGTGAGTAAGTAGTAAGTGGTCACCCATACCCGCCAGGCAGTGTCAGCAAGGTGATCAACCAGCTTGAAGCTGGCCCAAAGTTTGTATGCGTAAGTCTGCAGCCGCTGCTGTGCTGACCGGGGCCTTGGGCACACACTGCCCACATGTGAAGAATGCGAAGCTTATGAAAGTGTTAGAGAGCGCTTCTGCTGCTGTTTGACGATTTTGGAGATTGGGATAGCCCCGCACATCCGAGTGGTCGTGATCTCGCCAGTTTCATGCAGCAATGCCAACCACTAGTTGCTGCTTTTATTGATTACTGCTTCTTGGCCCAAGGCGATCCCGATATGGCGGAGGATATGCTGCCCTATGCTTTGTCTGTCACTGAGTCTGAGGATTGCTCAGAACTGATTGAGGTTTTTAGGTGAGTTTTTACCAAATTACCGAATTACCGAATTACCAAAGAAGGGCCACTGGCCCACCCGCAAAAAAGCCAAACAAGGCTCATGGGGTCCACAAAATTCAAAAGAAGACCATCAACCGAAAGAAACCGCAACCTCAACAAGCTCAGAGAGCTCAGAGCTCAGAGAATCAGTAATCTCAGAAGCACCACTAGAAATGCCATCACTGGGAAGCAACAAATGTGCCAACTCTGGATCGCTACGTACCTGTAAGCAACTGTGGATGAAAGCAGCAACCCTACTGTGTCTTTGCCGCATAAAGTCTGCCAGACATCGCCCGCACGGGTTTGATAAGGCATCTGGGCTCTGCCAACCACCGAACTCATCAAACAGACACCAAAAACGCTCCCGGACTAGCTCGTAAGCATCACACTCAAATACCACGTGGAACTCATCCTCAACCTGGCCAGCAGCGCATCGGGTGCAAAGCCGCTGATGTCTAGGTAGCAAGGAGTTGCCAGCCCTCTCCCACCGACCAGTAGCCACGCGCAAGTCATGTGCACCCAGACGAAAACGCATCAGTGACGACAGGTGTACTTTGTTGAGGCCAGCAGTGTACACTGCGCAAAACATGTTTTGGACACAGTCTGGACACCAGCTAGACGGCTTTGTCATGTCCAGCTCATCAAATGATGTGCATGCAAACCAGCTCTTGTACGTAGAATGCATGACAGTATCAGAACCAGCAACTCTGGGATCGGTGGGTAAATCGTGCCACTGCTGATACAACCAAGATTGAAAAGCCTCATGCACACAGCGCATATCAGACTCCTCAAGGCAGTGCCATTTTGATGCTTGGACCCCATTAGCCTTGTTTGGCTTCTTCCTGGGTGGGCCGGTGGCCCTATTATGGTAATATGGTAAGAAGCAGCAGCACTCTAGCATGAAAAGACAAGCCCACAGACAAGCGTTTTGTCCATGGCTGATTTGTCAATCAAGGTGTTGCGTTTTGTATCTGATGATTTTTAGAGCAGTTCTGGCAGATGTCGGATGGTGTCACCGTGTATTGCTGCTTTTCTTGTCAAGTCTTGGGATGTGCGCAATGCATGCAAACATTCTGGATCAGTGCTCCCTCCTCTTTCTGCCCTGGTGGGGCGCGGGGCCGATGGCGCTGTTGCTATGGCTTGAATGGGTAATATGATGATGATGATGATGATGATGATGATGATGATGATGATGATGATGATGATGATGAAGCCCACATGTGAAAACACATGCCAGCTGCAATGCATCTCTGACTACAGTGCTGACAGGCAATTACATTAGGTGCTGCCATCAATGCATGTTCAGCTAGCATGTTTGAGCATGCCACAATGCTGCTGCTGTGTTGTAATAGAACGAGTTTTAAAACCCTCATGAGCGGAACAACGGCTCGCTGGGCTAGTGCCTGAGGCAGGTTCAGTCCTGCACTACTGTATTGTATTGTGTATTGTTGTATTAAACGGCTCCTGGGCTCCAGGTAAATGCACAACTGCGTACCTCAAGCAATGCTAGACCTTGTCTGGTGGTTGATGGTGCTTCACGCTACTGGATTGACTTGAAGGCGAATCTTGCGTATTTGTTGCTTACAGTATTGTCTGGTCATCCTACTGCAGCAGCATTTCTTGTGGCAGGGTTTGGGGTGACAGAAATGGGATCTGGATGAGTATCTAATAATCAGCAGAGCATCCCTTAATGCTGCAATGTCCCTCCTTTAGACATTGCTCTTTTGCGGCTAGCCTAGCAGGCAGCAGCACGACAACGTAGCAGGGTGACAAAGCAGTGAACAGCAGAGCCGTCAGAGCCGCTGCTGCTTATCACATTGCCGTCAGCCGTCAGAGTGCTGCTGCTTATTACATTGCTCTGCTGTTCACTGCTTTGTCACCCTGCTAGGTTGACGTGCTGCTGCTTGTTACATTGGCTTTGTGTTATCACAGCAGCGCGAGTGTGCATCCAGCTCCAGCATTCTACAGCGGGCAGCCATGCTTGCATGCGCAGTCTTCCATCAGGTGGTCACCTGGGGGGGGACTTGCAGTTGAACGATCGGGTGTACACGGGGGCTCTGCATCTCCCTGCTTTGTTCCCCTGCTAGGTTTCTTTCTGCAGTGTGATAGGGTGGACATTCTGCATGTGAGAGGACACGGCACTAGCATGCAGTACACTGGCAGCTTACCGAACCTCCCGCATGAAACGAATGACTGCTGCTGCTCATGCATGCAACTCGGACCACCCACTGTAATGCTGGCGCCACTGATTACATGCAGAAAGCAGCTGTCCAGATCCAGGAGCTTCAGGGGCACCAACCCTTCTGCGTCCAGGAAGCATCAGGTAGAGGGCTGCGCACGCACGCACTTGATACCTCGAATGATTACCTGAAGCAAGCGAAGAGCGCAGCGGCAGCAGAATTGTCGGCGGGCTGGTGCCCAGACGAATCCTGGTCCTGCTGCTGGCTTTGTCGTCCAGCTGGATGGCCGTTGCCAAAACCTTGATGACAGAACCTTGGCCCGCCAGCAATCGTTGCCTCCGGTGCAGGCAGGCATTAAACAAGAAAAGCAGCAGGAGCAGGAAAGGCACACCAGCGAACACAGGAACAGACGCGTGCTGTATTCTGCAGTGTAAGCACACAGCAGTGTCCTTGTACACACAGTAGAAGACTATAGTCTTCTCCACAGTACCATGAATTCAGCAGGCCTTGATGCTGAAGCACGTTAAGCATGTATTATGGCGGGTTTCAAGTAGTTTTGAAGCCCAGCTATTTCCTCACAAACAAGCATGAGAAGCAGATACTCAATTGTAAGGAATACTACTAGTATGTGTGGATAGTATTCACTGATCAGATTCATGAATGTGGTGACCAGTGGTGGTTGTGGGGAGCATGCCATACAATGTATGCCTGCAGTTCTTTGTTGCTTTTATCTGCTGCTGCTGCTGCTGCTGTTACATAGTTTCACTGCTGTTCTTTGCTACCTGGCTATAGCTTGAAAATGTCAGTTTTCACACTCTGGCACTCAGTGGTTGGTGGCACCAAATGCCTGCCTGGGCTTGCCGCCTGGTGCCCCATGCAGTCAATCAACTGCCATGCATAAAGCACAACAACAACTGAGTTACAAACACTGTAATCAGCAGCACTGTAACCCAGCAGGAAAGTAAGGATCGGCAAAGTTACCCGGCATCCTCATGCAAGGCTGCACGTGTACGCAACGCTGGCACCACCATCATCAGGATGGGTACCCATGATGCAAACAGTGTAAAAGGTGACAGCACTGCTCTGCTGGATGCACATATTCATAGAAGACACACTGTCATTGTGTTGACAACGGTGTGCCCAACAGCCCCTCATTTGCCGACATGCAGCAGGTGCACAAACTAGTCCATACACATACTTTTATGCTGCTGTGTAAAAGTAAAAGTAAAAGTGCTGCTTCTTTTGACATACAGGAACACCATGACCAGCAGTGCGAGGTGCGCCTGCAACACAGCAGCTGTGTCAGCCTCTCATGCAATCCACTGAAAGCGATGCCGTACCAGACAGCTCATGCTCTGTCTCATTAGAAAGCTGCCCTCTGAAGCACATAACCCTCTACCTCACATGGAAACATGATACCGCTGCGCCAGCTTGCTGGTTCGACGCCACCGCTGTGCCAGCTGAGCGCAAGGCGGTGTCCAGTTCAGGATCACCTATTTGTCCAACAGATGTCCGCAGCAGCAGCTGCTGCTGCTGCTGCTGCCACTGCACTGCCCCTAGTACTCATTGAACAGTGCAATCATGCCGTCCAAGCGCAGCAGGCTGGTGTCCAGCGCGGTGCTGACCTTGTTGAGCCGCTCCAGTGCGCGGCGCTGGCCGTCGGTCATGTTGAAGTTGAGCTGGCCTGCTGCGCGGGCCGATTCAACCAGCTCAACCAGCTCGCTGTGCTTCTGCATCTCGTGACTGCGGCGCGTGTGCAGGTTGACGGCTGCATGGTACAGGTCGGCTGCAAGGGAGGACGCAAAGGAGGGCAGCACAGCGGGTGGTGGTTGTGGTCAGTGACAGCTGTATGTATGCAGAATGACCAAGGCATTGGCAACAGCCGCAGCTGAGGCAGGTTCAGGAGGCATGTGCGTATGTGGCACACAGGCAGTTGCCCGTACCTGCCAGCGGACTGACCAAACTGTGCATGACATCTAAAACCTGAGCAGCTTGTGTATTATGTTCAGTGCCGAATCCTTTGCGCGCACAGCGCTGCTGAGCATTGATGGCACCCAGCCTCTGAACCAAAACATGGCAGTCATTGAGGAAGTGTATACCCAACCAGAAATAGCACACCCACCTGCCAACTTGCTGAACACCGCATCTATGTCAATGTGCCAGGTGTAGAAGCAGCGTGTGGGTGCACGGTCGTTAGTACGCGGGATGTCCTGCAAGCAGGAAAAGCAGCAGCACGGCACTGTTGTGATGCAGCTGTTGGCTGTGGGTGCAAATCAAGAGCGATGACGCAGCACGCCGGCGGTCTGGCACAGCCGCCTGAGCTGCTTGCTCAGCAGCAGGCTTCTAACTTGGTTGTGTGCAGCTCCTCTGCACACGTTGCTGCCAGAAATTGCTTGCCAGACACCTTTGTAGGCACGGAGGGTGCACTGTGGCCCACATCATTGCTTAAGCAGTAATAGAGTTTGTATCTTGCGCTGAGACACCTACACAACTTCTTCAAACACGCACACACATCATCGGCCACATGCACGCAGGCCTCCCCTGCATGTGCCCGTAGTCTGCACGCAGCAGCAGCATGATACAGCAGCTGCCACAACCTGCTGCGTTGCCACACAACAGGTGCACGCCTCACACCAGCAACACCCAAAAAGCACCTGCAGGTACCCTGCAACATGCCGAACCTCACCCACCTGCATCTGCACATAGCCGGCGCGCAGCATGCGGTACAGCAGCTCCCGCGTCTCTTTGTGAGGCTGCATGACAGTGTCTGCCACCTGCTTCTGCTCCAGCTGCCCGCGCATCAGCAGCGTCTGGAACACGCGCAGCCCATGTATGCCAAACCTGCGACAAGTTGGTTGATGTGGAGCTTAGGCTGACATAGGGTTGTGTGCGGTGGGATTTGAGTCAGGGTAGCTGGTGAGGTGCGCAGCACTGCCGGCCCTGTTTGCAATGATGGGTGAGTGGCTGAAGGGTGACACTGCTAGTTGGGTGGCACGCTGCGGCAGACGTGCCTGGTTTTTGTAGCATGTCGGGTTGTTAAGCCCATTGAATAGCACCACGCCACAATCACAGAACAACAGGCAACCGAAATGACCAGAGGTCTCAGGTGAAGCTGCATCGACAAGTCGGTTCTGCTGTGGAAACCGTCTAGTACAGTGATGAAAGGCTGTCCTGTTGGCTCAAAACACAGCATCAGCAGCTGATGTGCAAGTGCTGTGCAAGTGCATTTCACAGCTGAAATGACTGCTGAAGACAGCTGAACATGGTGAATTCAAGAAGCAGCTCACTTGTCGCTCAGCACTGCGTGCAGCTGCAGCAGGCGGCACCTGTCCAGCACAGCGTGCATGTTGACTGTGAAGGTGGCGCCCTGTGGACCAGTGCCGCTGTCCACAGCCTGCAGTCGCGGCAAGTCACAGCAGCAGCAGAACAGCACAGCATGAGGCTTGTGAGGCAGCAAACATGCGCAGCTGGGCACTCTTCGATGTCCCAGGCACTGCCTGCTGGTGTGCGTAGCTGTTTCTTACAAGAAATCCCACAAGTGACAACTCAACTCCATTGCAGCTGTGGCAGCTGGCAAAGCAGAGTCAACAACAGGGTATGCACTTCAAGCTACAACCTTGCACCCCCATGCTGCTGATGCTTGCAGGACAGAGATGTCGTCAACACACGCCAGTCACTGCTGCCCCAACCTCAAGCGAACAGCTGCTGCTGCTGCACTCACCCCAAGGGAGTCGTATGCCAGTGCGTTGAGCAGCGCCCCAACATCTTTGCCCGGAGAGAGCTGCGGCAGCCGTCCTGCATCCTGGCCTGCCTTCAGTGCCGACGCCACCTCACCCTCCCCCATGGCGATGCTCACATCGCCCTGCGCCAGCACACACGCGCAAAAGGTTGGAGGATGTGCACACAATGACGCTTCTGGCACATCCGCACCTGCCCACATTGCACCGACAACAGCTGTACTCGATGCTGACTCACCCACCTGGTCCTTGGTTTGATAGACAAGCGCATAGATTGCTGCCCACAAAGTCCATGACTGCTATGCAGGGCTATGCAGTCAGCTTTGCTGTTGCAACATCGCCAGCCATGCCTGAGGAAGCACTGCTGCATGCATGGTGTGTACCCACCTTCACGGCCGTCTCAAAGCGCCGGCCATGCGACAGCATTGCTGCAAGCACCAAGCCTGCATCAGCACCCAGCTTGTCTGCAACAAGGTCCGCCATGACCTGCGCAAGCCAAGTGAACAACCAGCTTAAAATCCACCAGCGGCAACACCAACAGCAGCAGCAGCTCTGTTTCTGCACCAACGAGCCAAGGTGTGCAAGTGTCATGGCCGCAGCAAGGGCAGCAGAACACTTTGTAGGTGCGTGACAACGTGAGTCGCTGCTGCCCACCTTGTTCCTGAAGCGCCTGTTGAACTCCTCAGGGTTGACCCGCCACAGCATCTCCCTAGCTGAGGGAGGTGACACTGCAGGGCACAGCAAGGCAGCAGCAGGCGGCAGCAGCAGCAATGCAGCAGGCACGAGTCAGACAGAGAGCTCGCCACAGTACAAGCGAGAGCCGACACTGCAGGCACAGAGAGACACCAGCAGAAAATACACAGCAGCAGCAAGGCAGCAGTGTGCCAGCGGCCGGGGAAGATAGCGCCAGACAGCGTCAGTGACAGTACAAGGACACGCGACAACAGCTACGGCATGAATGCACCAGTGGTGTGGCAGCAAGCCCGGGAGCCACAGCACGGCAGCCCTGTTAGGAAGGCTGGAACGATGGCCGCTGCGCTCCAGATGATGTACAGCCAGCTCATTGGCCATGCAACACCACAACAGATTCCACGCCGCGCCATAGCGCTTGAATTGTTGCTGCTACACCATGCTGCAGATCCTGCGGCACACACAGTTATGTGCAAGCCACCCCATGCCTGTGCAGGCAACATAACAATTGAAACAGCCAACATCGCTCACCTTCTTCTTGCTGTTGCTGCGCTGCAGCAGCAGCAGCCCTGCCCCGTGCAAACTTGGCGGGTGAAGCCACTGCTGTTGTATTTGTTGCTATGCCATCTTCCTGCTTCACAACTACCTCATCCTGCTTCTGCTGCTGCTCATTCCCGTCTCCTGCTGCTACTGCTTCTGCCTTGCTGGCCTTGCTGCCTGTCTTTCGCCGCTTGTTTGCCAGCGCTGCAGCCTGCCGGGCAACTGTGGCATTTGCTGCAGCAGCTTCCGCAGCTGCCACTGCAGCCGCCGCAACTGCCCCCTCCTCACTCACTCCGCCTGCCACCTTTTTCCGCTTTTTGCTCGGCTTGGCTGCTGCTGATGGGGCTGCTGCTTCCTCCTCTGCTGCTGCGGCTGCTGCTGCTGCAGCTGCGTCCACCACGTCATCGTCTTCTGTCCCCATGCCTGCAACTAACTCTTTAGGTGCCTTGAACCGTGCTTCTTCATAGGTCCTGTGGGCTAGCTGCTGCATGGCTCGCGACTGTGCCTCTGCATACTCAATAGAGCCTGCACTCACACCAAACAGCAGAACAGACAACAGTGCGGGAGTGCAGCAAGCAGAGCAAGTGAGAGACGCAGGCTGCAGACTGACATCAGACATCAGCACAAGCAGTGAACGCATCTTGGACTGCGGGTAAGAGGGACAGGTGCCAAGCGACACCAAGGGTGCCATAGCCCGCATAGGCCAGTTGCATCGTTGCAACCGCACCAAATCCTTGTCTTGCTCGCTGCCCTTGTCTTGATAGTTGAATGTCCTGCCAGCATCCAACACCCTGCGTATGCCACCTGAACGGCACGTGCAGCGACACTGCTGCACACATGCAGCTGCTGGCTGCAGCAGCGCAGCAAACACCTTGATGACACCAGCCTTGCCGCGCAACACCTCACCTGGCTTTGGTGCTGTCTTCTTGACCTTTTTGGCAGCCACACTGATGGGCTGCGGAGGCGGCAAGTTGCACGGCGGCGCCCGCTCTATGTAGTGCTCCTGCAGCAGCTGCACAAACGACCAGCGCACAGCTTCCCCAACCTCTGCTGCTTTGCTGCCAGCCAACTGAAGCTGCTGCTTCTGCTGCTGCTGTCCATCTTGCTGCATGGAGTCATCGCCATCTTGCTGCGATGTTGCTGCGGCCGCTGCTGCGTCGTCCTGCGTGAGGCGGCTGACCACGGCGCTACGGATTTGGTCAAACCTGCAGACGTGCAGCCGCCGCACACAAGCGGATAGTTGACATTGCATCATGCTGCTGTGCTGCGGCTGCTGCAACAATCAGCACCAAGGAACAGCCTCTCACAATGCTCACAATGCCCTCTTTTGATGGTTCTCCGCCGCAAGGTGTGCAGCTGTCAGGACGGGTAGCAAGCTACGTGTCTAGCTTCAAGTACCTAGGTGGCATTTTTGATACAACTGTTACTTGTGATGCAGAAGTCATTGCCCGCATAAGCAAGGCCAAAGGCAGGTTTGCTCAGATGCACAGACTTTTGGGGATGAAGAGCATGTCTGTGAGTGTGAAGATGCGATGCTACATTGCGTATGTTTTGCCTGTTTTAAAGTTTGCCAATGAGGCATGGGCTTTGACTAAGTAACAGACGAAGCGCCTGGAGTGTGTACATTCTAGCTGCTTGCGTCAGCTTTTATACGTGCGGCTCTCTGATAGACACCATATGGTGGATATCAGGAAGCAACGTGGCACAGTCAGCCTTGCAAAACACCTTTTGGGGGCTTGCCTGAGGTGGCTGGGGCATGTTGTGCGCATGGCTGAGGGCAGGATCCCCAAAGCTGCTTTGTTTTCTTCCTTGCATGGAATTACGAAGCGGCCTAGGCGCCGCCATCCAGTTAGGTGGCAGAATTGTGTACATAGCGACTTGCAGCGGCTGGAACTCCCTCAACAGATGGATGACATGCCTGGTTACTGTCTTATGAGGGGCACATGGCGGTCCATGGTCTACAGGATTACACACCCTGATGCTGTGGGGGCTCCCCTGCGGTTTACCCATTCCTCCACCCACTACAGGCAGCAGCAGTCACTCATGAGACAGCGGCGCCTACAGATGCATTTGGTTTCTAGCAAGCCGTTTGAGATTGCTGGTGGCTGGCAGTGCCGTTGCGGGAGGATTCATCGCATGCGGGAGTGCACTGATGCTGTGGTCCAGCTCAGGGCCAACAGTGATTAGGGTTTGGGTGTGATCGTTGCATGAGAGACCTGTCAAGCGAGCGCTCTTGCGCTCAAGATGTTGGCCGTACCTGGCCCTAGCTTGTGGGCCTGTGCTCACCGGTCAGAAACCACCGAAGGTCGTTGAGGAGCGGCTCCCTTTTTAGGTTTTCACACTTGCTACAAAAATGTGTAAAAATTTTATGGTTGAACAGAGCCTCAACGATGCTCACAGCACACTGCAGCTGTGCCGCTGTGACGCCCAGCACTGAGTTGGGGTTCTGTCAGGCCCCGTCACTCACCTGAGCCTGCCATGCTCCAGCAACACTTCTATGATGACGCTGCTGACATCTGCCGCTGCAGCAGCCCCATTGCTGGGCGTGTCATCCCGAATGTGCTGCAGGAACTTGGGCCGCCTGCAGGACACAGCAGGAGCCCAAGCCGGACACAGCAGGCAGATCACCAGGCAGGTGCACAGGCAACACGGCACAAGCACTGCTTGCCAATGGCAAGTCTGAGTTGGCAAGCAGTTGACAAGGTCCCCCACTGCATGACAGCCAGCTGCAGCACGGCACTGAGCGCCTGCTGTGCAACTGCTCCATTGGCCTGCCTTGTGTCCACGGCTGCCACAGAGATGCACAGGTGCACGTGTCTCTCCTGCAAGCACAATGATCTGCATGGCGCATGCAGCTGCAAGTTCTGAGCTTCATGCGCACGCAGCTCCTGCAAGACCAGCCTGCCGCACTTTTCAGCAAGCTTTCCTGCAAGCACACCTGATGACTTGCAGGATGTGCATGAGGTCTGCCTCATACAGGTGCACTGCAGGCCGCACCCCTGTCACCCGGACCTCTGCCGGCTGCAGGTATGTGCGCACACAGTTCTGCTGTATCAGCACCAGCAGCGCCTGCTTCAGCTGCTGCCGGCTCACTGTCTGCTGCTGCTGCTGCTGCGAAACATGCCGACGGCTAGCTGCTGAGAGTGATGCATTGCAGGCGCCAAACAGCTCCGGTAAACTCTGACGGCCTTTCTTCAGCAATGTTGCAACAACAAGCTATGCAGGGAGGATGGGAGGAAGCAAGCAGCAGCAGTAGCACCGCAGGCAGGGCCGCACACAGTGTTAAAGCAGTTTTTAAACAATGCGGCTGACACCGCCCAAAGCAAACACTCAAGCAGTGGCAGCGCAGGCAGGGCAGCAGCACAGGGGTAGAGTGCCAACAGCCGCTGTGCTGTGTGCGTCCATACTGGCTGCTTTGCAAAAAATGGCAGTTTGCCGGTACATGTCAGGCAGTACGCAGTTTGACTCTCCTGGCTGCTATGTGTTGCACTGTTGACATACCGGCTGCAGCTGCCTTTCACGCTAGAAGCTACGAAATTACAATCCCCCCCCCCCCACCGCAAGGAGCTGGTCATCCCGCTGATTGCTGTTTCGTCTGCACATCTGCGGCTGCAGTTTCTCCCTGGCTGTACAGTGAGGACTGTACGATTGATGGTCCCTAGCTGGGGCTATCTCGGATGCACAACTCATTGTCATCGGTCTGTTGAGCGCATATTTCTCAAATTCCATCGGCGAGCTCACCTCTGTAAGGCTGCCAAAGTGCTCGTGCACTACTTTGGATGCCAGCTGCACCTGGTGCACGGACGGCATGGCGGGTGCCTCCGCTGCCTCCTGGGCGGCCCCTCACAGCAGCTGATGCACTTCAAGTAACAAGAGTTTACAGCTGGACTAGTAAGTAAATTCAAACACGAACTGACTTCCGTATGACTGCCGGCTGTTCAACTCAACAGACAGCAGCAGTGACTGCTGTTGCAACACAGCATACTCAGCTGTGACTGCGAGACCATGGCACAGATAGTGCGGGATGACAACAGTGGAACGAAGATTGTGCACCTTATAATGAGCACAACGTACGGCGCCTGCGTTGGCCCTTGAAGAACCCTGCAGGCGATAACATTGTAGCAGCGGGCAAACTTAGTGGCTGCACAATCCGTTTGCGTGCTGACATAATTTTCTGCCAACCCAAGTGCACGAAAACCGCGCTGCATTAAACGATCTGCTCACCGGCTCGTAAGCTTGGTTCATTCCAGCAAGCTATCGTTCTTACTTCACAGGTACTGCTTATTCGTTAACCACACACTTTTGCTGTTTATTACCTCTAAGGTGGTGTTAGCGGCCCTGTTGCAGCACATGCATGCTTGCTGTCGCAAATCACGTTGGCGTGTACTGTGCTGTGCCGAGCCTCTATGGCAGAGCTCAGTCAGTGTGCATGGCGCCTGAGCATTCAGCTAGCATGGCCTGGTTTACACCAGAAGTGAGCTGGCAGCTGGGTAGAATCGGCGGCATCGCTGGTTTCAAACGTTGCTGCTCCTCTGCTGCAGGAGCCATGGCAGACCAAGAGGCATCTGGTGAGAACAAGCCGCAGCCAAAGCAGGAAGGGCAGGTGATCAACTTAATTGTGAAGGATCAGCAGGGATCCGAAGTGCACTTCAAGGTCAAGTCTCACACAAAGTTGGAAAAGGTGAGCACGCAGCACACAGCATTGCGGCTGTCCCTGCAGCATTCCTTCAAGCACTGTTCCCTTGCAGCATTCCTGCAAGCAACTTTCCCCCCATAGCAGAGGGTATGTGCTGTCTGTTGCGTGCTGCTGCAGGTAATGAAGGCCTACTGTGAAAAGAAGGCAATTGAGCTAGCAGCTGTTAGGTGGGCGGCTGTGCTGTATGCTGGGCAGGGATGCAGTATATTCATGCATGGATTGCACCCCAATGCACACGCCTGCACAGCATGCACTGCGTACCATTTTTTGACCACGAGCAGATGCTTTGTCTGCGGTGTATGCTGTGCACTAAAGTTGGTGGTTCTTAGTGTGCAGCAAGTGAGCGCTTCTGTTGCAAATCTCGTGGTGTGTTACAATGTAAAACCTCTGTGGTAGGTTTCAACCGTTGCATTTCTGGTTGTAATCACTACAAGTGCACCTGGCCATGAGAAGCTGACTGAAGTTTTCTGCTGCAACTGGCGTCAACTGCACATGCAGGTTTGTGTTTGACGGGCAACGAGTCAACCCACAGTCCACACCACAGAATGTGAGCACAGCACATGTTGCAGCAGATTGGCACAGACAGCAGCTGTTCTGCTGTGCTGAGTTGTGTTGCGCTGCCTGGTTGTGCTTTGCCTGCTTATAGCGCGGCAGCTGCTGCACAGCAGATGGTATGCAGTTGGGTTGTGCCGCAGCGCTGTGCGTGATGGATATTTGCTGGTCACTGCTAAGAGTGACATCACCCTCGTGTTGCCTTTGTGCACGCAGTCTCAACCTGAGGAGGTTGAGCAAGATGCGTATTCCACGTTCAAGTGGTGGCGTCTTCATGCCGTGCATTTGCTTGTTGACTTTTCCCATTTGGGCCTTGGACTTTGGGAGGAACTTTTCACAGCTTCCTGCTCTGTGACAAGTGGCCTGTGCTGTGTTTTGCCCTGCTTGCAGTTGGGCATGGAGGATGCAGACATCATCGATTGCTTCATGGAGCAGATTGGTGGCAACAAATGATTTCCCACCAGCAGTCAAGCTTTTAGCAGCTGCTAGCAGCTGTAGTAGTAGTCAACAGTAGCTGGCTGGAGTTGCGTGTGGTTCAGGGTTGAGCAAAAGTGGGCGCTATTGTGGCGCAACTGCTATCATGGTGCTTCCTGGGTGCCAGAAAAGTCAGAGCCTCAGCCTAACTTGCTGCCATGTGGTCTCACGCTTCAGTAGCTACCTGTGGCTGCTGCTTAGGAGTTGGGTCATCTCGCATGGACTTGCAGCAGCATGCTTGAGCCGGCTGGCATGGGTCAGACAACCGTGTTATATGCACTGTTCGGGGCTTGTTGTGCATTTGCACAAGACCATTCTGGTGGGGCTGTAAATCAGGGATGCGCAGTCAAGGTTTGGATAAGCAGCTGCGTCCCATTCTCTCTTGCATGCGGTGTTTAGTGCCCCCTGCATGGCTGATTTGGTGCATGTGTGACGGGTGCTTTCACTGCATCACACCGGCATGTGTATATGCTCATCTTCATTGCACAGGTTTGCTTGATCATGGCTCTGCATGCAGCACACAGGAGTTGATGAAGCAGGGTCAGGCAGTTTGTCATGGGCTGCTGCTTACCATTATTACTGCAGTGGCCGGAACTGTGAAACTCAGTGCACTACAAACTCATTGTACTACCGGTGAGTCACTGACTCCGAGTCTGCAGCTGCAGTTCACTTCACGCTTACCGTGTGCCTTTGAGGAAGAGATGCGGAGACGCGCTCCACTGCCAACCAGGGTTGATGAGTTGTGCTGTGCAAGGAGCTTGAGTCAAGCTCTGAGTTACCAACTGATGTTGCAACTTGGTGGCCAGCTTGCATGTACTAGAATCAACACTGAGGCTGGTTGGCCTGACAAATCTCACAACAATCCACAGAAATTCAGTCAACAAGCTTGGCTGCTGTACAGCACATTTTGTTTTTGCATTTACCTGGAGCCCAGGAGCCGTTGAAAACTCGTCCTATTACATTTGAAAGGAGACGGCACAAGCAGACAGTACATGCCAAATATATACATTAATGCCCGCTACCCACCCACATGCATGGAGCAACTGCTGCTGTCATGTGCGTTCAATGTGCTAGAATGCAGTTAAACTCAGCCTGACTGCTGTGTAGGGCCAGCCAATAAGGTTTCGCCCCCCCACTCCTTTTTATTAAAAAAAGTCAGCCACAGCCTGACTGCAAAGGGAACCCACAGCTGTGCAAAGGGACCACTCACATGCATTCCTTTGCATGCATGCAGGCTGTGTCCTCATACATGTGCATTGGCCTGGCTCAACAGTATGCGCATCAAGACATGACAAGCAGGGACTGCATATTCTACATTGGTCATCATTGTGTGGCGTGTACACAAGCAAACATGGGGCCCATGTATCCTGTGGATACTCAGCACTGGGACTCTGACTTGAGTAATAATCATTCTTGTAAGCCATACCTTGGCGGCATCGGCAACACGCCTCAACCACTGGGGAGGCGGAGTTAAACAAAGACTCTGACTCTGTTGTGCAGTAACCCCACACTCAGCATTGAACAGGGTTGCAAGAAGACAAAAATTACAGAACACAACGCAGCAAATGCAGCACTCACTTGCTAGAATGGCATAGGGCGTGCACACTACTCATAGCTGATGCTAGCGGCTGCCCTCTGTGCTCAATCACTGGATTATAGCAAACAGCATGCGCGCACAATGTCAGCATGCTTTTGCAATGATCCTTCACAAGCCATGCAGGTGCGCCTGCACGTGCCACATTCATTCCGACAATGACAAAGCCACTGCACCTGCATTTCGTGCCCAGGTGGGCACAACATGCACCTTGCCATGCGCAGGAGGTACGCAGCCTGTGCTTCCTGCACTGACGCGCACAAGCCAAGCCTTCACATCAGCGCCAGCCGAAACACCCTTCCCAGGCGGCGCTGCAACGCACGCACGCCGTGCTGCAAACGCCTTCAGGCAACAGCCGTGGTGGAGTCCACACCGACAGTGGCTGCAACAGCACATGGCACCACAACTGCACCTGCGCCATCTGCCGGCTCAGTGCTGGCGGTGGCTGCGCCTGCGCAACACAGGCGCCGCGTCCTCAAGTGCGACGTGTAGTTCAAGTCAGCGACAGACCTCGGACTCCTGGCCCCAGGCTCCTCCCCACCACCACTCCGCCCCCTGCCAGCTGCACCTTCGCCTGCCGCTCCTGCCGCTGCCCCTGCTCCTGCCCCTGCAGCGTCCCTGCTCGTGCCGGTGCTCGATTGAGAGCGCCGCAGCCAGTCTGTGGGCATTTTGGGTGGCAACGCCCTGTGTGGCAAGTGCCAGTGGCGTGCGTGCTGCAGGCGCTCCAGCCGCAGGTTGGCCTTTCGCTGCACCCCGTTGACCTCCTCGCCGCGAATCAGGCCTGCAGCTCCCAACAGACACCAGGCACCGACGGCGTGAGCAAGCTGAGGTGGATGAGCAGTGCGAACTCAGCAAGCTGGATTCCGCAAAACTTCGGCTGCCCCGCAGTGTTTGTGTGACGCCCGCGATGCAGAGAGTGCTGGACACCCAGCCATGCTGCACGCACCCCAGTCAGCTGCACGAAACAAGCTGCTCAAGCTGCACAGGACAAGATGCGGCTCCACGACCCCTGACCTGGACCAACCATGAGCAGTGCAAGATGGCTGCTGCAGTGACAGCCGCATCCTGCTGCGCCTTGCTGCTTTACGGCAAGTCCACCTGCTCTCCCAGCACAACAATGCCACATACCACATATCTATGCCATGATCTGCCTCGTCAACAACAGGCTAGACCATCACGGCATGAGCCCTGCCTGCTGCCTTGCCTCACCAGGAGGCCTGGCTGCAGGCTGATCCATGCCGCCGACCGCCGCACGAACCACCACACAACCTGCACTGGACTGGGGGGCACCCCGAGGCAAGAACAACTGATGACCCTGCCGCATGCGGACCCTTGCAGCGCACCTGCCGCCTCGCTGCTGTCCAGGAAGCCCAGCTGCTCCTCCAGCACCTGGATGGCCATGTAGCGCGTCATGAGCTGGGACGCCAGCTGCGGGTGGGGCGGCAGCAGCACCTGCAGTTGCAGATGCGACCACACCACGGGCAGCAGAAACAGCAGCAGGAAATTCGTGTCGTCTGATGGGCACGTCACAGCGTGTGTCTGTGTCTGTGTGTGTGTCCATCCGTCAGGCATCCCCGACCGCGAGCACGCATGCGGCAGGGAAAGACGAGCAGGGTTTTCAAATACGGCAAAGGCCGGCACACACAACCAATGCTTGCACTCGAGGACCAGCAACGGAAGAGAAAGCACCAAAGGCATACTCCGACTAAGCCTTAGGTGTTTGCACCCCATTGCTTGTGCCTGTCAATGCAGCTGTCACCTCCTGTCAGCATGCACGCACGCACGCACCACGCACGCACGCACGCAAACCGCCAACACTGCGCCCATCAGGGAGACACCGCTACCACGCAGACATGCCGCTGCACCGCCATCGCAACGCAGCAGCGGGCGCCCACCTCGTGCGCGTACTGCAGTGCAGCTGCCACTTCGTCCTGGCTCTCCTGCAGTACCAGCCCCGCTGCCTGCAGCTCGCCAGACGCCTCACCCTCATCCTGCCCTGTTTTTTCATCTGCTGCTGCAGTCCGCTGCTGCCTGCTGCTGCTGCTGCTGCTGCTGCTGCTGGCGCATCATGTGCTGCAGCACCATCAGGTGCAGCGGAGCCTGTAGGGCTCCATGCGGCGCTGTCAGGGCGTGCTGAGTCAGCGACTGCTGCTGTTGCCTCCCTGAGCTGCGTGAGGTGGTGGCGATGAGCTGCTGCGCTGCTGTGTGAGCTTCAACAAATGCGTTGATGAGGATGAGCTTGCTGGCAGCCTGGTGGTTGCAGGAAATATGACAGAACACAACAAGATGGGCAAAGAGAAGGCACAGACAGATCAACAGCAGGCAACAGGAATGTTGAGTGATGCAGAATGCAAGGTCGTCCACCCCAACATGCCATTCATAGCGTAGAAACGGTCCTGCTACCATTGCATGCCGCCAAAGTAGAGATGCATCCTGCCCTTATGGCCATATATACTTAACAACGCCCAAACGTTTGGCCTTCACCATAATCATGATCTTCCTGCCGACCACCGTGCCACCAACCCACACAACACTAGCTGCATTGCGTCACCAGCTGCTGCTGCTGTCAACGGCAGTTGCAGCTTGTCACCACCTCACCTTCTGCACCCCATCACCCCACAAACATTGCGATGAGACCCACTCCTCACCTCACCTCACCTGCTGCTGCTGCTGCTGCTGCAGCGGCACTCCCAGCCATCACCTCAAACTCCCTGCCGCGACCATCACAGCAGCTCAGATGCCAGCCAGCTGCATTGCCAGCAGCCCTCCACCGCACACCACAACAACCCCACCATGGACGCCTCACCTGCTGCTGCAGCAGCGGGACGCCGAGGTGCTCTGCCCCGCACACTCGAGCGCACGCGTCCTGCCAGCTGCTGGCCTCCAGCCGCCCCTTCAGCCGCTCCCAGTCTGTCAAGCCACCGGCAGCTCCTGATGCAACAGCCTTCTCGAGGTCTAGGTCTGTTGCAGCATGCTGCTGCTGGGGGTGCTGCTGGGGGTGCTGCGGCAGCATGTGCTGATGGTGCTGATGTGGCGCTGCCGTGGCATCAAGGGCTTCGTCGGTCACCTCCTGCAGGCTGCCAATCTCTCCAGTGCCAAGTTCAAAATGCTGGTACAGCTCTCCTGCAAGCAGCAGCAGCAGCAGCAGAAGCAGCAGCAGGGCGATAAAGCAGTGTCGTGAAGCAGCAAAGACGCAGGCACAGGCATTGTTGCATGGTGCAGCATCGCCCAATTGCAAAAGACAAGGTACTCGTCTGCTCAAGAGATCACATGCACCACCACCCCCGCCATAGTGCATTGTGAGGCAGGCAGCTACATGCCCGCAGCTTGCGACACCTACTGCCTACAAAGGCACTCACCATACTTTGCCTTCACAACATGCAGCAGCCGGCTCCTGTACTCGCTCACGAGCTGGCGCCAGCCCTTGCCCCCAACCGCCTCGTCAGCAGCAGCCCGGCTTGCAGCAGCTGCTGCCGCTGCTGCCGCTGAGCCGCCCTGATGCTCGGACAGGGCCTTCGAGCGGCGCAGCTTGCGTGCTGCGGACGCCAGTGATGCGCGGGCGTCAATGTGCGTCCAGGCTTGGACGGCTGTTACATCCGGGCGACCCAGTACTGGGTTGGGGTGCAGGGCTGCCTGGTCGTGCAGCCTGGTGCTGCAGATGTCGTCAACTTCCTGCAAGGCAGCACCAGCACCAGCAAGCAGCATGGCTCAACCCAACAGGGGCTTCCTTCCAGTCTTTCCATCGCACACTCCGCTGCGCAGCAACACTTCCCGCCGTTAACGGCGCATCCTTGTGGAATGCGCTCCAGCACTTCCTGTGCTTCATGCGCAGCGATCACAGGCCCTGCAGCGCACATCCTCCATCAACCCCGCATCAACTTCACACTATGGACTCTCAGGAGCCCGAAACTTCCCACCGTGAACTTCGCACCTGCAGCACGTGCTCCAGCACCTGCACCTGCTGCGGCGTCATGCGCAGCAGCCCCAGGCCCTGCAGCAGGTACTTGGTGCTGCTGCCGTTGATGACCACAGTCGCAAAGGCCATGATGGCCATGAAGAACACGCAGTGCGCCTTATACTCGTCACTGGTGATGAGCGGGTCAAACAGGATGAACAGCGACATGGCCACACCGACCTGCAACGCAAGCGCGGGCAACACCACAACATGCAAGGCGTCAGGTGGTCTGCCAACGGCCTGCGTAAGCATGCAGAGGGCTGACACGCAGTGGCGCCTTCCACCTGTCACGCTCTGTGAAGTGGGATGAGTGGGATCAAGGACATCATGTCCGCCCAGCAGCACCATTGAGCAGCAGCACCAAAGAACAGAAGCGACATTTTGATGTGCCTGGTCAGGGTCAGCAGCGTGGCGTGCCTGCACAAACAAACCTTGCAGCAGAATGCAAACCTGCTGCAGCGCTAGTGTAGCTAGGCACGGTGAAACCAAACGGCGCAATACTGCGGCAGGCAAGCTGTTGCAGAGCCCTGTAGAACTCCCTGTGCTCCACCCATGCAAAGGAGCAGACTCTTTTGCACTAGCTGTAGCAAGTGCGCACACCAGCGATTAGGTCGGCAACGTCCAGAGCGGCGTGAGCGCCCATTGTCAACGGGCCAAGCACCTGTGGCACCCCAACTCATTGTGCATAGGATGGCTTTGAAAAACCTGTCAAAAGCCACTTAGCCACCAAGTGTACCCAAGTGTAACCCAAGTGTCACCTTGTCAGCAGCTGCTGGGTCACTCACCATGCCCCTCAAGCCAGCCCAGATCATGACCGTGGCCGTTCTCCAGTTCATTGCGTAGCCGATACGGCCCGTGCTCAGCAGCGGGTAGAAGACAGCCATGGTGATGATGCGCGCCACCTGCGCCAGGCACAGCAGCAGCAACCCCAGCAGAACTGTAGGGCAGCAGGGACGACGCTACACGTGTTTCATGCACCTTCAGTGAGCAAGGATGCACAACAGCACGCGTGCAGCAGTTGCCGCCTCCGCAACAGGATGCAGGGCAACTCATGAGCAATACTTCGTGGCTGAGCAGTGCTTCACAGTGTGACCTGACCGTGCACCACAGTGGTGAGCAGGGTTTGAAGAGTGCGACCTGACTATGCGTTCCTCAGAGCAGTACGGCACCATAGCTCAGCCCTGTTTGAGGGCTTGAGTACCGTCTCTCCTTGGGGTGTTGCACTTGCCCATCACAAACTCGTGTGTGCAGATGCACTCGCGCCATGTTCACTTGCCAGCCCAGCATGAGCCAGAGCATAGACCCACACGACTTGACGCCAGCGGCAGCCGGCTTTCTAGCTTTGTCGGCGCAAAGGCAAGGGCAGACGCCAGGGGGAGGTGTGTGCACAGCAGCGCCACGCAGCATGTGCCGGCCCTCACCATGAGCCAGAGGTACAGCACGACCGCGTAGCCCACGTCCGCTGCGATGAGGAAATCCGTGAAGTCCACCTCCATCTGCATGCTGGGGTGGGAGGGCTTGGGCGGCAGCAGCAGGCCCAGCGTGATGCCCACCTGCAGGCACGGGACCAAAATAATGTCACAAACATGTTATAACACTATGACACGTCAGCCTCATCTGTTATCTTCACAACCTGCGGCTGCAGAAGGCACACCTGGTTGTTGACGGGGAGCACATGACAGTGTCCGTTGTCCAGCATGGATCCTGCACTTCATGCAGTGGAAGCCTGGCGACGCAGCATGCTTGATCCCCTGCTGCTGAAGCTGCGTCGACCTCAGGTGTATGACCAGCCAAGAAAGCCAAGTGCATGCAGAGGACACCACAAGGCATGGCTGGCAACATGGTGCCAACACACAGAGAGAGCCAATCCAAGGTGGAGGTGATTGCAACGCCCGCTCGTACAGAGGAGATTGGCGTACCCAGATGAAGAGGATGGTGTTTGCCAGCCACTCCAGCGCCGCCCAGAAGGCGTGCATCTCAACCTTGATGCGGCTGGTGATGTGACGACCGCCTGGAGGGCAGCAGCAGGCGGCGTCCACGCGGGCAGGCGTGGCCTTCGCTCTCAGTTAAAAACAAGCAGGGAGGGCGGGAGTTGGACTTGCAAGAACGCCAACAACCCGGGAACCAGTCACGCTTTTGGGCAGGTGCAGGCCCAACCGTTGTGACTGCGGCACCTGCGACTCGGCACTGACTCAGCAACGCAGCGCTGCATGTTCTGCTGCACAGAGTGAAAGCAGGGCGTGAGGGGTGATGGCGCACGGGGAGACACGACGCCAGGCACCGCCACGCAGCCCGCGCACGCCGCGCATGCTGAAGCCCGTCACCACCACCGCCCACCCACGACGCTGAAGCCCTGCTGCGTGCTGCACTTCCTGCTCTGCACATGAAGCGAGAGCAGGGCGTGAGGCAGCACGGTGCCTACCCATGACGCTCATGCTGAAGCCCATCACCACCACCGCCAGCAGCCCGGACGCGCCCGCCAGCTCCTCGGCCACAAAGTAGCAGGCATACGCGGACCCGAACGTGAGCACAATCTCCAGGCAGGCGTCGTTGAAGATGCGCGCCAGCCAGAGCGACGTGACAAGGCCAAACCCCAGCCCGATGGCGGCGCCCAGCACCGCAAGCCGCACAAACAGCACCGCGATCTGCGGCGTCAAACAGGCGGCAGCAGCAGCAGCAGCAGCAATGTAGACAGGGGCCATTGGTGACAGAGTGACGAGCGGGGCTTGCAAAACAGGGACGCAGTAACCCAAATCTTGGTCAACATAACAACCAATTCACGCCACCGCCATGTGCGCTGTTCGCAGCTGTTATTTGACACCAGGATCCTAAAACCAGCACACGCCCAGACAACCGCAACAGCTGAAGCTCCTGGCAAATACAGCAGCTGCGTGTGCACTGCCCACCTGCCCTGGGCTGCGGCTGGTTCCCCAACACGCAAGCGCAATGCTTCAGAACCATGACGCAACGCATGCCAGCACCACAGCAGTTGCATGCATTCGAGTGCCTGCCCACCTGCCCCGCACTGAGGCTGGCTCCCTGCACAAACTGCTGCAGCACCAGGAAGATGACAAGCGCGCTTCCATCGTTGACCAGCGACTCGCCGTCAATCACGCTCGCCAGCTTCTCATCCGCGCCAACCTGCAGGCAGCGCAGCAGCACCAGCCAGTCACCAGCAAGTACTCGGCACACACACGAGGCAACGCGGCTTACGCACCCAGTGTTGGACAGGAGCAGAGTGCTGCTGACACCACCATCCATTGCTGACTTTTGATCATAAACCAGCAGGGGATGCGCACTGCGCTGCTGCACTCGCCTCACGCAGCCCTGCCACTGCTGCCGCGAGGTCAGCAGCGCTGAGCACTGCTGTGGCGCGGAGCACTGCTCTGCACCACCGCCAATGCACGTAAAGACACGGCAGGAGTCCGCCACGCACCTCATGCAGCACTGCCACGACAGCGACTGGGTCAGTGGCGCTGAGCATTGCGCCAAACAGCAGCGCCTGGGGCCAGGTCCAGCCGTATGGGAAGAAGTACTTGGCACACAGCGCGATCAGCAGGAAGTTGATGACCACTCCTGGCCACGCGAGGATGAGAATCTGCGGCGAGGCATGCAACAAGAGCAGCAGGAGACGCGTTGCTCTGCATGCAGATCGGCTTGAGTTGCTCAGCTTACAGCACGAGGACTAGCAGAACCCCGGCTAGGGCTCAGCGGGATGTCATCCAAGCTCAGCATCATGCATTGAAGGCCAGACAGGGCCTTGCAGATGCCGCTGCGAAGCTGCAGCTACTGCTGCTGCTGCCACTGCCACTGCGGCTGCTGTCTGTACCGCAATTGCCAGCACCGCTGCCGCTGCTGCTGCTGCTGCTGCTGCCGGTGCTGCTGCCGCTGCTGTTGCTGCCAGGACAGCCCACCTGGCCCCAGTTCTTGCGCAGCAGATGCGGCTCCTGCCCAATCGCAGCTGAAAAGCCGATGGTTGGCAGGAAGATGAGCAGCAGCAGGTGTGGGTCGATGTCCTGCAGGCGGAACGCAGGGATGTGCAACCAACATGGCACACGCTGTGGGTGTAAGAGGTGGGCACAGCTGCACGCAGTACACGTGTTGCCCAAGACGACAGGACTGTTTTGCTGACAACCTCTGCTGCGGTGCTGGGTGCAGCTGGTGGCAGCAACCACAACACAACCGCTGCTGCTAGCTGTTCACTGCTGAGGTCATAGACACTCAACAGAACTGCTGTATGGTGTCTTCTACTTGAGCAGTATTGCCCGTGCTGGTCACTAGCCACTGTTGAAGGGATTAACCTGCTCCGATTACAGTGGGTTTGCTGATGACATGTGGTGGCAGTACCAAGTGATGTGTATCATGTCTGAGCAACCGCTGCCATTGGTGAGCAACTGTGCAATGCTTCAGCCCGTTCAAGAGTTGAAAGCATATGTGCAAATCAGTGGAAACTTGCAGGTGCGGCCAAGTGCAGGCAGCTGAGCAGGCATGCCTAACAACTGCTGCCCCATGGGCCCAGCACCAAAGCACCAGCACCAAAGGCTGCAGCACGGCTGCGCCTTGCGGAGGTACAGTGGTTCCCTGCACTCACCATCCATAGGGATAAGGTTGCTGCACACAGGGCGCGGAAACAGCCGGGCATGACACACACAATGTAAGCTCTCGAGCCCGATCAGGCTGCACACACGTGCTGCAGTTGAGTACATAGCAAGGTGAAGGAAAGCTTGAGCTGAGCACCAGACTGTCACCGCGTTTTCCATCATCTCCGCAATGGCAGCATGCCCAGGGTAACCAGCAGCAGCAGCAGCAGCAGCAGCAGCAGCAGCAGCAGCAGCAGCAGCAGCGGCAGCAATAGCACAACCTAGCGGGTTACCTGTGAATGCATGTGCATCGTGAGCGACGCCCTGCAGCAGTCCGATACACAATCCAAACACCTGAAACACAGCATCGTGTCGTGGGCACTGTGATCCCGAAACAGTGCTGTATAGTGAATGCTTCAGTGTTGCTGCTGCTCACCAGCAGCAGCGCAGTGTAAGGAACGGGCACGGAGCTAAGGAAGTATTGAGTTGCAATACCTATCAAGATGCAAGTGAGGACAAACAGCAGTGCCTCGGTCGGAGCAACATGCCCTACTTCCTCCATAGTGTTGTGGTGCGTGTGGTCACTTCAGGCGATCAGGTGGCTCCATAGCAGACAGCAACAGGTTGTAAGTGTTTGGTTGTGTTTTGAAAGCTCGAAGTACTCGGACGCACCAGCAAGACACTGTGTACGGTGAGTAATCTGACGCCAGGCTGCTCCGTAACCTGATGCAGCTGATGATGCGAGGACACTTGGGCAAGGTGATTGCCATAATTCAAGACCAATATCTAGCTCGGATGCAGAAGCAGCATGGTTGCAACACCCCCTCTGCTCCGCAGCAGCTGCTGCTTTCAAGGAGCTAGTGGCAGCAAACCATGATTAGCAATAAGAGAATTTGCTTTGTCTGCAAGCAAGTTGACCAACTGACACCACAGTATCTTGAATGACCTACTTTGTTGCTTCCACGCAACAAAGTAGGTCATTCAAGATACTGTGGTGTCAGTTGGTCAACCTGCTTGCAGATGATGTGAAGTCGACCAATCACCAGCCCTCAGGGCCTGTCAGTCCTCATTAAGCTCAGTGACTGAGCACACAAACTAGATCCTCTGCAAAGAGTTGCAAAAAGTACATTTTGCAGAGCACAATGCAGCAAATGCGTCACTTCCATGCTAGAATGAGGTCCCCGCCACCGTCATGGTGGCTCAGCCATGATGGCTGAACTGCCTTGAACCACTGATTGAGTGGCACTCAAGGGTCAGGTAGCAGATTGCAAACCATGTGAAGCTGTTGCCCCACCTCTCCAGAACGCACACCGGCTGTTCACATACAATGGACACTTTCACGTGCCAGCAAACTGTAACACGCCCCTCTGAACCAAGCATGGAGCCTCCATAATTAACATACATTTGTCCAACCCTTGGTTCACAAAACAAACAATAGTTTGCCACCCAGGCTGGCATCTAATACAACAAGCAGCAGCACAAAACCAGGCATGGCAGGCACATTCAACCTGTCGGCTGCGGTGTTGACATGGAACGTTCAATGGTGTAGGCTGCAAAATATTGTTGATAGAGTTTCACAGTCCTTTGTCAGTGTGCAACAACACTTCTGCCACTGTGCTTAAACAATACAGTACAATGTACAACACAGCTGTCAATGCAACTGTGCATAAGGGAGGCCTGGTAACTCTGCTTCGCTGTCCGGCTGGGTGAGAGTGCTGCTGCTTATCACACCACAGCCCTTGGTGCACTGCTCACACCCAACTCCAGCACCGGCCCCTCTCCCCCACCGGCCCCTCTCCCACCACCAGTGCCGCAACTGAAAGACTCCACGTCGACTCCGCTGCATCACCGGGTAGACATGGGAGCTGGCGCCGCCGCCTGCTGCTGCCGTGCCGCTGCTGCCGCCTTCTTCTGCTCCTTCTTCACGCCGTAGTAGTCGCCAGCAGTTGGGGCCAGCTCCAGCAGCATGCCGAGCAGCCCTGGCAGGCCCTTCACCAGCAGGTCCAGGCGCGCCTGGTTGGAGCTGTTCGCAAACAGGCTCAGGCCAAACGCTGCGAGCAAGCAACAGCGGCAGCAGCAGCAGCAGCAGAAGCAGAAGCAGAGCAGAAGCAGCAGACGTCATACTTTCTGTAGGCGTGCTCAACATGTTGGTGACAGGTGCTGGGTGCTCGGGCAGCGGCTGCAGCTCACTAGCCCAAAGTTGGAGCAAGGAGAACAGCCGCATGTGCGTCTAGCTGAGTAGACATCTGGCAGGGGCAGTTTAACATGCGCGTGCATCAGGTGCCCCTATATGTTGAACGCTGCAGGAGCAGCTGCCTGCAGCACTGCGGGTTCACTGCTGCCTGCAGCGCAGCATCTGCTGCGGCGCCACGCACAGCATGTGCTGCTGCCAAAAGGACAGCACTCGGGGCCACACCGACCTGCTCATTGCCTACACCCAGGAAGCGCAGAATGCACAACAGCAGGCAGCAGCACTGCAGCAGGACACATCAGCCTGCAGCTTCAAGCCGTGGGGTGTTTGCAGCTCATTGATGAGCTGCCATGAATCCAACCAATAGGCCCCAAGCCCTGCTTGCAGCTTACCGATGAGCTGCGAGAAGGTGAGGCGTGCGCTGAGGAAGCCGTGCCAATGGAAGGCAGACAGGCTGAAGAACGCGTTGAAGAATGAGCGCGTCTCCTACACGCGGTGGGGCAGGCAGGTGTGGGCAGACAGCGCAGGCGGAGCAGCATAGGTTACTAGATGTTGCCAACCACATGTGGTAGGTGTGCTGTGACATGTTACAGCTGGCCGGGGGGGGGGGGGGATGTCAACACCATGAAAAGGAAGGTGAAGGAGATTCTGAGAGACCACCCACCCACCATCGCCGTGTCACCCAGGCTCACTGCTTCCTTAAACATGTGGCATGATATGTAGCAGCAGTTTACGGACGACGCATGTCAGAACATTCGCATAAACCATGCGTCACTCCCCGCCAGAGGTTCACAGTTGACAGCTTGCCCACCCCCTCCCAGCTAGCAGTTCTGACATCGACACGCACACCGCTGCGCCAGTCACTTGTTACACTGCAGCATGCCGGGCGCATGGGATAGGAGGCCCCCGAGAGGTTGCAAACATGCTGATGCGGCTTGAGCAGCATATCGGTGTCCCATAGGAACATTGTGGGCGCCGACCGGCAAACGAAGTGCAATGCTGCACCAATGCCGGCTCTTTGCAGCGACACACCTACTGCCCTGCGTGTGCAGCGCCAGCTGCCCGCCCATGCAGCACACTCGCATCAACCGGGAGTGCTGCACTGACAGGCGACACACAAACATGTACGATGCAGCGCATGACTGGCCGCACCCGCAGGTTGAGCTTGAGCAGCACGTCCATGCCAAACGTGAAGAACGCCCGCTGCCGCAGGCGCTCGACGGGCCATGCGGAGCGCCACACAGCCGCTGACATGGCAGCCGCCTCTGCTTCGCTGGCAGGCCGGCCAGGTGCACCTGCAGGACGACCCACGCGCCCCACGTTGGTCGAATGCACATGGTTGCATGCACATGCTGCAATTGGCTGAGATGAGATGGGCGCGACTCGCTGGCATGGTGGCCGCCCTGTTGTGTCCTATGGCGCAGCCGCAGCTTCCCCAAGCAGCGCAATGCACGCCCGATGCACGTCGACGCTGCAACTGCCGCTGCTGCACGCAGCCGCCTGCTTGGCGTTTGCATCAGCAGTGCCAGCTGGCACTGTGGCAAGCATCAAGTAGTGGAATGCACATGCACGACGACCAAATTACAGTCTCACAAGTGTTTCAAGCCAGCTGCTGGCTGCTACACCTTGCTGTGCAGCAGCCTCACCTGCTGCTGCTGCCTTGTCGCATGGCTTGGCAAGCTGTTCCACGATCGAGTCAGCGATTGTGGGGGCCACACCCAGCATGCGGCTGACCATGAAGCCTGCAGGGCACAGCAGCACATCAGCACAGCACGCCAGTGAGTGCAGCATACATCAGCAAACGTTGACCGCCCCACCCAGCATGCAGCTGGCCATGGAAGCTTGCGCTGTTCCTTCAGCCATGAAGCTTGCGCTGAGGGAACAGTAACTTGCCAAATAACATGTTGGTTTGTGCTGTCCACTCATCATGTTGGTGTGTGCAGGCGTGGAGCAAGTGCTGAGCCCGCAGACAGCATGCGGCTGACCATGTTGAGGGGTGCACTGTGCCTGCCGTGCCGCCGGTGCCCAGCAATCATCAGCACATAATGCGGCGGCCACGCGAGCATGGAGAGTGCGGCGTGCGTAGGCCCAAAAACTCCTGCACTTGTAGCCACATCTGTGTGTGCCTATTGCTTGTACAGCAAACGTTTCCACCTGTTGAGGGGTGCGCCATGCCTGCCGTGCCGCCGATGCCCGGCATTCACAAGCACACACCTTTGTTACATCACATATGTGTGTGCTCTGGCAATTCACAGCAGGCCTTTCACCTGTTGAGGGGTGCACCATGCCGGCCGTGCCGCCGATGCCCAGCACCCGCTGCGGGTGTGTCGGCAGCACGCCGCCCATCGGGATGAGGCAGTACTCCTCCTCCTCGATTGACTTGACCTGTAACGCAACACATCCGAGTGACTCGGGAACCGCAGTGCAACTTCCCAACGCGCCATCGCAGAGTTTGAACCTTTCCTCACGGCATGGAAGCTCCTGCACTTTGGTTTGCATTCACGTGCGGCGCACACGCACCACTCACGCACCCAGCATGCAGCATGAGCACCTCAGTGCCCATCACCTTGCCAGCAAGAAGTTCCTGGTTAGAATGCAGGCTCAGACACGCTGAAGATCAACTGCCGGTCAAAATAACATGTCACAAAAGTTACAAATAATGCGTTCAATCTGCACCCACCTTGATGCCCAGGTGCTTCATGCGTGCGTCCAGGCGCTCCTTGAGGTCCGGAAAGTCGACAGCAGGCCGCGCCACCAGCGACGTCTCCTCAAGAAACACCTGGCAGCAGGCAGGCAGGCAGGCAAGCGGGTGCAACAGTGTGACTGTCACACAACCCACTCTTACTTGCAGCTGCACGCCTGCAACCCAGGCTGATCGCACGTCCAGGCAGACGACACCTGGCAAACACTTCTGCTGTGGAACTGCACAACTGAGCAATGCAGAGGAACTGCATGAAACAACACGTTACATTCCCATGGAAAGCACCCGTCGCTGCAAGTGAGGCACCAGGGCAGTTGCCATGGACTGGCCTGTGTACCTTGGTCTTGCTGAAGGGCATTGCGTACAGGAACGTTGGCAGCTTGTCGTTGCGTGCCTTGACCTCTGGCAGGCCAGCCAGGTGATCGTCCCGCCAGTCCATGAACAGCATGGTGTCCAGCTCAAACGGGTGGCTCTCCACCTCTGCGCCACAAACACGAAGCAGCCAGCCAACCGCACGGCAGATGCAGGCAGGTGTGGGCTAGCGCACTTCAAAAGGCACACGGTTGCTTGTGCAGCTTGTGGCCTTCGTGCCAGTCCCACAGACAACTATACGCAAAACACAACTGGCGGGCTGTCAGCTGCTGACCCTGCGCACGCACTCCATGCACCTATGCAGGCCTGCACTAAAGCCATCTGCTGCCTGGTACACAAGTGACAACCTCTTGTCACACTTGAGCCTCACACTTGAGCATCAGCAACTTGCTAGCTGAACTCCACAATGCTTCCACGGTGCTTCAAACTCAGGACAGCCAGCTCATCCGCAGACACCCAGGTAGCTGCTCACCTGCGATGATGCCGTACGCCCCCTGATACCCGGGGTCAAACTTTTTGTCAAACTGCACCAGCCGCCGCGAGTGGCCCGTGGCATCCAGCACCAGCGTTCCACTGACAGTTGCATCGCTGTCCTGCAGCCTCACGGTTGACGCGCCGTTGCCGTGGCTGACGCTGTCGACCTTGCCGGGCAGGAAAGTGACACCTGCAGTAGCAGCAATAAACAGCAGTGTGCAGGGGTTTCTGGCAGCTTGGTTCGTGGCGTTCACGTGCATGAGTACTGCACAGACCAAATGTGGCACGCTGAACACGCAACCAGCAGCAGCAAGCTGCAGGGCAGCGGCGCCACATGACAACATACTACTGCTGCTGCGGATGCCAGAGCAGCAACCCTGATAAGGAGTCAAGAAAACAATCACCTAGCGCAGGCACACACAGGTGGTTGGATTTCAAAAACCACACATTGCCGTCAACAGCTGCTGACCCCTGCAGCACCCACAGCTGACACAAATCATTCTGCGGTTGCCGCCTTCTACTGCCTCAGCAGCAGTTGAGCTCCAGCCGTCGCCTGACTGGTAATCAGAAGCCACCAAGGCTGCAGGACCGCTGCTCATGCTGTCCTGCAAAGGCAGCAGCTAGCTGCTTGACCCTCACCAGCTGCCACACAGCGCTCCAGCAGCGTGCGCTTCAGCTTGGGCCTGTCCACGCGGCCATACGGCCGCTGCAGGAACCTGAGGCGTACGAGACAACACAGCACGAATTACCATGAGGGGTGTTGCTGTGCAAGGCATGCTGGCCGCACAGAGTTAAATGGATGCCAATGATGTGGCAGCCAGTGCCTTGGTCAGGATATGAACTAGAAGACAGCACTGTGCAGGACGGCAGGACAGCCAAGTCAATTGCTGTTACAACTTTCATGCTTGTATTGCTAACTGGAAACACGTGCAGCATTTCATACCAGCTTTGCCACAATCACACATGACCTGCTCTGCCGGGCTGGGACAGCAGCTGCAATGCCGCGCCCACCACCACTTGCTGCCTGCTGAGCTCCAGTAAACAGCCCTTGCATACGTTTGCTTTTAAGCACATGCTCACTTCTCGCCTAGGTTGTCGTTGTCCAGAAACACCTTCGCCTTTGGCCAGATGACTTCCAAGCAGTCGGTCAGACCCATGGCTTCAAACTCGTCAACCCAGACGCCGTAGTTGTTAGGCCAGATGCCCAAGGGTTGAGGATCTATTATACAGACCCTGTAACCAGCTTTTGCCACTCGTTCGCCTACTGCTAGGCCACTCGGGCCCGCGCCTGCAATTACTAAGTCCACAAAGCTGTCTTTTGCGGGGTCGTGCTCCACAATTGGAACGTCTGTAGGCCATGGCGACATTTCTCGAAAATAGTATCCTGGTGTGGAGACTGCTGCTTCTGAAGCTGCTGGTGCTGCTGCTGCTGCTACCACTGGCGGGTGTGCGTTCGAGCGCCTGACCACCCTGACATGGGACATGTGGTGTTTGTGCACTGCATTGAGTTTTCTGCAGCTTCTGCTTGTATGACTACTAGTGTGCAGCATGGTGGGCTGCATCGCGCTTGAATCGTGAATCGTGTAGTCTAGCAGCACAGCAAGGCAGCTTTGCCTGATGGAGACTTGCAGTAACAATTCAGAACTAGAACACTTGCCGAAACAAAACTACAGTGTGCAATTGTCGCACGAGCGTTAGTGACCGGATGACAGCAAGGTACACGACAGCAGATTGATGCTGGCCACAAAGCATACTGGGCACGTGGGCAGATAACAGCACGCTCAGCGTGAAGCAGCTTCCGACAACACATCTACGACCTGGCAACGCGCCAAATTTACTTAGACATGATTGAACCAAAAACCTGTTGCTGTGCAAGCCAGGTTCAGCACTGACCTGACTGCATATGGGCACAAGCAGTGACCGGTTGGTTGTTAACCAACCTGTGCAGCTCGGGTACAGGTCAGCAACGTGTTTTCAAGCAGCAGAAAAGCAACTGCCACAGCACTTGCAGTGACAAAGCACGGCCCCATGGTTGCATCGTGTCCGAGACTCCCATGGAGAAGCGTTGTAACAGCTTTTGAAAACATACTGCTGTGTATCAAGTAACATTTTTTTATGGCAATTAAATTTCAGAACCAATGGCATGCATTGGTTCCATGAATTTAAACCTCAATTGAACTTCTGCCAGGTGCGCTTGCAACCAACACGAAGTGGCCGGCCACGCCCAAGCCCAAGTAAGCCCATTGCCAGCTCAATCTTTTAATGACAAGGCTGCATGCCAGATAGGCATCTGACGCATCTGGCATGCAGCAATGACTGGGACATGGTTTCAGTACATGCCCAGGGCGGGATAAGTGCATGGCATGTTGCAGCACGCGGACCCAGCCGCACTGATGCCACGGTGTTGCCCATTCAGACAACAATGGATGTACCGGTGCAGTAGAGAAGAAGCAACTGGGCATGCACCCCAATCATCTTCAAGGAACCCTAGGACCACCAGACACCGATCTAACCTCACAACTGAGGCGGATACAAATGCGGTGTCTGCGCTCACGATGCGTATTGGAACAGTACTACTGTACTGTACTAATGTACTAGTAGTACTCAAGCTTAAGTGTGCAGACTACGTGTTGGCATTGCACTGCATACTGCACGGTACGCACAACTTGGGATCAGATCACCAGATATAATGCTGGCCGCTTACTTGCTGTTGAGACTCGCCCACCAGGCCTGCAGCTGCCCAGCAGAACCCCACAAGCAGTGAGCTGAATCCACAAGTGTGGCCCTGCATCGCCACCAGGAGGCGAACCACAGAAGGCAAGCTGTGCAAGGTTGTCACTGCTTATCCTGGGCAGCAAGTAATGGCCAGCCATCAACATACGGTATGGTGCTCAACTGTACTACAAACCCACTTCTCAGCAGCTGCTTGACGGCATGAATCCCACACAGCACACGCCACAAAGCAGGCAAGTTAGCCTCCTACAGTAACGGCCCTGCCGGCAGTAATTGAACAATCAAGGCTGGTGGTCCAAGCTGCCGCCTGCTTGTTGGTTTCCCATGCAGCCAGATGCATAGTACACGCTTCAAAGTCATACAACAGCAATGCTTGATGGTGAACAGAGCGACTGGAGTGGAAAGACGGATGCCGCCTTTCCAGCGGACTGTTCCTGTCCTGCAAACCACAGAAAGCCTTGCAACACCTTGAACACGCACACACAGGTTCAGGGGGGCACAGGGGCCACCAAGCAGGTAAAGCCCCCAACAGAGCATGCAGACACCACAGAGTGCCTTGAGCTTTAAGTCATAACAGCTTGTTGCTGAGTCATGTATAACGCTTGGATTGTTGTGGGCGTCAAGCCTCCACTACTGTACCTGGCCAATCCGTCTTGTTGGTATATGAATGCAGCTGAGGTGCAGCATGAACAGGAACGTGGGCGCCCGCCCTCACAGCCACAGCGCATGCAGGCACATAACAGTGCTGGGACTGCCAGCGCCAAGGCGCACCACACACGCACGCTGGCCTTGAGCTGACAGAAACAGCATCAGTTGTGTCCCATCACAAGACGCGTGCCTCCAAACTTGGTCGACATCATGCAGGCAGCCATGCGTCCCACTCTCCAGGCATCCACCCCGCCTTCAGGGCTGCAAACGGCCCTGCGCTGTCACTCGCACCCAGCTCAGCCGCCCCTGGCACATCTGCGACCACCACCAGCCGCCCAGCCGCTGACAAACCCTCCGCCTGCATCACCAGCAGCTGCGCGTAGCCTGCCCCAGGGGGCACCGCATACGCATACAGCCCACTAAGCTTGCCCAAGTCAAACAGCGACCCACCGGTCAGCATGCTCAGCCGGTACCCCATCTGTGCCATCACAGCTGGATCGATTGGGTCGCCCACACCTGAACCACTGTATCTGCCACCGACTAGCCCGCCGTTTGCCATGCGCCAGTGAACAGGGTCAGCTGCAGCACTGCCAGAGGCCAGCTGCTGCCGCTGCTGCCAAGACGAGTAGTCCTTGACCTCTATGTCACTGGGCCCGTACTGTGGCAGTACACGTTGCCATCTACAGGCCAGCCAGCAAGATACAAGCCAGCGGTACCTGAGCTGCCGGCCCCCACCCCAACAGACATGCCGCCGTGCCAACTACCATTCCAGTAGCAGCCGCAGGTCAAGCCGTAGCTGGTGTCGGCTGGGAGTGTTGCCACCCATTTGGGGCTAGCTGCTGTATTGAGATGCCTGGATGCTGGCAACCACTTCAGCAGTCGCCTGCAGGTGGCTGTCATATGCAGTGCCTGCACTAGCACCGGCAGCTGCAGGGTCGTCTGCAGCAGCAGCAGCAGCAGCTGCGCAGCCTCGGCTCTGGCAGCGCCATCTGCTGATGCTGCAGCCTGCTGCAGCTGCTGAGCTGTCAGCACCGCCACTTTCTCCAGCTGCCTGCTGCTGCTGCTGCTGCTGCCAGCTGCTGCTGCGACCTGTGCTGGAACGGTTGCACGCACGGTGCACCGCATGCCGCGCAGGTACCCCTCCAAGGTGCTGCTGTCGCCATCGGCAGCTGCAGCCACGTTTGCGAGCGCCAACCCCAAGGAGGAAGCCCCAGCTGCAGGCACCAACGCGGCATAGCTGCCGTCAGCGCCGGAAGGCAGCTCTGTGTCGCCATCTGGTGTCAGCAGGCAGGGCCTGCTCTTCACCGAGAAGACAGCCTCCCGCACAGCATCTGCCGCAAACAGCAGCTCCACATGCAGCAGCTGCTCTGCCACGGCCGTGTCACTGCTGCTGCTGGTGGTCAGGCGGCGTGCTGGGACGATGCACGCAGATGTGCTTGGCTCGCCGATGCTGCCAGCGACAACCATGCCGTCGATGTGGAGGGCACAACTATGCGGCCGCACCTTGTTGCCACACACCAGCTCAAACTGCACACCAGCACTGCCAAGCACAGGGAAGCCCAAGCCTGAACCCAAACCAGCGCTACTACCGTCACTGCCGCTGCTGGGGTTCTGCAGCCACTCCAGCGCTGTGGGGTTCAGGTCTTGCCAGTCCAGCCAGCCCTGAACCACGCCATACCCTGACCTGCCATCTGATGCATCCGCATATCCCAGCAGTTGCTGCTGCAGCTCGTACCAGTTGGCGACTTCCAGCCCTGGGCCATGCAATATGCCTGTGTGCTGGAGACTCAGGTACTTTAGTGACGGGATGATTGTGCGGTACTCCCACGGTTCATCAAGTGTGGCTGCGACCGCGAAGACACCTGGCAGTGGTGCGACTGTCGACTGCCGGCTGAACGGCTGCGTCATCCAATGTGCGGCCTGTAATGAGCGCTGCCGCTTCCTGGTGCTGGGTGGCTGCTGCTGGTGCTGCTGCTGTGTTGGTGCACTTCCACTGCTTGCAACGTCCACTGGGCTGCTCCTGAACTCCACCGCACCAGTTTTGGCGCTACCAGCATCAGCATCAGCATCAGCAGGCTGCTTCACAGGGCCGGAACTTGGAGCTGCAGGTGACACGGGCAGCTTGCTGCCTCGCTCAAAGCTGAACCCCAAATTCCCAAACAAAGCGTTAAGGAAACTGCCGAAGCTGCTGCTCTGCCCGCTGCCGTCACTGCTGCTGCCATATGTACCACCGTTGAAGTACTGCTGCGGCTGCTGCGGCTGTGGCTCAGCGGCTGGTGTTGCTGCAGGATAGTAAGCTGACTGGTAAGGTGGCTTGTCCCGGTAGCTACCACCATTGAAGTACTGCTGCGGCTGCTGCTGTGGCTCAGCGGCTGGTGTTGCTGCAGGATAGTAAGCTGACTGGTACGGTGGCTTGTCCCGGTAGCTACCACCATTGAAGTGCTGCTGCGCCTGCTGATGCTGTGGCTCAGCAGCTGGTGTTGCCGCAGGATAGTCAGCCGACTGGTAAGGTGGTTCGTCACGATAGCTGTAGCCAGTGCTGTCCTGCAAGGGCTGGGTGCTGCTGCTGTGTGCATCTGCGCTGCTAGCAGCACCCACGCTGCTGGTAGTGGAAGGTTGTGCGCCGTCTGCCTTGACAGGAGACTTTGCAGCATGAGGCTCATCAACATCATCATCAGCACCAGCGCTGCCGCTGCTGAGCTCGCTGCTGATCTTGCTGCTCACAGTACTGCTGGGCACACCCCTGCTGCTGCCGCTGCTGCTCTGTGTCAGCATGTGGCCAGTGACCTGGTCAGCCAGCTGCAGCGGCAGCGGCTGTGCCCTGCCGAAGCTGACAAAGCGTGGGATGTGACTGTAGCCAGTCGCGCCCGGCGGCAGCCACTTGAAGTCGAAGGCTGACAGGCTGGGCGTGTAGATGATGATGCGCAGCTTGTACAAGCCTGAACGGAGAGAGCCAGCAGAGCAGGCGTTTGCAGGTGACATGCTGGCGGCTGCATAAGGTCTCAGCTGCAGCTGACAGCTGAAGCAGCGCAGCACTCTGGCACGGCGAACGCAACGGTCAACATCAGCACCACCATGCACATGGGTGGGCGCTGCTGCTATCAAGGGCGCTGCTACTCAACGTCCGCAGAGCTCAGCTCTCGCCGTGGCGTGGCACAAGCATGCAGCTGGTGCGTGCAGCTCACCTGACTGCGTGAACAGCGCGTCCGCGGTCCACGCCCCAGCGTCGAGCCCCAGGTCAAGCCCAGCCTCGCCTATCACACGCATCGCCAGCCACTTGTCCTGCAGCCACACGATGAACTTGTCCTTGCTGTCGACCGCCAGGCTGTAGTTCCCGGGGTGCTCCACGTCCACAAAACCCTCCACCTCGACCAGTGAGGTGTACCCGAAGAACTCCCAGTCGCTGAGCGGGAAGGCGGTCAAGGAGTGCAGGGCTTTGCGGGCCACAAACGCCATGGCTTGCGTGTCGTAGAGGCCTGAGCTTGCGGATGAGATGTGCCAGGAGTGGCTGAGGCTGCTGCTGGCGGCTGTGAGTGCAGGGGTGAGCTGGGCTGGCTTGAGGCGCAGCCGGCCTGTTGCGGTGTGTTGAGGTTTGTAGGAGGGTGGGCGGTGGCCATTGCGAGGCAGTGCAACAGTGGTTACAAGAGGGTTGCGGCTGGTGACATCACATGACATCACAGATAAGAACATGTCAACCCCTCAAACCAGACACAGACGTCTGCCAAGGCATGTTGCCACAAGGATTATGCACTTGAGCAGCTTGCAGCCACAGGGCTCGCACGTGCATCATGCAGGCATGAAGCTGCTGTCCGACATGTCAGCGCAGATGTCCAGACAGATACCGTCCCAGAGCAGCAGCTCACCTGTGTAAGCGCTGCTGAGCCGTTGTGCCTGCAGCAGGTTCAGCTCCGGCTGCCCTGCCCCACTGATGCTGCTGCTGCTGCTGCTGCTGCTGCTGCTGTCCCGTGATGTTGCGGTCATACGACTGCTGACCACGGGCGACACCCAGTCACCCTTGCTGCTTCTGTCGGCACCACTGTTGCCGCATTCCTGCTGCCACTGTCAATCAACACCTGCTTGACCAGCTGCCCTAGCCCTTCATGTGCTGCAGCCCCGCTTGCCTCAGCGCCCAGCGCCAGTCCAAGGTTTGACAAAGTCAGCGCCGCTGCACCAGCTGCAACAGCAGCGGCGGCCGAGCCGCCAGTGACTGCTGCATGGCCGCCCCACGCCCAGCCGCCCATGATGTTCCTGCCAGGCGCAAGCAGCGCCACGGGACTTGCAGCCAGCAATAGTGTACGCGTGGCGCCTGCCTCAGTGCTGACACCCGTCCAACCCAACACCGTTATCGTGTTGGTTTCTTGATCTGGCGCAGCATCATCATCTGCATCCGGCGCATTGCTGTGGTGTGCCGTTGCGACACCACTGCCATTGCTGCCGGTGAAATTTGCGCTGGGGCCATCTGTAGCGTTGCCATTGGTGCTGGCTGGGGGGAGTACTGCATCACCATTCACATCATACATGGGTTTTGCAAAGAACACAGCTGGGGCACGTCAGCAGCCAAAGGCTTTGAGCTGGCAGCCGTTATTGGTGCTGACGCCACACACAGCACGTTGGACAACTCCAGCCCTAGGCTGCACGGGATAGGCGATGCCATTTCAGGCGCTGCTGCTGCTGCTGCTGCTGCTGCTGCTGCTGCTGCTGCTGCTGCACTTGTGATGCCACTGCCGCTGCCACCATTGCTGCTGGTGAAGTGCTCTGAGAGTCGTCAGGGTGCATTGTGACGACCAGCACACCAGCTTGCTCCAGTGGCTGCAGGGCATCAAGGAAAAGCAGCCGCTGCACAGCTGCCAAGCAAGTACTGCCGCTGCTGCTGTGTTGGATGCACCGTTGGTGACAGCTTCAACACCAAGCACACAGTCAAGCTGCTGCTGGCCGGCTAGTGAGCTAGTGCTTGAATTGGCTGCGTTGCTTGCTGCATCTGCAGTCTCTCCTTCACTGCTGCTACTGTCAAGTATGCTGCCAGCGCGCCAGCCTGCCAGCACGATATGAGCCCCGTTCAGCAGCGCATAATCAAATGCCTGCACTGCTGCACTGGCAAGCAGCACAGGGGCAGCTGCACCATGACCTGCCAACTGCCTTCCACTGCTGCTGCTGCTGCTGCTGCTGCTGCCTGTTCCTGCTGCCGTACTGCTGCTGCCACTGCTGCCAGCTGTGCTGCCACCCTCCTCTTGTGCTGCCCAGTCACCAAGCTGCAAACCAGCTCCACAATCTGCTATCTTGAGTGCCATGATGCGCACACCAGGGGCAATGCCCGCTGTGCCAGAAGCAACCTCCGGCTGTGCTGCAATGACGGCTGCTGCATGCGTGCCCCAGCCTGTCAGGTCGGTTGGATCTGGGCCTGGGGCACAGCGAGTGCAGGCGGCATCTGCACAGGATCCGCCAAAGTCCCACCCCATGACGTCATCAACATAACCTGCAGGATAGGGTTTACCAGAACAGCACCACGACAACGCCAGGGTGTGTAGCTATGCATTGATGGCGCTGTAACCACGTACCAATGCGACGCAATGGCACACATGCGACCTAGGCTTGCTGCATGTGGTCGAGCAGCAGTTCAACAAGGCCCGATTGTCACTTGCCGGCTGCGCCGCGCTACAACAACAAGCACGGCAGGCAGTCGCAGCATCACCTCTGCCAGTTCAGCAGGCATCACCAACTGCTGGCAGGGTCGCACGCTGTTGGAACAGCCTGCTAGGCGGTTGCAAGCTGCATGCTTCACGCAGTCCACTGTTACGCGCTGTCGCCCCTTGCCGCACCGTTGCCATCGTTGTCCAGGCCGTCACCAGCCACCTCCCCCGCATTGGCCCACATTGAGGGGCCCAGCCCACTGTGTGACAGCTCAGCACCAGTATCAATCACCGCCACCAACACCTCATCCACACCTGCAGGAGAGCATGCCGCAAGGGGGCAGTGACTGTGAATCCGCGTGTTTGCAGATGTTCACACTGTTGGTTGAGTAAGTTCACACGGTTGGTTGCAGATGTTCGTTCACACGTTGGGACGCAGATGATCAATGCATTGGCTGCAGATGTTCAGGAGGTTTGAAAGCCAGTGAGGCGCCCCATAAAGGGCTTCAGGAAACTCGCCAACTACCTAGTGCTACAGAGCAGCAGCAACGCACTGCTAGGGCATAACCAGTGAAGCAAAGTGAGGGCTGCAGCTGGACGCCGCCGCCCCAGGCAGAGACGGCAGCTCTGAGCATACTGATCTATCTTCAAGCAGGCGAGACTGCGAACCTGCTCAGCACCCACCATACGTCTTGTTCCATGCTTGCTTGACACCCAAGCCTGCGGCTGTGAGATGCCATGCCACCCCCTGCCCACCCTTCTGGATGTGCTGCTTGGCCTGCGCTTGCTGCGGCTGGGGGATGGCTGCTGTGGGCAATGTCGGCAGCTGCTGCAACTTGCGCTGCTGTTGGTGCTGCCCAGAAGGATGCCCGTACTCAGGCTGGCCTGTCGGGCGGGCATGGCTGGTGCTTTGTTTGGCGGCCGCAGCGACATTAGTGCTACATGCGTAGCTGTTGGCCCAGCTGCTGCTGTAACTGTGATCGCCAAAATCGTTGTCCTGCAGGCCACTCTCAGCACAAATGGCACTTCCAGTTAGGTCTGCTGCTGGCTGCTGCTGCTGCTGCCGCAAGCTCAAGCTGCTGTTACCACCACTCGCTGCTGCTGTTGATAGCAGCAGCGGCCTTTCTCCAGTTGCCGGCCCCTGCTGCTGTTGCTCTGCCGCGGTCACCCAGTGCTGCCGCTGCATCTCCAGCAAACCACGGGCTGTTGCTGGCAGCCCGATGGATGCCAGCACCGGCTGCTCCAGCAGCAGCTGCCGCCGCTTGGCTTTGCGCTGAGCTAGACGCCGCCGATGTGTGGCCAGGAGCTTGCTGGCTTGTGCGGCATGGTGGCTGCTGCTGCTGCTTCCACCTGGACCAGCTGCCACTGGTGACTGTGGAACTCCATTGCTGAGGCCCTGCTGCTGTTGCTGCTGTGGTTGCTGTAGCAGCTGCCTGGTTGGCAACCTTGACATGTCGAACAGCTGTTCAGGGTCAATGACACTGCTGACGGCACTGTCCTGCAAGAGCCTGAAGTCTGCAACAGCGTACTTCAATCCTGTAGCACTGGCCACAAGGGCCATGGCTTGCTGCATTGAGGGCCTGCTGTTGAAGCTTGCAATATGCACGCCGGAAGATGCCAACACGGTCCACTGCTGTACTGCTGCGGCCAGCTTTGCAGGCAAAAGCGCATCTGCAGCTGGTATGGTTTTGTTGCCGCTGAAAGAAAACATGATGCGGTGGGAATCTGCTGGTGGCTGCAGCACCTTGTACTGTGCTGGCAGCTTTTTGTTGAACCCAATGATCTGAGAGACCGGAACCAACACAGCTGCTGCCATCAAGCCCAGCACAAGTGCTGCTGTGCACACCCGTCTGATCCATACGCGTGATTGGTTTCTTGAAGCAGGCACAAGCTGCAGGCATGGACAAGGGGGCTAAGTGGGCTGACTAAGTAGGTTGGCGGGCAAGTGGCAGTACAGTACAGTGCTGCACTTGTCCATGCACAGTTAGTACATGCCCAGCCGAATAAGCACTGCCGCAACAGGCAGGTTCATCTTGTGCAGATTATGACATCCACCAAAGGCCCGGCAGAGGAGCGTTGCTGATGCTACATGGCCCGTCAAACATAGCGGTGACTCGATGCCCACCTCGTGCTTGACTTCCGGCTGTTGCTGGCCAACGCCAAGCTGCACAGCACAATCTACCGAGCCGTAACCGAAGCCGAGCTCATCTGTCCATCTGCTGCTGCCTGTGGCAGAGACCTGTATGAACACGGTAGCTGGCCCAACGTGCTGGGAAACTGTTGGCTTTGAAGCCCCGGAACTACTAGCCCTGTGCACCAGCCCGCTGCGCCTATCATCTGCATCAAGCTGAAACAGCTCTGCATTACGCACAGGGCGGTCCTGCTGTTGCTGCTGCTCCATCAATACTGACCCTCCCTCACCCTCTGCTGCCTCAGCTTGCAGGCGCCATTGAACACACAGACAACCCAAGTCTGTTTCACCAACTGCAGCGATGAACAGAGCACGAGGTTACAATGAACAAATCCTGACCCAACGCGGCATCTGTCAGTGTTTCAAGCTGAAACTTTCAACCGCTACAAGAAAACCGCACCGCAGCAGTCACATCAGCACTAGGCAAGCAACCGCGTGGGGACCTGCTGCAGTTAATTGCACCCGTCTGCCTATTTCCCTGTCACCACAAGACGGCCTGCATCAAAACAACGCTCACGCGCTGGCCATGGCTGGGAGGATGGAGTGCATCTGTAATCAGCAGCAGCACTCTCCCAGCCGGACAATTGTCCTTGCAAGGGAAGCAGAGTACCCCAGAAGAGTGCATCTGTAAGCACGTGCCACATTTATCTGGTTCGCTGTGACTTCATGCACAAAAGAGATAACTCCAGGGTCTCATTACCGGTGCCATGGCAGAGGTCAGCACCCAGCAGCAGCGCTGATGAGCACAAGAGATGGAGTCAGTGAGCACTGTTGCCTGTCAGCACCATCTGAGCGTGCAAGGTGTGCTGCCACATAGAACAGTCAAGTCCTGCCACTGCTGCAGCAGCAGCAGCAGCAGCAGCAATGAATGCCGAATAGACAAGCCGATATGAGAAACCTGCAACAATTCCACGCCATAACACTGAGCAAAACAGCTGATCTCTGTGTGCAAGGTAAGTCAAATGTGCTGTGTCCCTTCACAGCACCTGCATGCAAAGCAAAGGAGTGCCTACAGCCCACCTCCCACCTGTACACACCAGCATGCAAAGGACAAATTTGCAGGAGGGTATGTGAAGGGAAACGGCACTAGCATTCAGTACATGCCAAATGCCCACCACCCACCCACATGCATGGAGCAGCTGCTGCTGTCGCTGCTGTTGCTGTAGTACGCGCGCACTGCTGATCACCCACTGTAAATGACGCTGATGGCATGTAGAGAGCAGCTGTCCAGAATGATGAGCTTCAGGGGCACCGGCCCTTCTGCGTTCAGGTAGAGAGCTGCGCACGTACGCACTTGAAAACACTAAATAATTACCTGAAGCAAGCAAAAAGTACAGCAGCAGGCAGAGTGTGAGCGGGCCGGTGCCAGCTCACTCCTCAGCCTGCCGCGCTCTTTTGTAGTCCAGCTGGATGCCAGTCTACAGAACCGCACGATGACAAAACCATCGGTCACCAGGGAACTTCGCTTCGAGAATCACAACAGCAGTCAATAACAGACAGACAACAAGCAGGGGAGAAGGGAAAGGCCTTCCAGCAAAAATTGCGCATGCTGATAGTATTGAGTCATTGGCTGAAAGTCAAAGAGGCAACTGTGCTGACAGCTGTATGTGTTTGACAGTGCTGGAGCAGCATGTATCTAATGCACAGCACAACGCAGCAGATGCGGCACTCCCATGCACAAATGGGGTCCCATGACCATCCGCCTTGCAGCACAGGTGGCTGCTTCTGCTTGCCAGATTCTCTAGTATCGCCTGCACTGAATATGAAACCTGGCCACCCACCAGAATGCGAGCTGCGATGCTTACTCCCACTGCACATCACAATGGACTCACAGCAGACACACAGTACGCACCAGGTCCACTGAAGGACCAATCAGGGTGCGCGCCGGCCCTTCCACAAAGATTAAGAAGCACAGAGATGGGTGGCTGTGCATGCTGTGTTGTGTTGCTGATGATCCATGCTTATTTGTGCTGCACCAAGGTATCTTCACTCAAGAATGCGTTGTGGCATTTGTGTTTTGTTGATCTGGTGCCTTTTATATTTTTTAAGAGGGTTCAACACCACTGCATGCACCTGACATTGCTGCCGTCTGCAGGGAGTGCTGGCACTTCTGCTGCTAGTCGACACACCCTCACGCGGAGCTGACGACCCTGCTGCTCACCTTGCAGGAACGCCTCCCCCAGCCTAGCCGGGTAAACGCCAGGTGTACGTGCTTGCCAGCGTTGCTTGCAAGCGCACTCTCGCATGAGGGGATCAGAGGCTCTCCCCTGCTCTGTTGCCCTGTTGGGTTGCCATGCTGCTGCTTGTGACATGCTCAGTTACTGTCCCACAGAAAGCATTCAACAAAATCACCCAGACCCTGTCTCGGGGAGTACTCTAGGGCTCACTTGCTTCCTTTCCCCACAGTTCCTCAGTGCACACGTGTCCAGAATGCGATGGGGTGTTGTGCGCCTCATGCACAGACTGCATGCTGTGCATCGCGCCGTTGCTTAGCAGCAGTGCACACAGCAGCAGCCTGCACCATCGCTTATGCTTCAGTGCAATGCCCTGCCTGAGCTGCAGCCCACGTTATAAGATGCCGGTGCAGCCGTGCACGTTGAGGCCGCATCTGCCACTTTGAGCGTCAACTAATGCTACCTGACACTGCAACACTCACCCAAGTTCTGCGGCTGTTCCATGTACTACTGTATCACAAGTTTCAGCAAAGGCGCCTTGAGGTGCTGAGCAAGAACATACGTTGGAGGACTAGCCGATGCTGCGAAGCAATCAGCACTTCCGGATCACTGCAGCATGAGGCTACCATCAGCTGCCAAACCTGCCCAGCACTCTAGCGGCACTAAATGCTGCTGCACCATTTAATTGGATCATATTAAGAGACCACGGCTTCAATGGTTGTAAAGCAGCAAGTAGGACAAGTCAAAGTATGGAATAGCCCTGTCTTGATGTTGCAAGGGGCAGCTGCTAGCCAGACTCTCTGCAATTGTGTTCATAACCTTGGCCGTGTGGCCCCAATGCGCAGGGTGGCTGAACAACAAGCCCTGGCGCAACGCGCAGGAGCACTATGAGTTTTAATATTTTATGCCAGGGAATTCGACACAACGATCGTGCTCGCCCACCACCTTCGAACCCCTAAAACCCGCACAGTAAGCAGGACCCCATAGGCGCCACTGCTCGCTGTGATCGGCCTCTTTACAAGGGCAGACTGTTGGTCTAACTAGGACCGAAGTCGCCAAGATGCCGAAGATATCGTTCTATCACTCCTGTAAGCAGCCTCGCCCGCTGTGCAGTGGCCTAGGGCGGCCGTGTCGTTCGTTAGCCTAGGCAGCAGTTGCTCATAAAAGAAGCAAACATGAACCCCTCATCAAGCCACTCATAGCCATGCAGCCTGGAGGGAGTGGCTAGCACATATCCAGCAGCGATGCTCCCCACTCTGCATCACAGTGCCGGCGACAGGCTCTTCGACTGCAAGAGATGATACAGAGGCAGCTAAATGGATTCAACATGTGTCTGTTAGCGCCTGGCTCCGCCGAAACCCACGGCCTAGCTTGCTGCTGCTGCTGCTGCTGCTGGTGCCTCTTGTGTTGCATCCCTTGCTGCTGCCTGCAGATGGCAAGACCTTCAAGAAGCCCAGGCGTCCCTTCGAGAAGGAGCGCCTGGATGCTGAGCTGAAGCTCGTGGGCGAGTACGGCCTGCGCAACAAGCGCGAGCTCTGGCGCGTGCAGATGGTGCTGAGCAAGATCCGCAATGCTGCGCGTACCCTGCTCACTCTGGAGGAGAAGGATCCCAAGCGTATGTTTGAGGGCCAGGTGTGTAAGCAACATGTCCTCGCTGTTTACATACTCTCCTGTGTGTAGTTTCTTGTGATACTGCAGGGGTGCTGGCAATACGCAGCAGGCAGCTGCGACAGCAACAGCAGCAGGAGTGCAGGGCAATGCAAGTGCGACAACAGCTGCAGCTGCAGAAGCATTACAGACGCCAATTGCAGCAGGGCCGGCAGCGGTGGCTGGGTCTGAGGTGGTGGTCCCACACTGCCATGCTGGCAGCAGTGGCTGCTGTGCAGCACAGCGGGCTGGCACAGTATGCTGGAGCAGCAGCAGCCAGGCAGTAGCGGATAACGTTGCATATGCACACGGCAGCGTAACAGCTGGTGGCAGTTGAACAGCTGGTGGCAGTCCAGCAACTGCTGGCAGCTCAGCAGCTGTGGCCAGTGTCGCATGCAAGGCTGCAGCTGGCGTTGTGTGATTGTGACCACTCAGCAGCACGGGCACCATGTGTAGGAGAGCTGCTTCGGCCATGGCAAGCCTTGCTCTTGCACAGCCGCAGCAGGAGCTTGCGGCCGCACATGCGGAAGTGCAGAAGACAGTGCCTGGGTGCTGCTGTGTTGTGTGCACACTACTCTGCTGTCCTGCACTGCACCCTTGCTGGTCTTCTTTGATGTGTGCTTCTCGCACGCATTGTCAAGTCACACCATCCCTGCGTAGTTCCAGACTGTTGCATGCACTACAAGGCAATTCTTGCGCTTGGCGTGCTGTGTGGTCTGCCCTCTTTCGCAGGAACTGGCCTGCTGAACGGGCGACACCCCCCCCCCCAAATGTGGTCGGCAGCACTCACACGGCTCGCACACAATCTGTCTGTCTGTGCTGTCGCACCTCTGCCGCACTGCTGCGTGTGTGCTGTGCCTGCCATCGCTGCGCCTCCTTCTTCTTGAGACCCTCGTGCGTTCACAAACAAAGCTTTGTACGAGTATGGCCTGCTGGTGTTCCTGAGCATTTCTGCCTTTGCTGCTGTGCTGCCGCCGTGCTGCCGTTGCTGTGTGCGGCCAGGCCCTCATGCGCCGCATGTACAAGTACGGCCTGCTGAACGAGACCCAGGACAAGCTCGATTACGTGCTGGCCCTGTCCCCCCAGGACTTCCTGGAGCGCCGCCTGCAGACGCTGGTCTTCAAGCAGGGCCTGGCCAAGAGCATCCACCACGCGCGCGTGCTCATCAGGCAGCGCCACATCAGGTGCGGCACGCTGCCTCGCGATCTGGCAGTTGTCAATGCTGCATGGCTGGCGCGGTGGGTTGTGCTGCTTTCAGCTTGCTTGTTTCCCGTCAGGTGCGGCAGGCATGCAGCATGTGGATCACGGCCACAAGTGGTGTGCTGTGTTCGATCTAACCAAGCTTCAGGTGATGTGGGCTTGCGGTGTGTGTCAGTGCGTGTTTGTCAAGCAGCTCCTTCAAAGCTGCGGTAGACGTGCAGCAGGCAGCGATGGAGGTTGGGCTGCTTTGGATTTCCCTGCATGTCGAGCCTCGGGGTGGCGGGTGGCTCGCGGGGGGTTGAGGCTGGGTGCTCATCAGGCAGCGCGACATCAGGTCCAGCACTTGGGGGTTGCTGGGCATGCTGCCAAGCCTGGCGTGGACGGAGTGTACTGTTGTCAGCTTGCTTGCTTCCCGCAGGGCCACCTGGGCCTGTTCTCATTATGTGCCAGATATAGCTTTGCATGACTGGCTGCATCTTGATGGATGGAAAGGCAGTTCAGGTGGCAGCATTGTGTGAAGCAGCAGCAGCCGTGGCTCACTGGCAGCAGCGGCTGGCCTCTCTGGTGCTTGTGGCGCCCTGTGCCAAAAAGCGCAAGTCCTTTGCATCTGCCCAGCAGCAGGTGCACTGGCACAGCTCAGGCGGCTGCTGTTACGTCTGAGCAGTGCCGGTGCATGTATGTGTGGCCGCGCTTCATCGCAGCGACAGCCTCTGCAGCAATGCAGCCAGTGCTTGCCGTCAGGCCGCACTGTTGCCGCAAACAGCGACAGCTGCCACGGGTCAAGGTCACCAGCTCAACAGCAATGACAGCAGCTGAGCATAGCCCACCGACAACCCACAGCTGGCGGTTCAGGCTGTAGGTACTGCCAGCAGGTTACTGCGTACCAGGCACGTTGTGGTTAAAAAAAGCCAAGGTTCCCGCTCCTTGCGTGGCTGCCTGGCCCTCACCATCCCCTCTCCTGCTGTTTCTGGTGTCTCCGTGTGTATGCGCAGGGTGGGCAAGCAGGTGGTCAACATCCCCTCCTTCATGGTGCGCGTGGACAGCCAGAAGCACATCGACTTTGCACTGACCAGTCCCTTCGGCGGTGGCCGCCCCGGCCGCGTGAAGAGGAAGAGCCAGGCGTAAGTGGACCCATGTACACCCGTTTGTGCGCCCAGTCACATGTAGTCTGCGTCTTTGCTGTTGTAATAGGGCACAGCAATGCATGCACGCAAAGGAGTGCACCGCAGCCTGCCACCCTCCCGCATGCAAGCTCTGCTGCGTACACCTACTGTAAATGACGCTGGTGTGCGTCGCTGGTGCTGCTGTTACTTGTGCCTGCACTGTTGCCCGAGGGCAGGTGGCTTGCATAGCATCAACACTGTGCGCTCGCTACTGGCATTCTCTGGACGACCACGGTTGGCGGGAACGCAGTGGACGTCGTTCGACACGCTTACTACGCTGCGTGTCTTGCCTTTTCTTTTGCACCTGCAGCAACAAGGGCGGCGGCGATGAGGATGACGAGTAAACTGCTGGAAGCAGCAGCAGCAGCGGCAGCAGCAACAGGTCGAGCCTGACCTATTGCCTGCAGGCAAAGGAGCCTTTGTTCAGCAGCAGAAGCAGCAGCAGCAGGTGCATGTGGGGGCTGCAGCTGTAGCCCGACATGCGTCTGCTGTAGGCCTGGAGGCAGCTGTGAGCGTGTGCGTGTGGCATGCAGCAGCAGTTGTGGTGGCGAGGGCAGCAGCGGGCTGCTCGCTCCGGCCCGGCTGGCGGTGTGGCTGCTATTTCTCAACCGTTTGTAATTGCTCGAACCCGTGCTTTCAGTGCCGCTCTGTCGCCCACCATGCAGGGCTGCTTTAACACACCCGCTCCACCATCATAGCACCATCATAGCATAGCACTGGTCAGCACTGCTGCTGGCAGCCACCATGGTGTCACTGGTGGTGTTGGTGTTGGTGCGTATCTTTTTGAAAGTATAGAATGGTTGCAAGAAGACATTTATCACAGAACACAAAGCAGCAGATGCGGCACTCACACGTTACAAAAGGGGCCGCGCCACCCCGGAATTGTAGCAACAAATATGGCTCTCCGGCTATGTTGGAGTGCTGCTGCTTATTACAAACATGGCCACACTTGCAGGCAGAGAGATGAGAACAATGGTGGAAGGAAGGTGTGTCTTCCTGCAACTCTTTGAAATGGTGGCTACAGGGTGTTGGGATGGCTTGGGCATATCAATGATGGTTGCTGATGGTCCTGTGACATGGCGCACGACAGAGGTGCTGCATTTGACATGGAGCCCAGGAGCCGTTGAAATTCGTTCCAAACGTAAAGTTTACATGGTAGCACCGCTTGCCCTTGCATGCAGTGCAAAGTGCCAAAATATGCACTTTGCGCTGCATCTTTTGGCACTTTGCTAAAGCTGCACTGCAAGACCAGAAATACTAGTAGGCAAGGGGTAGCAGAGATTCCTTGTGCAAGACAGTTCATCATGGTGGCGGGAGCCTCGATCTAGCAACGTGAATGCTGCGTTTGATACACTGTGCTTCGTAACGTGACCTTCCTTGCAAACCCTTGTTCTGATTCCAAATGGTACAGTCATGTCTATTAGCCAGGCGGCCGCAGCCGGTGTAGCTGAGCCTCGGCCGATGACGTGCCGGCTTCTCAAGTAATTGATCAATACGTTCCATAAACTTTTTTGTGCATGCAGCGTGCTTGGTTTGCAACGCTGATCAGCATTCATATGAATGCACCTGTAGCCAGTTTCTTCTTACTTGCACTCGATCCGACGTCGACTCCACTGCTTAGGCTGGGGACCAGCCTTCTTGTAGAGGGGAGTGCCAACAGCTGTTCTGCAAAACTGTGTTTCGCATATCGTGTGCCAGGTCACGGCTAGGTTGCTGCTTACAGCTGTTCTGTGTTGTGACAGCAGCAGCACCAGCAGCCGTGTGACAGCAGCAGCAAGGCCCATCTGGGCAATGCATCACGCTGGACTGACGCCGTGCAGCAGCATGGCCGGGCCGCAGCGCCGTTGTGATGTGGACGGCTGCATCGACCAGCAAAAGGCTGGCAGGGTGCATGGCGAGACCACCACGCCATGAGCAGCGGCTGCTGCTGCGGTGAGTGCCGCTACTGTGCCGTTGGGTGTGCGAAAGGGGGTGACAGCAGCAGCGGGTGGTATGTGGCGCATGTGTGTGCGGCTTGTGTCCGCTGCTCGTGTGGGGCACTGCTAAGCCTCAAGGAGGCATCTCTGTTGCAAGTTTGCAACTGCTGGTGCGTTGCACTGCCCCTGGCAGTGCCAATGGCCGCTTGACGGGGCATAGGCAGGGCACGTGCAGCACCGCAGCAGCGGGTGGCTGGGGACCTGGCGCGTGTCGTGCTCGCCTCAATGGATGGGGACGGCAGTGCGTCGGCAGGCGGCTGACGGCTGCATTGCTGCTCTGTGCACGCCTGGCCGGCCAGCGGCCCGTTGAAGGTAGGGCAGCGGGCTGGCAGCACAGCCAAGGTGGACGGGTGCATGGCCTGGGTCTGTGTGCTTGTGTTCGTGTTGAAGCGGAACAGCGCCTGCCTGGCCGGCGGCCGGCGGCCCAGCAAAGTACACAACAGAGGGCTGGCAGCACATTTGTGAGTTGAGCGCTTGGCTGCGGTCTGTCTGCTCACATATGCGTGACAGATCGGGGCGGTGTGTGCTGACCAGGTGAGGACTGCAGCTGCGGAGCCATGTGTGGTTGTGTGGGCCCACGGCAGCAGGCTCAGCAGCAGCACCTCCTCGGCTTAACTGCTGCTGTGCGCGGCAATGCACCACGCTGGACTGACGCCGTGCAGCAGCATGGCCGGGCCGCAGCGCCGTTGTGATGTGCACGGCTGCATCGACCAGCAAAAGGCTGGCAGGGTGCATGGCGAGACCACAGGGCGCACCACGCCATGAGCAGCGCCGCAAATGCGTGCACAGACTGCAGGCGACGAACACACCCACCGGCACGCCACAGGCATGCCTACATGAGCCGCAACTGCACTGCCGCTCGAGCGGGGAGCTCCCCTGACTGACTGCTGTGGGGATTGGTGCAACTGTTGGGACTGCTGCTCGTTTGACCGGTGCCAAGAGCTCGCATTCAATGTGTTGCTGCTGCTGTGCTGCTGTCTTGCAGGTGGCCAGAGGCGCTGGCGGCGTTCCTGCAGGCTTGGAGCAGGTCAGAGCTAGGTGAGGCTTGCCGGCAGCTGCTGGTGCGGCTTCATACGCATTGTGGTGCTTGGGCTGGCTTGCGGTGGCTGGTCGACAGAGCTGCAGCGGGCAGTGGCAACTGCAACGACGATGGGCGATGCGGCGGTGGTTGGGTTGGCTTTTGCTGTGAGGCGATTTGTAGTGCTGTGGCAGGGCTCGGCGGCCGCCTTTCTAAACAGCCTGCTTGGAGCTCAGCTGCATGTGTGATCTCCAGGAGTGCAGTGCTTCTGTCATGCCAGGCGGCTACTTGCGTATGTACTTAAGGCCCTTGCTTGCACCACCGGCTGCTCTGCCGCCACACATGGTGTGCCTGGCGTCATGGCTGTGCAGCTGGCATGGCATGGCTCACTGCTGCGCTGCTGCTGCTGTGGTGGGTGCCGCTGGCGGGGCGCAGTCAGCGCAGCAGTGACTTAATCAGCTTATTCATATAGCTTGGACCCATCAAAGCTACAGCATGCTCCAGCTGACTACCACACTATGGCACGGCCTGGGTGTTGCGCCGCAAACCTCTGCATGTGATCTGGCCTTTTCAGTTAACTTCCAAATCACCTGCTTGATCTTGTCGGCAATTACACGATGAATTTAAGCAAATTGGTGAAGAGGGTAAGCTTTCTGCTCACTTCGTTTTCACAGTGCTGCTGCTTGTTACTTCGTTTTGCATCATTGCCAGCTCCGGCCAGGCCCAGCTTGCACAGGGTGGAAGGTCCAATTCTGCGCAGCTCCCATATTTCGATATAAACACGGTCATAATGCATGGGTTCAAGGCTTAAATGATGCAACAAGATGTACCACCTGCCAGCGGCAAAGTTGTCACATCAGCCCTGCCTTTGGAGTGCCCAGCAGCAGCAGCAGCAGCAGCAGCAGCAGCAGCAATGCTACAGGCTCCAGAGAGCTAGCTAGCCCTGAAAATGCAGCCAAAAGTAGTTGAAGCTTGCGTGTATCTCTTCCTTTGATCCAGGCCATGCGTCCGGTGTGGTTTGCAATGTGCCATTGCTGTTGTGGGCCTGTTGCTGGCCATGGCCATGGGGCCATATGGGGACTAGGCACAACTCCGTTGCTGTCTGGTTTGCCCTAAAGTCACTCAACAATTTGATCAGTGTTGTTTGAAATCATTTGGAACTGCCTCCTACGCCAAGTTCCAGGCGGCAAATCCGGCTTTCGCGAAACTTAGATCCTCTCCCTTAGGGGAAAGCTTTCCCGCCTTCCCCTTCATGTGCCACGATCATAATCTGCAGGCGCCCAGAGGCCGCAAACGTTGCACTATATATTTGTTACAACCATATATTTGATCGCAATTACTTTACATCCAGGCGTCCCCCGGAGTTGGCTGGGCGGATGTTCGCAAAAGTTGCACCCCCCACCCTGTATGCTGTGTTTTTAGTATCAACGTAGAGTTACATCCGACAAATATTTCAACTGTATCGTGATGGTTCGGCTCGATGGTTGCAGCAAGATACGGGCAGCTCCTTACGGCCCGGGTTCAAGGTCCATGCGGATATCCGCTCGATCGATTCAGCTGGGGCCGAGCCGACCCTTGCTTTTCCGTACTCAACATGTTTCAGCTTTTTTCTTCGCTGTATGATGACTGCAAGTAGCAAGACTGCCGAAATAGTGTGCACAAGGAAAGCAAGATGCCACCGGCAAAGAACACGCACATATATGCATTCATAGAGTGTCCCAAGAACAACAGAAACCATAACCCTGGAGTGTATCTCCGAGTACGCCAGGATAAGTTGGTACTCCTGATCATTGCAACGCGCTCCCGCCTGCAGCTGGTTTATACATGGTTCCGGCGCGGTGCGGCCTCTCACAGCAGACAGCAGCACCGCTTGCCCCAACAACATCTAATATATGGCCGGACCTTGTGATGGATTCTATGCGCTGCAGGGAGAAGGCGTCGTCCCCTTTGCATCTGCCAGCAATCTGTCGCCTGTGAGGAGCTGGGAGCAGCTGAAAACCATCGGGCCTTGCTGGGGACTGGCAAGGGGCTACGGCCGCACTGACGTCTACTACAAACTCATCATCATTGCATGGGTTAATAATGGACGGAAGCGCATGGGGTTCTACAACGCTGCAGCAGCCAGCAGCAACAAGCCCAAGGTCAAGTCTGTTGTGCTGTACATTGAGGGTGAGTGAGCCGTTCCTTGTGTGTGCAGCAGCTGCCCAGCACTATGCATTGGTGCTGTAAGCACCCATGGTGTAGATCAATGCTTTCACAGAATTGCACAACATCGGCGGCGTGTTGCTGTCAGCATTGCTCGTGTCACCAACTTGCGACAGTTTGGCCTGGGCTGGCTGCTGCTGTGTCAATGCATGTCATGTTTCCCTGTGTCCCACCTCCAGCTCAATCGGTTTTGGACAGCAGTAACTCACCACAGATCGGTGCATTGCTGCTGCTTGCAGAGACCCATGATGTGGTGACCATTGCTGACCTGGGTGACGGCTGCCTGTACGCCTTTAACAGCCCGCTGCAGCCTGGTGATGTGCAGGAGGAGCTGCTGCCGCCGCACATGCAGGCGATCATCTCCAAGCCACCGGGCTCCCTCAGCAAGGTGAGTGTGGCTCGCGGGAACACACACGGTGTGCGGCAGCATGCAAGCCCCGCAAGTACGCCTGGACTCAGGCGCCCGAACAGCGCCACTTGCAGGCCTGCAGCGTGCGATCATCGCAGGTTTTGCGCCACCACTCAGGCACGACCACCGCCAGATGAACAGGCACCCCCATGCATGCAGATGGCAGCTTGCACGTCCCCAAAGTACCGTGGCCACGCACATTCCATTTCACACCGCCAACATGCCTGCCTCTATGATTGCTCCACTGTATGTGTGTGCTGCTGTGCTGCCTGCAGGCCAACAGGAAGCGCTTCCGCCACAAGGGTGTGCGGCTGGGCCACCTGCACGACACCCCAACCCTGCAAGAGCCCCTGTACCTGCACGTGAAGGAGGGCCGCATCAACGTGGGCCGGACCGCCGCACCTACAGCCTGCATGGCGCCCTGACGCACGACCTGGTCCGGCAGGCCAACGGCCAGCCCCCCGCCAACTTCACCAGCCACGAGCAGCGCGACAAGGTGAGCTTTCAGGTGTGTTGTGTGTTGCTGTTGCTGCATGTATGTACGTGTGTGCCTTGCCGCCCCACACTTGCTAGGCAAAGGGGCCACTGGCTCCAGCCAATGTGCAGCCATTCGTGGCACAGTGGATCGCCTGCAAGTGCAGCACATGGGTGCTTGTTGTGTGATGTGCCCACCTGCTGTGCATGCGTGTGTCTGCTTCGCCTTGGTGTGTGAGGGTGGCGTCCTCACCTGCAAGTGCGCAGCCGCCTCAGACTGTGTCTGAGGCTCCCTGTTGCACCACTGCCGTCGTGCTCTCCCCTCCCATGCAGGTGCTCGAGGAGATTGACATCGGCGGCCTGGAGGGGCTGGTGATGTTCCAGGCACACCAGATGCGCGACAGCCCCGAGAAGGCTCAACGCTTCCTGGATGTGATGCGCGCGGCTGGCGCCAGCGGCCTGGTCCCAGAGCTGAGCCGCTGGGCAAGCCTGCCGCCGGCGGACAGCAGCAGCAGCCTCTGCAGGCCAGGCAAGAAGCGCAAGCTGGCCAAGCCGGTGCCACAGGTGCGCGTCGTCAGCAAAGTGTTCATGCACATGATGTCAGCAGTTGCTGCTGTTGGCAAAGCAAGCAGAGACGATACCTGGCACAGCCTGCGTGTGCATGCCGCTCACATGTATGTGGTGTCGCATATGTTGAGACTGGAGCCAAGTGCAGCCTCATACAGCAGTACAAACATGCACAACCTGATAAGCTGCTGCGACCTTTTGCTGCTGCATGCTACCCTGCAGTTGCCGGTCGATGCAGCAGCAGCGCCGTTTGCTGAGCCTGCCATTGGTGAGGCAGCTGCAGCGCCCATTGTGTGGACCATGACAACCTGCAAGCCTGGCAGCAGCGGAAGCAATGCAGCACGTGCTGCCAGCAGCAGTGCAGGCCTTACCGCCATGCTGGGTGCTGCCGTTGCCCTGCTGGCACTGAGTGCAGAGGCTGTGCTGGGTGCTGGCGACATCCCACAGCAGCTGCTGGATGTGGACAGCAGCAGCCCAGGTGTCACCAGCTGCAGCAACGATCCTCTGTTGCTGCTGGCAGACACATCAAGCACTGTTGCAGCAGCAGCAGACATGATGGATACTGTGTACAATTGTGAGTGGCCTGGGGTCACTGGCAGCAGCGCAGCTGCAGAGCTGGGTCTGGTTGCAGGTCCAGGTGCTGTCGGCCTGCTCGTCGGCACCGCATAGACGGCGCTGCCAGGTTGCTAGACATGTCAAAAGGGGCATTCAGGCCATACACGCAAGGCTGTTCATCTTGTGGTGTGGGAGGTTTGGTTTCAATCCTGAAGATGTATTGTGTTGTGTTGTGTAGAATCGTAATGTATTGTATCAGGCCTGCTGTCTTTCATACAATAAGATCACTATGCCAGAGGGGGCCTGTCAATCTTATCGCTGGAGTGACTCATCAGTGATCACCCAGTTCAGTTCCGCACACAAGTACTATGCACTGCCAACTGGATGTTTGTTCAAGCTTCCAGCCGCACTGCAGCTGCAGCAGAGCAGCAGAAGCCCTGTCATGCGGTCACCTGCCCCGCATTCAATGTTTGCTGCACGCCATTGCTGTGTGAGTGGGGCTGGTTGAGTTGTGATGTGCTTCTAATGCGCTGCTGCATCATGCACAAGATGTGCTGTTTGCAGTGCTGTTCTTTTTTTGCTGGCGCTTGCTGCTTGAGGAAGCTGCAGCGACAGCACTGTTAATTTCACATGTTACTGTGTTCACAATATAAAATATGCTGCATTGGCTTCAGCTAGTGTTGTCGTGCTGCCCTGTTCACAGACGTGCATGTCATGCGCATGAGCTGGGCGCCGGCTGTGTAGTTTTTGAGCCAGCCAGCGGTTCAGCTAACCACTTTCAGCTGAACCCATGTGCTGTACAGCCAGCAGTTCAGCTAACTACTCTCGGTTGAACCCATGTGTGTGCCTTGCATCGGTTTCTCCTGCAGCCGTTGTGTCCAGCATCGTGCCGCCTTTTGGATGGGCTTTTGCCAGTACATGCCTGCACTGTTGGTGCTGTGTACAGTTACGTTTGCGTGCACTTATGCTTTGTAATGTCAATATGTCCTGCTTCTCTTGTTCCTGCAGCACAGCTGCTACAAACGTAGTTACCTGACTTTGATGTCAATACATCTACCGGGTATGTATGTAGTGCCAGTCACGTTGTGCATGTCTGTGGTGTACCGCACCCAGCTTATCTGCACAACAGGCTTCTACTGCTCTGCGTTGAGGTGCGGATGTGGTCAGCTGCCAGCATGTGCACGCATGTTGCAACAGAGGCTGTAACAAGCAGCAGAGTCACCTGGGCCCCCTCAAGCCAAGCTGTGGATGCAAGCGCATGCAAGCAACCCTTTAGTTTGACCATGTCACGTCTGCAGATGTGGGGGTTTGAATAGCACATCAACCAACTCATTCTCCATTGAATGACTGTACTGCACAGGTGTTTTTTTTGCTGTGCGTTCATGCACATCGTTTGCGTATGAGGGGGTACGGCACAAACACTTCTTGGTTGCGTGCATCATCGCACGGCGGTATATGTTGTCCAGTTGCTGATGGACACAGCAACTGTAGCCTCATCGACTGAGGCTTGTACCAACAGTCGTTGTGTTGCGCAACACGCATGCGTTGCCTCCATCAACACACAAAAGCCGCCATGTCGTGGTGTGCAATTTCACAAGTTAAGTAACCAAGTCGTCGCAGGTGGGTACCTCCGAACAGCATCTCCCGCCAAAACGCAAGCGATGATCCCGCCCCGCGATGGCAGGGCCTACCGTGCGATGACCGGCCGTCTGCTAGGCACCTGCGCAACAGTTGGCCAGCGCCTTTCAACTTCAGGGGAACAGAACATCGAGGAACGATGGCAAGTTCCTGTTGCCTTTTTGCACATTGGTGTGGCGCTTCGGCCACCAAATTTGCAGTTCAAGTGGTCAGCAGTTTTGAACCAGCACCTGGCTGCGGCCGTCGCTGGCCCTGTCAAGGTCGATGCTTCATGATTATGGTGGCTTGCACATGCTACATATGCAGCCTGGAGGCTTGATATGCATAGAAGCATATATTACACGCACACAATGCGGCAAATGCAGCACTCACATTGCTAGGATGATAGAGGCTTCAGCACACGACTATTGTTACCAGAACAGATAAAGCAATCAGCTGAACAACAGCACACAAGCTACAGTACAGTTGCACCTGCAAGCGCGGTGCGCCCACGCCTGCAACTCAATGCCATACACGAACGCCGCTCCAGAACAAAGCACTGCCGAAAACCAGAAAAGCTACAAATGATATCTTGGCCCAATTCCAGTCCTGGCCAGCTGACCTGCCTCTCTGTGAATTGGTAGCACAGGATGCATAAGGCAGACAAAGAAGCATGCCTCAGAAGCATGCCGCTGCCTCACTGCCCAGCCAGGAAGGTGCCACACCACTGGCAGCAGCTTCCCAGGTCTTTACATCCAAAGATACTGCATAATGCTCACATCTCAATTGCACAGCTGTTGCAACGAACCTACACCATCAACAACGGGACACATGTATTTCAGATCAGCAGTTACCAAAGAAAGGCCACTGGCTGCCCCCCCCAGTAAGAAATCACACATAAATGCTCTATAACTAATGGGGCCCAACATATCCAGATCTTAAGCACAACCAAAGGGGAAGGCAGGGAGAGGTTGCACAAGCAGCAGTTCAAACAGTACATCCTAGCAATACTCCAATCGTAAGGGCACAAAACATGGCAACCGCCGAGGTGTCAGCCAGCAAGGTTCAAGCGGCATCAAAATTTAGCAGAACTAATCTCAACCTCTGCAAGGCCTGTGGGCAACCTCTTCTGAACTATCAATGGGCAACATGGCAGAATCTTATCCTCAATATGCCGACAAAGGCAGCATTTATACAATCCAGGCAAGGCAATTGCTGTGACAGCAATGCTATGACATCACACAATTGCCCACGCTTGCTAGGGCCACAACAAGCGGCTACGCATTACTGCTTTGACTATGTGTTCAAATTGGCGACCCATGCTTGCGCGCAGGTGCACGCAGCCAGCTGAAGTTGCCTGGCAAGATGGATGAGCAAACGCTAAACATGTAAAGCATCCAAGCCAGGTGCCTCCACTAGTAGAAAAGCTTGTGAAACCACCAGCAGGGTGCATGCAGGCCCAACCGACATGTAAGCATATTGTAACAAGCATCCAGTAAGTAAAACTGCACTCTGGAGCCACTGCTGGCCTCGCCATGAGCGGAGTGTCTAGTGATGCCTGGGATATGCTGAACATCTTGAGATGCTCAAACACAGTCCTGACAGACCTGGCTACGACATGGTGCGCAGTGGTGTAAAGCCAAAAGTGCCGCTGTCAATGTAATGGGGGTGGCTTTTCTGTATTGCCCGGTCGCGGCCACATGACAGCTTATCAAGGAGTCCTCTTGAAGTGCGCAGTGCGGCAGTGCGGTGCGCTGCACAGAGGCAGCGACAGAGGAAAAACCCAGCAACCATCCGCTGCTTGGCAAGTGCCTTGCAGGTACGAGCTACATCGACATGAGCTGCTGGTGTCATGCAGCTGGTGACCATTGCATAACTAACTGTCTGCTTCAAACGCCTGCCTCCCACAGAAACCACATGTTTGTCCAAACAAGTTGCCCACCTGCAATTCTGCTGGCAAGACCCTGCAAAAACCTCAGTGCAAGCACCCAACCACCCTTCATGTTATACGCTAGGTACCAGGATCTGATGTCAAGCATTGGCAACCATGCAGGTCCGCTGGCTCGGAGTCCTTCCAATACCCATACAACAACAAGCAAGCTGCGTCCTATCTGTAAGCACTGTGAATAGTCCGTCAAGCAATTGGTTTGCACATCTGTCAACCACATGCTTGCATGCGTGGTAGCCCAGGAGTGACATGCAGCAGTCGGCCTGCCAGTGGTAGGGCTGAGTCCAAGCTGCATATCTGGTGCAGCCTGCGCAAGGCGGGCAACGAAGGCACAGCTGGGCAATCGAGGCCTTGTAGGAGTACTTGGTCAAAATCCAGGTACTCATTTTGTCTATCCCCTGAACTATTTCCTACACAATCGGAAATGGATGCTACAAGCTTAAGATCCTTGCGGCAAGCTGCTGTTGTAACACACGGTAGATGCTTGCAACCCCCTCATACACCTGGGTCTATTCCTATTCCTAACCAACATAAAAGGTCAGCCCGCAGATGAGGCTGCTGCTATGGCTGCTGCTCAAACCCATTCAAGCATGCTAAGCAAACAGACTCAATCTTGCCAAGACACACCTGAACAACAGACGGAGCTGGCGGAGGCTCCACTGCAGGGTGTGATGCCCTATGCTTAGTGAGACCCCAAATTGACGGCTGTGCTGACAGAGCCACCGGCCGCACTTCATGGCTAAGCGCTGCTGCTGCTGCACCCCTCTGTTCTGCTTGCATGCGTGCCTGCCAGAGGCGTGGCCTCCCAGCCAGGCCTCCTGTGGCTGCGGTTAGCAGCAGCGTTGCTGTGATGCTGCTTGTGCTGCTGTGCTGAGAGTCGGTTTTGTTTGTTGATGCTGGTCCTGTTGCTGGGGGGCGGCTTCTTGTTCATGTTGACCCCTCGCAGCCACTGCTGGCGCCAGTTTTGATTGCTGCGTCAGCTGCTGCGCCAGTTGCAGCACCAGCACCCAGCTCACAGCAGATGGGCTGCTGTTCCTTCTTCGCCTCGGCCTTCTTGAAAGGAGCAAAGGCTTGGTGCAAGCTGCTCACAATGCTGCAGAATGCCCCCAATAAATATCTGCACGCGCTGTATGGCGGCACCTCCTTCACGCCCTGCCTCCTGCCGGCGCCACCAGCAGCAGTGCCCCTGCAGCCACTGCTGCCATCACAACCACCAGCAGCGCCCCGACGGCTCCTGCACCTGCCGCTGCCATCACCGACAGCAGCAGCGCCCCTGCAGCTCCTGCTGCTGTCGCCACCAGCAGCAGCGCCCCTGCAGTTCCTGCTGCTGCTGCCGCCGTCATCACCAGCAGCAGTGCCCTTGTGGCTCCTGCCGCTGCCGTCCCTACCTGCAGCAGTGCCGCTGTTGCTGCACCTGCTGTTGTGACCAGCAGCAGCAGTGCCCCAACACTCGCTGCTGCTGTCGTCACCAACAGCAGCAGTGCCCCTGCTGCTGCTGCTGTCGCTACCACCAGCAGCAGTGCCCCTGCAACGCCTGCTGCTGCTGCTGCCACCACCACCAGTAGCAGTGCCCACGCTGCCGCTACTGCTGTCACTTCCATCAACAGTGCCCCTGCTGCTGCCAGCAGTGTCACCAACACCAGCAGCGCCCCTGCAGCTCTGCTGCTGCCACTGCCTGCACCACCCGCAGCGGCGCCTCTGCAGCTGCTGCTGCTGTTGCTGTCACTCACGCACCCCACCACACCCCCTGGCGCAGCGGGCGCCTGTCCGCCGGCTGCTGCAGCGCCAGCTGCGGCACGTCCCAGCGGCAATGCCATGATAGGAGCAGCAGCAGCATCGGCCGGCGCATGCCGCGGCGTGCCGCTGCTGGTGTTGCTGCTGCCACCATACACCGCTGCCGCTGCCGCAGCAGCAGCAGCAGGCGCTGCTGGGTCGCGCGGCGTGGTGCCGCCACCGCCCCCAGCGGGCACTACACCTGGTGCAGGTGTGGATGCCCCTGCGGCACCACTGCTGCTGCTGCTGCCAGCGACACCCTCCGGCAGCGGCGTAGCGGCAGCCCTGTCCCCCACAGGGATAGGCAGGCGGGGCACACGCAGGCTGAGGTCTGAGCCTGGCGCATCAACACTTGCTGTAGCTGCTGCTGCTGCTGCTGCTGGGTTGCGCGGCGTGGTGCCGCCACCACCCCCAGCGCGAACACCACCTGGTGCAGGTGTGGATGCCCCTGCGGCACCACTGCTGCTGCTGCCAGCGACGCCCTCTGGCAGCGGCGTAGCGGCAGCCCTGTCCCCCACAGGGGTTGGCAGGCGGGGCACACGCAGGCTGAGGCCTGAGCCTGGCGCATCAACACTTGCTGTAGCTGCTGCTGCTGCTGCTGCTGCTGCTGCTGGGTGTGCAGGCCCTGGCGTTGCCAGCTGCTGCTGTGGTTGCACGGGCGGCACGCTGCCTGGGAGCCCATGTTGGCTGCTCCCGCTGCCCATGGTGTTGGGCTGCGACAGCCTGCAGCATGTTGGCAGCACAGGGGAGCAGGGGATCAGCAGCAGGCACATGGTGTTAGCGGTTCATGCTGTCCATCGTGTTGGGCTGCAGCAGCCTGCAGCAGCACCCAACATGCAATAAAGTGCGCAAAGCATAGGGCATCAGTAGCAGCAGCAGGTGCGTATATTGCACCCCTACCCTCAGGGCTACACCAGTTGACACCTAACAGCAATCATGCCTGACAACCTGACAGCCTGATGCCCAACATTTGCCCTGATAGCATGACAGCCAACACCTGCCCTAACAGCAGTGCTGTGACAACAACACCTGGGTTGACTTGAGTCTATTTCCGGCTGTATAACACTCTCCTGCTCTGTATGTGCTGCACTCTTCACAGGTGAGCTGGAATGCAGTGCAGCTGACTTGCCGCTGTCGTGGAGGGTCCAGCCATCTAACCGTCTGTCAGAGGCAGCATACATGTAATGATGGTGCTGACACCTGCCTGGCTTCGACTTTATTGCAGCTGGCGCATGCACGCAACAGGTTGACTCACCTAGCCTGCTCCAGCTGCCGCTGCAGCTGGCTGTTTGCTGCTGCCATCCGGTCCAGGTCGCAGGCTTGCTCGGCATATTTCAGCTTGAACAGCACCAGCTCATTCTGCAGCAGCAGCGGCAGCAGCAGCAACATGAAATTGCCACAAATGGTTTCAGGTTCAGTGTGCCTTGAACACAACAAACAGCGCAGTTACAGCGGTACAAGGTGGCACATTCGTACAGCACATGGCTGACGGGCTGTTTGCGTGTACCAATTACAAACGTGCAGCTCCAGCTTCCCACAGCTGCTGCACAGCTGTCGCTAGCAGAGCCCCAGGTGAACGACCCAGAGGCACACGCCTCACGCAGTGACGCGACACGCTCACCCACACTTGCAGCCATGCCCACCAGGACACACATCTGGTGCACGAACCATGCTTCAGCAGTAGCAGCACTCCTGACACAGTGCCAGTACAAGCAAGGAGCACAAGACAAGCACATCCACACATGCAGCAATGTCCACCACCACATACATCTGGTGCACGAACCATTCTTCAGCAGTAGCAGCACTGCATGCACAGCGGCGAGTCGGCAGTGCCGGTACAAGCAAGCAGCACAGAACACACTCATTCACAGATGCAGCAATGTTCACAGGTGGGCACTGCACACAGGCAATACTCCAGGGTAGCAAGACCAATGCCACCTTCAATGCCTGCTGCGCCACTGCTGCATGCACAGCCTTACTTGCACCTCAAGCACACAGCCTAAGCAACGAGTACACAGCCTAAGCAACGAGTACATTGCCCAAGTAAGCAAACTTCTCACCTGCAGCTCCTCCAGCTCTGCCGTGGCAGCCTCCGCCTTTCCAGCCTCCTGCGCCGCTTGTGCCATCACAGCCTCAAACGCACCCAAGCTGAAGCTGCAGCAGCCCGGCTGCAGCCCCGCAACCACCTGGGTGACACCCTGCTGCTGCTGCTGCTGCTGCTGCTGCTGACGGGGCAGCTGCTGGGGCGGCTGCAGCAGCTCCTGCAGCTGTGCAGGCTGCGCTGCAAAGTACAGCAGGAAGTCTGGGTCAACTCCAACAGCCTTGGCCAGTTCCCTCTGCAGCAGCTCACATGCTTCTGTAGTGCTGTCGTCACTGTACGCTGGCAGGTAGATGTCTACTGCTGGTAGTAGCACCTGCACCTGCACCAAGCGTTTCCGGGGTGTCGTTGCAGATGCTGGTGCTGCAACTGCTGCTGTTGGGCCCTTGCTGTCACTGAGTGACGGCAAGCGTATCTGCAGTTTCGGCTGCCCCTGCTCAGCAGCAGCAGCTACAGGCAGACGCAGATTAAACTTGGGTTGGGCCTGGCGCTGCTCTGCTGCTGCAGCTGCTGGTGGGTGAGGGGGCGTAGGGCTGTTGCTGCTGCTGCTGCTGCTGCTGCTGGTGCTGCTGCTGGTGCTGCTGTCATCCACCATCGGCATGTCGTCCACCTCACTGTCCCATTCCATGTCTTCCATGTCGCTCTCGTTCTCCAAGGTATCTGCTGTGCTGCACATGCGGTGCAGTAATGTGCTTTCAAGCATTGTAATCCAGCGGCAGACGAAGGAGGGTCGCACAATGGGTCAGCTCGTGTCTGAACAGCCCGTCAGCGACAAGGTAGCCTGGCGATTTAGGCGTTGCAAGACTGAACATGCTCAAACAGGTAAAATCGATTTGCTTCCAGACACAATGCTGGCATAAAGTAGGGCAAAGCGGAAAGAAACGCTGTGGGATGGTTAACAGTCGTTCAGGACGCTTCGTCATCATGCGATGCAAGCAGCCATGGCCTCGTTCGTCAGCTCAATATCAAAAATAATTCTAAATCGGCCCATGATGGAGTCTGACGTCGCCTGTGTCCAGTACTTTATTTTGCCGTACTTGTACTGCCCAGCAGTACTAGTACTGCAGTACTGCAGTCACCCAGCAGTCAAGCACCTCATTCAGCGCTCAAACCTGCACTGAGCAGTGCCTTTAAAACATTGTGCGGCCACCCAGTCGCGGTGTGCAAGCTCGAGGCGAAGCTGCTGAACATGTGCGACCTAGGTCGCTTAAGGCCTTAAGCATGGCGAGCCTGGCTGCAAAGTCAATTGATAGCAAGGGCGAGATGCGCACCGAACAGCACCTGCTTTTAATTGTTGCTGTACAACATCGAGTGATAGGTGGCGCAAACTCATCTGTCAACAGGTCGCGGCGTGCTGTTCACCCAGAACCAACAAGCAGGCAGCCCAGCCCGGCTTGCAGCTGTCCCAGGTCAGCCGTCAGAGTCATGGAGAGTTTGTGAAGCAGCAGCAGCACTCTAGCATGAAAAGGCAAGAGAGTTTGTGCAGCACCCTGCTGAGTCAGGGTGACAGTTGGCATTCAACAGGTGGCCAACCAGCAGCATGGAGAGGGGCGGTGTAAGCAGGGCAGCCAGCGAGTCATTGTGTTGGTTACGGGGGCTGAGCCTGCTGTGCATCACCACACACGCGTCACAGTGGTGGGAAGCATGCCATGATGCGTCTGCTGCCAGCGCCGCTGGCTGTGTCGTTGCCGCTGCTGTGCAACGCCATTGCGGCTGCTGTCTTATCATGCAGTGCACAGATGCTTCAATTGTTTGGTCATGCAATGCAAACATGAACAAGTGTACACAAGGCACTCGTGTGCCACATGCTAAACCACCAGCCAGTGCCCCAACTAGTACGCTGCGCTGCCACTGGCGGCCTGTTGCTCCAGTGGTACTGTTGCCGCCCGCTGTTGCTGCTGCAATCACCAAGCTTGTCCTGGGATTTACACAGTACTGTAGGGAGCGCTACACATGTACTGCTGTGTGGTAGTGGCACTAGTAGCTGCCACTCTGCGGAGTAAAGGGTTGCAGATTGGTGTTGAGGGCATCACACTTATACTATGGTTCTGTTGGTAAACCACCATGCTGTGTTATGGAGCAGTGCTCCCTATGTCTGCTGTCACACCTCTCCCTTCTGCCCCTGCGCGCTGCCCGGGCCGATGGCGTTGGTACTGTGGGTTGAATGGGTGACATGATGATGATGACTTCCTTGAAGCCTTGTCTTAGCTTACAATCAACTCACCAACAACTTGGTGTGCCCAACGGCACCGAGGCATGACATATCCCGCAATCCATTGGATTCCTGACAACCGGAGCTTATGCATGCTGCGCAGCTGCACCAAGGTCCCAACCACCTCGGTCATAACACTGGTGCTGCAGGCACAAACTCATTCATTGCTCCATGATTTGCGCGATTGCAGCCGCCAACAGTCGGTCCAACGTGCGAGACCTGGACGCCACCGGCAGGCTGCCAGTAGCGCGGTCACTGCTTGAAGCAGCGGCAACACGGCGCTGCATTATTGCCCTGAGGCGCTGACACAATGTGCCCAAGCGCCTGCAAACAATGACGGCCTCCTGTCAAAGCCCATCAAGGCTCAAGCACCCCGCCTGCTACTGCGCACCCTGCTGCGTTCACCAACACACGCAGCCTCAACATCATCATATCACCCATTCAAGCCATAGCATCAACGCCATCGTCCCCGCGCCCCACCGGGGCAGAAGGAGGAGGGAGCACTGCTTCAGAATGTTTGCGAGTATTGCGCACAGTCCAAGCCACACGCAGCCTGACGCACTTGCGATGCAGCACAAGCATGACACTGCTTGCTTGCTCGTCTTATGCTGCTGGGTCAGAGTGCTTCTTCCTCTTCACTGCAGCTTGCCTCACTGTGCTGCCACGGCGCTGCTGCCGTTGACGCGCGCGCCGACCAGTTTGTACACAATTCTGCCTGCTGTGCAGCGCTGCAGGCTCGCCCGGCGCAGCTTGTGCAGGCAGCTGACGATGGTCTTGCTCTTGCTGCTGCTGTGCCCCAGCAGCTCCAAGTCGGCTGCTGTGAAGCCCTCGCACGACGTGAGGCTGCGCTTGCCAGCCCTGCAGGGTCGGCAGGGTCGCAGGTGGCGAGTTGGGTGGGGCACACTGTCAGGTGGCAGAGCTGTGGTCAAGCACAACCAGTCTTAGTTGTTGGCTTGTTGGATGGGAGCGGCAGCGCATTGCACACGGACAGTCTGCACGCATGTCTAGCCAGCTGCTGCTGACCGGTCACATGATATTAGTGCGCTGTTGCCAGCCCTGCAGGTGGCGACAGCAAGGGGTTCAGGTGACAGCCAGAGGTGCAGGTTGGACATGGAGCAATGCACACTGCAAGCTCCAGCGTCATTTCCAGAAGCGTATGCAGCGCAGTGTGTGTGCAACGGGCCCGCATGGGGTAGGTTGAGGCTTGAGTTGGTGGATGGTTTGGTGGCCGGGGGGGGGGGGAGTAGGAGGAGTGTCAAGGAGGAAGGGCAGAACAGACGGAGGCAGCTAAACTTATCTCAGCATTGACAGCCCTGCCCAGCTGTAGGCCGCCACCTTAGCCAGGTCCTGCCAAATGCAACAGGCAGCAACATCAGCGCATGCAACATCCAAGGCAACCCAGAGGGCGCAAATGAAAAACAGGGTTTGCGGACGCCGTTGGTCGGCCTCCTCCACCAGGCACACCTGCCGGCTGCCAGCTCCGCCAGCTCCTCCAGTGCGCCGTTCAGCAGGCTGACCGTCACCAGCCCCCTGCACCAGCCCGGCAGCTCACCAAACTCCTCCGGGCTCACCGGCTGCACCTGCACCTGCACCGCTCCTGCAGCATGCTGCTGCTGCTCCTTCTGCGCACTGCCGCCTGCGCTCGATGAGCTCACGCCGATATTTTCAAGCGCTCGAAGCACAGATGATGACGCAGTTGCAGCCGACGATGAAGGCGCCTTGCTAATGCACCCCTGCTGGTGCTGCTGCTCCTGCGAGTTCTGCTGCTGGCGCCTGAGCAGGCGAGCGGCACGTGGCGTGAGCTCCTGCTGCATGTCTTTCAGCTGCACATCAGGGCTGGACACCGATTGCTTGCCCTTCCTGGCATCGCTGCTGCCAGCGCTGCTGTTGCTGCTGCCACTGCGTACACTGTACTGCCCGCCAGCCTGCTGTTGCTCCTTACCAGCTGCTGCCACTGCTGCTGTTAAGCTGCTCCCCACTATTGCAGCGGCCTGCGTCTTGTCACTAGGCTGCCTCAAAACCCCAACAGCAGAAGCCGCAGCATGCAACCAGCTGCTGCCGGCTGCTGTTGTTGCTGCTGTTTCGCTTGAGCCCTCCTGTGCTTCTGCAACGCCCGCTAGCCGCATCTCCAGGTTCTGCACCAGCCGCTGCTGCTGCTGCTGGGCAGATGGCAGGCCCCGCTGCTGCTGCTGCTGTTGCTGCTGCACGTTGTGCCAGCAGCCGCGCACCTCCTCCAGTCGCTCCATGTCTGTCGTGTGCTGCGGCTGACGGGCGCTTGACATTGGGCGTACGCTGTTGACGCCCACGGCGGCGACAGCATACCTGGTGGCTGGCTGCACTGCCGGTGTCAGCACCGCCGCCTGCTGCTGCTGCTGCTGCTCGTCAGCGCCCGCCCCGCCGCCTGCTGCATGCAGGCCATCGGCTGCATCTTCCATGCCAGCGGGCCCGGTTGCTGCTGTTATGGCAGGCGGGGTGTGTTGCGCGCCCACAGCCGCAGCCGCATCTGTGCTCCCGTGCAACCCAGCCCCCATGCCGGCACGGCCACCGCTCACACAGCGCAGCATGGGCCCTGGCATCGCCGCCCCAGGCGCAGCCGGGCTTTGCGGGCTCAGCGGACTAGGGCAGTCCATGCGCACTGCAGTGTGCCAGGCCGCAATGGCGGCAGCGAGCCTGGGCTTCCCTGGCGTACTCAGCCCGCTTGCGTCGGAAGCTACAGAGCCCGTCATGAGAGCAGATGGCCTGGCACCTGCTGCTGCTGCACCTGCTGTGGATGAGCGCGCCGGGATTGACGCACCTTCCCAGCGACGGCGCTGCTGCTCAGGCGAGCTGCTGGGTGCAGGCGGCGCCAACAGAGGAGCACCACACCCCTGCTGCTGCTGCTGCTGGCTTGGTTGCTGCTGCAGTGCATCTGGCTCTGCCAGGTCTGTTGCGGATGGTTCGGCGCTCATCGCCAGCGCAGCATACTTGGCACTCAGGCTGTCAGAGTCCTCTGCTGCTGCGGCGGCTTGTGCTGCTGCTGCTGCTGCACCAGCAGCATATGTCGTCGTCTCGCCACATGTATCAGCTGCTGCTGGTAGCACTGCACGTTCCTCCTGCTTGTCGGCAGCTGCCGCTGCTGCCGCATCATCTGCATACTTCTTGCTGAGGCCCTCCATCAGGCCCTCCAAGTCAGCCTTGGCTGCCGCTGCTGCCGCCGCGGCTGCGGTCACAGATGTAGAAGCTGCTGCTGCAGCGCTGGCACTCGTTACTGCGCTGCTGTGCCGTCCTACCTTGCCAGCTGTTGGTGCTGGGGCTGCTGCTGCCCCATGGAGCTGCTGCTGCTGCTGCCGTATCTGCTGCTGCTCCTGCAAACGCTGCCTCAGGCGCTGCAGGGCAGTGCCACCAGCAGAGGGTGGCGGCTGCATGTCTGCTGCTGCTGCTGCTGCTGCTGCATCACTCTGCTGCATCTCAACTGCAGCTTGACCTGTGAGCGACTGGTGACTGGCTTCCTCTGCGCTGCTGCCTGCACTCCTACCCAACGCCTGCACAGGTCTTCGCTGCTGCTGCTGCTGCTGCTGCTCTCGCTCTTCTTCTGAGTCTTCTGGTGAAGCTGCACGTGACGCCAGCCTGCTGCGTGATGGCGTGCGCTTCATCTGGCTCAGCGTGTTGGTCAGGTCAGCCTGAAGGTGAGAGCAACAGTCTGGAAGTCAGCATGTGATACCGCTGCACACGAGTGCCCTTTGACGCGCTGCACCTGCTGTTCAGCCTGCGCCCGCCAACGCAGCCTTCAGCACCGCAGGCTGCACAGCATGCTGACGCTCTACAGAGCTGCAACTCCTTACATCCGCTTCCATACCGTGTGCGTAAAGGGTATGTTGAAATAAGCAGCAGGCAGTACAGCCAAGCACTACTCAGATCTACTGTCACATGACCGCCGCCTCCGCTGCTGCTGACCTGCAGGCTGTCCAGCTCCTGCATCCTTTTGCTGTGCCACTGCGCGGGCAGCCTGCCGGCGGTGCCAGGCGCCTTGGGGGTGCCAGGGCAGGATGCACCAGCACGCGGCGTCACTGCAGCAGCACAACACAACAAGCCATTTTGCATCTTCAGGTAAGACCATGACAGTCAGTCACGGCCCTCAAATGCGGCGCATGCAAGCGTTGGCTGCATGGCAGAGAGCAGCAGCGGCAGCAGCTGGCCGTCATCATCACCCGGGCATTGGTAACAAAGCAACTGTGCATGGCATGCACTGTGTACCCGCTGCATGTGTTGGGAAGGCAGAGCTGTTCAACTTGCAGAGCTTGTGCACCTGGCTCTGCTGCCTGGTCCTCCTGCGCGTCCACATCCCTGCTGGACATGCCATCCATGTTGCTGTGAATGAGGCTGCTGTACAGCTGCCCTGTGGTGTCCTCGTCATCGCTACCGGCAGCAGCAGCAGCAGCAGCGCCGGCCTTAGATCTGCCTGGCGTCCATGCTGCCGTTGCTGCTGTTCCGTCAGGCGTGACTTGGTCTGCATTGCTTGATGGCAGCGCTGTTGCATCCCGCGCAACTGCAGACCAGTCTTGCTGCTGCATCGGCTGCTGCTGGCTGTGGTGTGCTGCTGTGTGGCCAAAGATTGGCAGGTCAGGGCTTTGTGTGTCCTGCGAGCCGTAAGCAAGGCTCAAGTCCCTGCCAACAGGACGCTGCTTTGTCCCAGGCCCTGCAGCAGACGTCACAGCAGCAGCAGTAGTAGCAGCAGTAGTAGCAGCAGCAGCAGCAGCAGCAGGAGACAAAACAGGAGTCAAGGCCCACTTGCAACGACATGTCCGCAGGAGCACTGGAGCACCATCAGTGCACCCACGCCTTCTGCAATGCAGGCATGCAAACAACAGCAACACGTGCGGGCAGCCTGTTCCAGCACTAGGCTGGCACTGCTGTTGCCCTTCACAAGCTGCGCGCTGCCACTGCCGCCTCATTCTCTCCAGTGCCGTCCAGCTCAGCACGACAGCTCATATGGGCCCACGGCACTGCTGCTGTGCTGGGACTTGTGATGTAGCGATGACCGGCGCACCTGTTGACGGCCGGCTGCTGGCCATGCTGAGGCCGCCCACGGAGCTGCCGCCAACTGACGACGTGGCATACTTGTTTGCCAGCGCTGCCACGCCTGGGCTCATGAGCAGGCCCGGCGGGGTGGACGAGGAGGTGCCGACGCTGCTGCGCTCGTGCGGCTGCAGCTGCGTGGCTGGCGGACCTGCGAGCGCGGCAAGGGGTCGTGCGGGGCCAGTGGGTTGGGAGGCAGGGCGTGGATGCTGCAATGTGTGGCATGGCAGGGCGCGTGCTGGAGAGGCGGGTCTTTTGAGGTGTGCTGCACAGCAGCATAGCTGGGCCACGGCCGTTAATAGCGCACAGCAGGTGTGCGGCTGGAGTCCCATCATGTTTCTGCTGCCATTTGGGCACCAGCCATCCTTTGCTCCACAAGAATCGAAGGTATGGTGTTGCTCACGCCGTCACGCCCGCTACCCTGCAGTTCACGCGCAGCTGCAGCCCGCACCTGCATTCACTGGCCCTACGTCTCCCAGCACTGGCACTGCTGCTGCTCCTGGACCCCAGCGACCTGCGCTAGGGCCTCTGTATCCAACAGTGGGGCTGCCTGGTTGGCTGCTGCTGCCTAGCCTGCTGGGTGCATGATCCCCCACAAACGTACAGGCCCCCGTACTGGTCTTGCTGACCTGCATGTGCCGCAGTCAATGAGCCACACGTCATAATATGTTGCTGGCACGCTCTTTGGCGGCATTTAGAACAGCGACTGGTTATGTCTTCATCCTGTGCGTGCAGGTCAGCTATGCTCCATCGTGGCAGAACATTACTACTGCTGTTCTGTTGAGTTGTGGGCATGTTCAAGAACAGATGGCTGTTGGTGGACGCAACTGCTGTACCTTGAAAATCATAATGCTCAGCCACCGCTGCCCTGCTGCTCTTGACCCTAACAGATTGTCATAGTGCGGCAGCGCTACTCACAGGTGATGTGGGTGTGGAGTAGGCCTGCCGCTGCATGCTGCACAGTGTATTGAGCTTGCCTGCTGCAGTGCTGCAAGAGGTTCTGCCCAGCACTGCCTTTAGCGCCTCCACCGTTTCAGTGCCAGCGCTGTACCGCCCTGCAGCAGGTTAGCAGCAAGTACCTCGTTTGCTACAACAAACCTGCAGCACTGAGTATATCACGGCTTACATGTGCATTCGTGCATGTTGGTGGCTGCATCTACCACCTCCTGCACTGCAAGCGGCGCCACACAAATGCCTCCATTGCAACGCTAGGCTGCGACACCTCGCACCAAGATGCAGCAGACTGTCGTGCTGAGTGGGTTCGTCTGGGTGTTCCGGCTCCAGCACTGCTCCTGCAGGCCTCTGGTAACCATACTGGCTCAGGTGCTGTTCCAGCTGTAGCGCTGTTGTCCTGTTGGCGTGGTACACCGCTGTGCAGTGTCCAATCAGCTCCTGCAGGAGCATAAACCCCACTGTGTCAACTTGGGTCAGAAGCCCTGGCAAGGTGACTTTGGCAAGGTGACACCACAGCAGAGGTTGGAGCCCATGCCAGGCATGCCTGCTGAACTGCACAACACGCCAAGCTGCAATTGCAAGCACATTTGAGTGCTGCTGCAGGTGCGGTTGCAGACCGTGAGAGAGTGGGCCCTCGCACCTCCAGAGACGTTGTGTCAGCGGTGCAGGCCGCTAGCTGCTGTATCTCCTCCGTAAAGTCAGAGACCTGCTGCTCCAGGTCATCCAGGCACTCCTTGAAATCTTGCACTGCGCGGCGAAAGAGTGGTGTTAAACTCTGCCAACACCCAATACCGGTATATAATGGTTCAGTGGATCGGCTTACCTCCCGCAGAAGGCCGCTGCTCCACTGTCCGCTTGAGGGCATTGACACTATCGTTCGCCCGCTGCACGAAGGCCAAAAGCTCTCCAGCAAACGCTTTCAAGCTGTGATCTAAAAGATATTTGGGGGACATCAAGTCTGTTGCTGCCCAACGATTTAGCAGCGAGTGTTTGAAAGCCAGCTGTTGCAGCGCAAGTAAACTGAAGTGAAAGCAGGTCTTATGAAAAAAGTTTATGGATGCCGATATGACAACGTGAGTGTCAACGCGCGTGAGGCTTTCCAGCACTTGAAAAGTGTTACGCAGGGTTTGAGCCTCAGTGCACAGTGGTGGTTTGTGCACGTTGATTCACATCAGCTGGGTTGCTATGCCGTCAAACGGCATGCAGAAAGTTTATGAGACAACCATGGTTAAGCTACAACCGCTGTTAGCTCGTTCAACGCCTAGGCAAAGGTTTGGACCATGCAGACGGTCAACTGCCGCAGCATGGCTTACCCCCCTGCAGTGCCCAGATGTGCTGGTTAAAGCGATCCATGATGAAACTCAAAAAACTTCTCGCTATATCTAACACAAACAAATTGCAGTACCGTAGTACTGTGGAGGACCTGCTGCTTACCCGGCCAGCGCATGCCCTTCCCTGTTTCACTTTCACCATTATTTACAATACAATACAATACAGTTCACTTTCACCATTATTTGATGACCAAAAGACTCACTGCATTTCAAGCTTTACACCAACGTGTCACCTTGGCCTGAAAACATGAAATGGCACACCCCTGGCTGTGAGAATTGCATGTCAGACTCTTGGCAGCCACCAAGCGCGGCGTGCACACATGCATGCATTGCTGCGTCCTATCAGTATCCCATGCATTCATCACCACCGTATGGTGTTCTAGCTGTAGAGTCAGCCGACAAGGTTTTGTCACCAGTGTGATAATGGTGCGTTTCATCGATCATCACACCATGGGGCGCTGCAACACATGCGACTACATCAGATTCATTTATTAGCATGCGGGTGGTTGCTTTCCGATAGGATTTATATGTCTTTGACGCGGCGCAACAGGGCTTTGGTGTGATCTGATGCTGTAAATCTTTTTTTACTAAATCCCTCATCATCATGTTGAGTAGCAACTTGAAGTGGCACCCGGCTGAAATACGCGGCGAGTAAATCAAATCCCTATGGCAATGCATGCAAACATCCTGGAGCAGTGCTCCCTCCTTGTTCCGCTCCGGTTGGGCGGGGGGCCGATGGCGCTGATGCTATGGCTTGAATGGGTAATATGATGATGATGATCCTCATGCAGCATGAACCGGAGGTTTGGGCCGCCGTGAATGGGTAATAGGTTCGGGCTGGTTGGGTAATAGGGTGCGTGCTGACGTGTGAATGGGTGATATATTACCTACATAGGTTTGGGCTGGTGTTGGGAGTTGGCTTGGTGCTGATGACAATGACAGTGTTGATGCTGAGCAGCATCACTCTAACCTAGTAGGGAAGCAGGACAACCCAGTTAGGCAAAACCTGAGCGCGAGGGTGCCCAGCATTCAACTCGTGATATGTACGACGTGAACAAGCTGAATACCCATACATAAATGTGGTTTGCTCAGGCGCTGCAACTGTTGGTGTGTCAAAAACCACGTTGTGCCGCACAGGGAAGGAATGAACTGCCGCCGGTCTGCAGCCCCTGTAAGGGGGCCCGACTTGATGAAGCACAGCAGGCCCGACGCCCACCCTGCCGGGTGGAGTCCATTCCTTGCAGCTTGGCGGCACGTTTGCTGAACATTGCCCCTTTATCCGATGGCTAGTCGGTTGTGGGAGATCAGCTGATGGTAGGGTTTAAACCCATAAACGAATAATAGCTTGCAATGACGAAGGTGTGTGGGTGGTGGCATCACTGATCATGCTGCTGCGGGCGTGCAACACGCTGGAACGGCGCACCATAGAGCCAATTAGGACGTTATCCCTTACAGCAGTGTTCTGGAAAGAAGTTTCGATTACTGACAGCTCCAAGCCGCCTTGTGTTATTGAAAGCGGCAGCCACGACAGGCATCGTACGACGCGTCGTCATCATCCGACAGCAACAAAGTAAGTTTCGATAAATTTCTGTTTTTGTTGCGGCAGCGTTGGTTGTGAAAGTTCCCTAATCTATAGCGCAATTTTCCCGGCCCGCCGGGCCCGCCGGGCCCGCCGGGCCCGGTGTGCACCAAACTATGCATAGACCCCTTCATACAGGCGGTGCCTGGTTCGAGGCTTGCTCACCCCTGCATATTTCACCAAAGTCCTCAAATTGCAATATGGACGATGTCTGCACAAGCCGCCTGAACACACGGCGAGGGAGGGGTGCGAACAAGCGCGCCCGCACATCGCATGTCACGTGCTGCAGCACTCAGCTGAGTCAGCATGGCAGCGCCTAGCTCATGTGAGCGGGAAGCCGACGAAGTATGTTCTGCAACATTCTCGCTCAGTAGAGATAGGCACAAAGGTTGATGCATCATGCATGTTCCTGAGCAATCAGCACGTATGCAGTGACCAGCACAACAAACACAGACCAGCAACTGCTTGCAACACAGTGACACTCACATTTCAACCAGCTCAGGCTAGGTGGGAGCCGAAGCTGCCAACCCAGGCGTCTTGGCTGGCCACAGGAAATTACCACGCTGCCTGCAGCTTGCGCGCAATTTCACGGTTCAATTTGCCGCACAGAAGCTTGGCTAGCTGCTGCAGCACGCTGCCAGACAAGCTAGCAGGCACCAGCAGATGCAGTCCCTGATGTGCGACCCGTACTATTAAACACAGTGTATATTATGAGCAAAGCTGATAGCTGCTGTCTATCTGCTTACCCCCTGCAGCCGCCAAACTTCTGCGGTTGCTCTACGAAGCTGGCCTAAACAGCTGGAGAGCTGCACTGCGGCAGTTCAACCGTGCTGATGCGCTGGTCGTGCTTGTGGCACACTTCTGGGTCTTTTTTCTTGCCGGCCGGTCAAAACTGCGCGTAGTTGGGGTGGGTTTTTCTGTGTGGCATGGCATCACATTATGATGACGCTGCTGTGGGCGTCGAGCATCAGTCTTCGAGCGTCTGGCGAGTAACGTTGAAGTTTTTATACTTGTTGAGAGCAACAGCGAATATGCCACCTTCGCCACTTCTGCACCTCGTTTGCATGCCGCCCGCTCAGGCTGAACGATGAAGGGCAGGCCAGGAGCGCGCAGCAGGCTGTTAATTTACACAAGCAATGACATACTGCATGTAAAGATGGCGCTGATGCTATGGCTTGAATGGGTAATTTGATGATGATGGCATACTGCATGTAATGGATGATTGCTTTGGCTATGTGAGTGACTGTAAACCACTGCATGGTGCAAGTTACGCAGGGGTGGGGGTCCTGTCAGCTTGTGGTCAGTGGCTCTCAACTTGGATTGATTCCATGTTCACATGGTACTGCGCTGTTGCACAGTCACCACACATACACCGTATATGGTGACTGCATGCCCTACTTGAACACAGCGCAGTACCATGTAGTGAATATACTTCATTTACTACCTAGTGCAGTAGATTAAGAAGTGATCAGTGATCAGTAATTACCGCCATATGCCGCACCTAACAGATTGACCCTGAACTAACGCGGCTAGCAAGGGTACACCGGCTGCAAAGCCCCTCCACAGCCACTTCGGCCATCCCTGCGCAGAGTGCCGCCTTGAACTGACCCCGGGCCAGCCACGGTGCTCAGATCTGACAACCAACACAGCATGGGTACCAGACTAGTGGGACGGGTGAGACGGCCCTAAACCTAGCTGCTTCCGGTTCTAGTGTGCTGCTTGATGATCCTTAAGACAAGCCAGGCAGCCTGCTTGCACGGCAAACTGATCCTATTTCTCAGCTGGGCATACAGTGGACGCAGTGCCCCAGCAACTCGCAGGTCACTGTTGCTTTCGTGCCGGCTAGGATGAGCAGAACCACAGCTACAAGTCACGATCAAGGCTGCTGCAGTAACATTGTAAAGTAGCTGGAATATTGAGTTACACGTTGATCGTGTTGCTTGGTGTGAGCCACCCCAGGATCATCATCATCATCATATTTACCCATTCAAGCCATAGCATCAGCGCCATCGGCCCCGCAGCCACCCCAGGATGAGCAATTGTTACAAAGACGCAGCACTGCATGCAGAAAAAAAGAACCCACCACCACCCTGCACAGCCTACCACCCTCCCGCATGTCAGCTTGGGACCTTGTCACACGGAAGACCACCTTGATTATTATTAGCATCACATAATGGTAGCTACTTTGAGATGTTCAAACTGAACCCTCACACACCCCGACCAGGGTGTCATGACACATATGCATTTACCTGGAGCCTAGGAGCCGTTTAAAACTCGTCCTATTACATATGCAGATGCCTGCAGTACCTGCCCATAGCTACAGCTGGTACCTGCCATATGCCAAACAGCGGTGCTTGCACATAAGAGCTGACATGCTGTAAAACACCATACACAGACAACAACAAACTGTGGGGGCGCAATGCCTCATTACAACGCAAGTAACGCTCACCAGCTCATAGCAGGCAAAGAAACAAAGATAAAATACATAACCATGGTCGATGGTCCACATGCCAGTTTAATGTGTCATTGTTGCAAACAATCCTGCCACTACCCGGGACACGCATTCAGAGTCTGCCCCCAATGCTCGCAACAAGTCCGTCACCTGCCTCTTTGATTGTTGAAGTTGCAGCAGCTGCTGCAGCAGCTGCAGACACACACAGTCAAGAGGCCGCAGCAAGTGCCTGACAAAGTGACAGAACTGCAGATTTGTTCAGCTCAGCAGCCAGTGTGGAAAGAGCAAGCAGCAGTGCAACGCTCACACATGGAAAACAACCAGCAGCGCAGCCGCACTGTAGCTCCCAGACTCAGTTGCAAGCGTGACAAATCCGCGCCAGGCGCACCACACATGTGCCTACCACCCAGAGCCACCTGTGCAACAACAGAACCACTGTTTGTCCTGCAACACTGCCATTCCTGCAATTGGTGCAAGCCCCTGCACACCCGCTGGTCGCTGCAAGCCGGCAGGCATGATCTCACAGGGAGTCACACATAAGCTGTGCCAAACGGGGCATGCCACAGTCACCTGACACAAAAAACTGCCCTGCTGTGAGTAAAAGAACACACACAAGGAGCAAAACTGGATGCAACCACATACAAAAAATGGGAATTGCGGGCGGCAAGCGAATACACCTCTTGTTTGGTGCGTTGTTTCGGCTACAGCTGCTCCGCAAACCGGCTAGCCTGGTATCAGGCCTACATCGCATCCTCATCACCAACTGGACCACCAATGCAACAAGCTTCCAGCACATACTGCTTCCAGCGCGCGCGCGCGCACACACACACACACACACACGCACGCACGCACGCACGCACGCACGCACGCACGCACCACACACACCACACACACACACACACACACACACACACACACACACACACACACACACACACACACACAGAGCAACTGAATGCGTCCCATGACCCCATGTCAATGCTCTGCTGCTGCGTGTCACTCAGCGCAGCCATTGTCACCACAGAGCCCAGCACTGCTGTGCCTCAAGTGCTGCTGCAATCCAGCCTCGCTCACAGCAACAACGCCAGCTGGCCAACGCCATCCACAAGTAAACAGTGACTCCCGTGCAGTACAGATTGGCCGCCGGCCGCTGCTGCTGGTGGTGTTCAGGCACATTGGAAAACAAAGAATGCGGCCATGACATGCTGCTCCTGTGACAGGCAGCACACAATGCTGAACACACTGAATCATGATTGTGCGGTGTATGGAGACAAGGCGTCACTGCAAGCCACTGCCCTGCCCACCAGCCACCAGCCGCTGCAGGTTTGGCTGGTGCGTCTGCCAACCCAGCCCAACTGCATCCTTGGGCTGTCGACGGCCTCGCAGTGCATGATAGGGCCGCTCAGCTCAGCTCAAGCTGGGCTAGCTGCACAAAAAGCCGACCGACCTTCACACCTGCAGCAAAATCGTGCTGTGACGCGAGAGTAGCGGTGCATCCAGCAACTGCCAGACCAGCCGATCATAGGCTGACCCTAGTGTGCATGATGGAGGGGGTACCAGCAGTCGCAGTAGCCGGCTGGCACGTGTACCATTGGGGCCCACACCAAGCCTGTTGTGCATCGTCGGCACGTCAACGCAGAGTTTCACTAGCCACCGCTGTCATGCTGCAGATGCCATCTGCTGCAAAAGTGGGCAACTGCAGCAAGCGGTGGTCCACACCAACAAGCAAAGAGAACCAGCAACCGTGCCAGGGGTAAGGAGCTGAGGCTATCATAACACCCCAAGCACACCAAGACAAGCAACAGCCGCGTGCTGCTAGCTAACAGAGATGCGGAGCTACACCTACTGTCAGCCTAGCTATAGTCAGGATTGAAACCAACTATACGTCCTTCCCTGGCTGCTGCTGAAAGGTCATGGCAGTAGCAGCCAGGACAGCCAGGAAGTACTTCAATTGTGCAATCAGTGCATGAGACGCAACACTGTGGACTACAGCGACCTCACAGCCAAAACACAGCAGTGCAACACTGCAGTAACGACGCAGTTGCGGTGAAACACAGCAGTATGGCACGACAGCAACGCCACAATCCCCCACGCATTACTTCAACCGTACAGGCACGCTGCCGCACAATCCGCAGAAATGGCAGCAGCACAAACTCACTGCAGCAAACAAGCACATGACACCCAACAGGGTGTACGCACAAAAATGGAAAGCTTTCAGCGCAGGGGCGTCATCAGCGGCATGAAAGCAAGCACGAGCCACACGATTGACAGCAGCAGGCGGCACATCAACGGAGGCGCCAACCCCCATTGGGGCATGAGTAGCCAATACACACCAGGCCACCAACACGCAGCTGACTGCAAGTTGGACCACGCGCAGCATTGCCAAACAACAGTTGGCACCAGCAACAAGTCAAGCAAACAGATCACAGTAGTTGACAGCAATTAAGAGCCTTTTGCCCCGCAGCACATGCACATGGCACCAATGACCAGGCAATTCTGCCAGCAACAATCTGCGTGAAGCCAGCTGCTGACAGTGCCTAGGGTGCCATTGCACGTGCTAAAGCTGGCAGGCGGGAGGAAATGCATCGCGCTGCCAGCAACACAAAATGAATGAAACAAAATCAAGCGCATTGCTGCGGGTGTTGCAACGCGCGCCAAACTGCTGCAGAAAACTGCTGGTTTGTCATTCTCACTGTCATAACAGTCATGCAGACCTGCAAGGAGGCTGTGCAAGGCGGAGTGCATGCGCCGCTCTGCTGGATGGGCAAAGCACCCAAGGCATTACAACACACACCTGCCTGCACCTTTTCCTCAGCATCTAACAGCTGCCTGGCACCTATCAGCCCGGAAGAAGATTAAATACAGTCAACATGCAAGGCAGTAGCAGGCCTGCAACACCACATGGTCAAGGAAAGAATGTGCTGGGTGTACCCTGCAGCCCCGTGTGCAAGTCCATGTGGTCCTTGAAAGCCGTGTTTGGTACAGCTCACGCACCCCACGCATACACCAAGGTGGGCATAGCCCGCCAAAAGAACTGAAGCAGCATGTCCGCCGTTCGACAGAAGTGGTATGTCAACAACACCTCCACACGGCCCTTGCAAGTCCAGCTAAGCTTTGTAAAGCAGCTCATCAAGCGCGCCCCTGCCTCGAGCGCGAGTGCTGCCGGCGGCAGCACTAGGACAGCCACAGGTGGCGCCGACAGACACACTGCACGCAACGTGACAGCCCCACCAAACATACCCTGCTTTTGCAACCCGAAACCCATGTTGTCACTGGCAGCCAAGTGTGAAATAGGCAGTACATGCTACTCCCCATGAGACGTTGCCATCCTGCTGCAGTCCTGCATGTGTGTGCATGCACATAACTTCTGCCCACACCGGAGACGACCGCCAAACCACAAAATCGCAGGCGTGCAGCCTGCCTAGCCATGCCAAGCAGCAGGACATTGATTTCAGGTGCGCCATGTTTCTGTCATTCTTCAGCATGCAGGGCATTCGAAGGCGCTGCATGCAACAATGCGCCATGCAGCAGCAGAAGACTGCTGGCAGACAAGCCCAGCGCGGCTGTGATGAAACCTGTCCTGCAAGCAGCAGCTGCCGAGCACAGCATGACCCTCAATCCGCAATCCAGGCTCCTGCTGTGGCACAACTAAAAGAACTGGCTCCACCACTCCGTGCTGAACTGCAACCCCTTGGATGAGTGCAGGCAAACAGCTACCTGGAAACTCGCAGTGCCAAACCAGATTGCCAGCTACGCAGTGCCTCAAGTAGGGTGAGCACCAGCTCCTGGCCACAAAGGTCTACCAGCTGCAAAAGCTCAGCTGCTGCAAAGCAGCCCAGCCAGCTCAGCGCACCATGAGTTGACCGACTTGGGTTTGGGGAAACCAATCCTAAGCCGACTGCCGCTACTCGAAGCACGCTAGCATCTGATGCAACAACTCCAATCCTTCCTCGCACAAGCATAACTCCCTCCAGCTCTCCCGCGCTCTGAAGTCGCTGCTGAATCCAACAGCAGACACCAGCTGTTGCTCGTTTGCATGCCACTCATCAACGCGCACGTCCACAACGCAGACCCATGCGCTACTCCCCAGATGTCCAACTAAACTGCAGCGCAGCATTTGAGCAGCCCAAGCAGTGCCATGCACAAATGCGCTGCTAGCCCATGGCCCCACAATTCCTGCTGAGCTGGTTCTCGCAACAGCAACAGCAGACACTGCATCGTCCACGCTGCTGCTGCTGCTGCTGCGCCACCCTGCAGTGGGCAAGCAGCGCGCGCATCAGTTTCACCTGCTGCACACAGCCGGCATGGCTGATCCCGCATTCATTGCCCGCAGGTGGCTGCAGCGCTGAGCCGGCTGCAGCACCAGCACAGCGGAATGACGCCGCACCTGCCGCAGCTGCTGCGCCGCAGCCGCCACTAGACATGCCACCTCAGTTGCCTGCAGGGCCATGCTGTGCTGAGCTGGCTTGAGCGAGCCTGCTGGGGTGCCTCGCCAGCATCCTGCAGCAGCAGCAGCAGCAGCAGCAGAAGGCGGGAAGGCATGTTGGCTGCGTCGACTATGCCAGGTAGGAAGCTGCGACGTGTTGGGCAGTCCCACTCGCCCCGTTGTGGTGCAGGTCCCTGCAGCATCGGTCATGCCCCACCCTGCGGTGGATGCACAGTCAGCTGCTGCTCGACAAGCAGCGGGCTACTGGGGATGCTGTCTGATGCTTGGCAACGGCAACAGGGGCAGTGCGGCGCATCTCAGCTGCTGCTGTGCCTGTACACTGCTGCTGCGCACGCTTCTCACCTTGCACTGAGTGGCGAACTCGAGCCAGCAACGCCAGCATCACCAGGACTGCATGACATTGCAGCCAGTCCATACGCCTCTGGAGACGACATGCCAGCACCGCCCCCGTTGCAACACATCTGCTGCTGCTGCTGCTGCTGCTGCATGGCTGCTGCTTGCTGCTGCTGCACGGCAATTGCCGCTGCCACTTGCTGCACCTGCTGTTGCACCTGCTGCTGCAGAAGCAACGCCCCGACATCTTGCTGCATCTGCTGCTGCTGGTGCGCAGCTGCTTGCATGTGCTGCTGCTGATGCTGCTGCCACGTGGGGGACATCAGCGCGGGAGGCAAGGCTTCGTACGTCGCGGCAGAAGACTCTGAGATGGGCTGCAGAGGACCCAGCTCAGACATAAAACTTTGGCTACGCGTCATCTTGCCATTCCCCTCCCTGGCAGAGCTGCTGCTGACAACCTGCATGGGACTCACAGCCGCATCTCCAGCAGCTGCCATGGCACCTGCGTACGCAGCGGCAGCTGCTGCGGCAGTGCCTGGGCTGAGCTGCTGCAGCGACTGCGGCGACAAGGCCCACCGTGAGCGCTGCTGTGGCCAGCTGCTGCTGCTGCTGCCATGGCTGCTGCTGCATCCCACGTCCCACTGCCTGACCGCAGCATCTGGCCGCTGCTGCTGTTGTGCTGCAGCATCGACAGGCCGGGGCTGCTAGCCCTATACAGCGGCGGCGATGCCAGCATGCTGTTGCCACCGAGCTGCGCATGCTCTGCTGCTGCTGCTGCACTGCCATTCAACGCCCTGTACAGCTCAGCCTGTGAGCCTGACTGCACCGCTGCATCAGGGCTGCCGGGCATGCCACAATCCCCCAGGCCAGCACCGGCACCCCTCGACGCCGATGCCGGCTGCTGCTGCATCGCGTAGTGCAGCTGCAGCTGCTGCTCGGCGACCGCAGCAAAGCTGTCATCCCCAGCTGGTGCCAGCCCGTGAGGTGGCGGAGACGTGCCGTTCAAGTCACCAGCCAGCAGCAGATGCTGCTGCTGCTGCTGCTGCTGCTGCACCTGCAGGAGCTGCAGCTGCAGCGCAGGATGCAGCAGCGACGGTGCGCTGCAGGCGCGCGCCACCGGCCGCCGCATCGCGTTGATGCGCTTGCCGCACACCTGCTGCTGCTGCTGCGCGTGCTGCTGGGCTTGCAGCTGTCGCTGCATCTGCACCTGCGCCTGCTGCTGCTGCGCTTGCATGAGTGCCTGCTTCTGGGCCTGGTGCTGCTGCATCTGCTGCTGCACCGCCCCCACGTTGAGCAGGTTGGCCACTGAACCAGGGCTGGACAGGACATCCGCAAGCTCCTGCAGGTGCAGTCCTGCAGGGCTGGGGGCAGCAGAGTAGGAGCCCTCAAGCGACCCGCTGGCTGGCCTGCCGCTGCTGTTGCTGCCAAGGCCATTCAAGACACTGTGGTGAATGCTTCCCGTTGCATTGCCGCTCCCGGGCAGCTGCACCTGCAGCTGCTGAGTCAGCGCACCCTGTTGCGCGACTGCTGCAGCTGGGGGGCTCGCAGGAGAAGGAGACGGTGCACCAGCAGCAGCAGCGGCGGCATGCTGCATGCGGTCAAGATCAGCGGCCATCACTGCCCCTGCAACCTGCTGCTGATCATACTGCTGCTGGTGAAACTGCTGCTGCTGATGTGGCAGCCTCAGCGGCAGTGACAGCTGCTGCACCAGCGTAGCCTCGCTGCTGTTGGTTGGCTCTGAAAGGGTGCCCTGGCTGTTGACCCGTTTCAAAGGCGACTCAAACTGATGCATCACCACCTGCTTCAACACAGGCGAACAGGGACTGTACTTTGCACCTGTTGTGCGGCCGCTGCTGCTTGCAGGTACGCTGACTGCAGCGCCTAACCCGCTGCTGCTGCCGCTGCCACAGGAGCAGCTGCAGGCAGCTTGCCCTGCTAGGCCAACATAGCCCTGCTGCTGCTGACCGAGTACAGGGGACAGCGTAGAGCACGTGCCAGCTGCGCTGCTGCATGCTCCCAGTCGAGACATCGGCTTGGGGCTAGCATTGGGCGACACAAACTGGCTGCTGACATAACCGTGCAGTTGGCAGTGCGCTGCTGCTGAAGCGCCGGTGGGCGGGAGCAGCGCACTGCATGCGCCAGCAGGTGCCATGCTTGCGTGTGGCAGCTGCATCTGCTGCTGACGCAGGTACTGCTGCATCAGCTGCTGCGACAGCTGCCCGCTACAGGATGCCCCTGCAGCTGCGCCTATTGCTGCTGCTTCTGCTGCTCCCACAGAGCTGCTAGGACTCAGCTGCTGCCCCGAGCGCCAGCAGCGTGGCTGCCAAGTCAGTGTCGGGCTCTGGCGTGCAGCGCTTGCTGCTGCCTCCGGCCTTGCTGCCATTGCTGCCGCTGCTGCCTCCAGTCAGCCGCGATGCTGCCATTGACAGGCGCGTAGGAGAGCCCGGCAGATGCTGGTGCTGCTGAAGTCCCGGCAGTCCTGCAAGCAGGTTGCTCAGCTGTCCTTGTGCACCCGCCCCGCCCCCACCCGCCGCCAACCCTGCAAACATCTGCAAGCTGTTCAGCTCCTGCTGCAGGCTGCCCTGCTGCATCAGGCCGCTCAGGTGCTGCATGCTGGCCTGCTTCTGCATATGCAGCTGTGGCAGGTAGCTGCCTGCTGCGGCTGCGGCCGCTGCTGCGGCAGGCGTGGGGGAGCTGGTGCCTTGGGAGCTGGTGCGAGGGGTGTCGGAGCTGCCCAGGTCCAGCAGCAGGCCGGGGACGTGCAGCGCGAGCGTCTCGCCGTTAGCGCGCCAGTGGATGTGACCGTGAGGCACCTGAGGCTGGTGCTGGTGTCTGGCCATGGCCGCCAGGTTGCCCAGTCCTGCGAGATGAGCCGGGTGCAAAAAGTGTGGATGCAAAGGGCACCCGAGGACAAGAAGCTGGTACAGCACGCTGCCACTGACCGCATGTTGGCAGCACGAAGCAATACAGGATCATCTCACATGTCCATGCAGTGCAGACAGCATAGACGCTCCTCCGTACCTTGAGGAGTCTAACGCATGCTTGCAGGAAAGTATACACAACGCCCAACGCAGAGCAGCTGCACAACAACGCATGTCTGGCGTGGAGGTCTCTTCCACGCTGCAGCAAGGCATTGCACGCTCACCTGCTACGTTGCGCGAGGAGAAGCAGCGAGGCATGTTTGTCCTCTTTGCTGTCTTCTTCGTGCGCAGCCCTGCCGCCCTGCCTCCCGGCATTGCTGCAGAGCCAGCAGTGTTGAAGTCGGCACCCGCAAACGCGAGCTGCTCCGGCCCCATCAGACCTGCCAAATAGTTGGCCGCTGCTGCAGCTGCGGCTGAAGGCGGCATTGTCCCACCTGCTGCTGCAGCTGCGGCTGCGACAGCGGCATTCAGCGAGTCAGATGCAGCGGGCGATGCAACAGCACGCGCTCCTGCAGGGGGAGCTGACAGCGCAGGAGCAAGGCCGCCCAAAGGTGGCACGCCTGCTGAAGCTGCTGCTGCATGCCCATGCTGCATCATCAGCGATTCATGACCAGCAGCCGCAGCAGCAGCTGTTGCGGCTGCCGCTGCTGCGGCAGCATCAGCCTGCTGCTGTCGCTGCTGCTGCTGCTGCTGCTGCTGCTGCGTGGCACCACTGTTGCCTGATGGTGGCGCTGCTGGCATCAGCAGCTGCCGCTCTGGCTGGTGGACCTGCAGGTATGCGAGCACCTGACCTTCCATGCCGGCACGCCTGCAGCGCACCGCAAGTGGCACCCACGACAGGACGCAGCCTCCGGCATGAGCTCTCATGCCAGGGGTTGCGTCACATACACACACGCAGTCATCCTGTGCCACTGGCAACCCCCGCAGTTGCGCTGCAAGCTTCGCAGGTGTGCTCGCACAGCTCAATCCTCACCTCCTGCCCCGCCCGCACGCTGCAGCGCTCAATTATGCGCCAACCGTCAAACACCTCAAAAAAAACCTTGCGCCCCACGCCCATGCTGATCTCCTCACCGCACCTGGCGTGCTCCAGGATCCACGGGTGCGCCATGAGCTCGGCCAGGCTGCTGCGCTGGCTCGAGGGCTTGACCAGCGCGCTGCTGATGTAGTCGACCAGCCCGGGGCTCATGAACTCCGGGAAGCTCGGCGGGCTGTGCCGGATGGCGCGGATGGTCTCGTCACGCGTGGACTGCGGGATGGGAGGGAAGGAGAGGGCATGGCGTGGATGAGGTGCGGGTGTAGCAGGATGATGGGTGTGCAGCGCACTAGTCGTGGACCGAGGGGGCGCGAGTGGTTGTGGGGATGGCGGGTGGCAGCAAGGCAGGGCGCGGCAGCCGGTACCTCAGCTTGCAGGTGCTGCAGCACCTCCTGCTGGCTTGCTGGCTGAGAAGCGAAGCTGCCCACCATACGAGAGGCAGCGGCGTCTCAGGCAAGTGCCAGCCCCACGCCAGCGCTCCTCCAACAAGACAGCCAACCCATCAGGCATTGCCAACTACTCGACGGTGCGGGCAGCCACCGCAACGAGCCCGCCCGGAACCACGCCGCCTGCCCAACTGCCGGCACAACAGCCGCCACTCGCTGCGGCCAGCAGCCGACACCGCAACACCACAAGCCTGCGCCTGCGTGCATGCTATACTTCAGGTCAGCGGTCAGCTGCAGCGCGTGCGTCACATGCCCCGGCACCCCACCACGCACCATGCCGAACGGCGGCCGACCGACTGCCAGCTCATACGCCAGCACGCCCAGCGCCCACGCATCCACGGCGGGCGTGTACCACAGCTCGGAGCGCTCCTTGTTGTCGCTGGGCAGGTGCTTGTCGGGGCACACCAGCACCTGCACGCGCAGCGCGCAGGCAGCACAGCCGCAGAGGACTCGAACCGGGTCGGGAGCACGACCTGCATAGCTGCTGCGCCTCAGAGCGCTGCCGATGCGAACACCACGAAGACGCCGTGCACCACACAGAGTACCGGCCGCGTTGCAGCAGACTGCTGACTGACCCCACTGCGGCGGCCGCGCGCCGGCCGGCCAGTGCCTAGCTGGACAGAGCAGGCAGGACCAGACAGCAATGTTGCTGGGGGGCCCACACAGGCTCTGAGATGCAGCGCCTGCTCAGCACCCCGCAGCAGCAAGCCGCGCCCTGCAGCGCACCTCAGGGGCCATGTAGTCGAGTGTGCCGAGGCGTGTCACGGGACGCTCCATGAGGTGGTTCACCGCGAGACCAAAGTCTGCGACCAGCAGCAGCAGCAGCAGCAACAGCGGCAGCAGCAGCAGCAGCAGCAGCAGCATCGATACAGTGCCCGTCCAAGCCTCCGCAGCCAGCGCCCCGCATCCCAAACCTGTGCAGGCCAAGAGCGGCCAACATGTGTCGACTCACTGCGAAGACACCCGCAAAACGACCAAACAACATGCGGGTGCAGTGCCTGCCAGCTTGCGGAGGCGTGCTGCAGGAGACAGCACGTCCTCAGCCGCTTGACGCCCCTGCTGGTGAAGCCAGGCTGTGCATGGCCAGCAGCACACTTAACGACCAGACGTGGTTTCACCAGCCCCGGACCCGGACCCAACAGCTGCTGATCTGCAAGCACCGGCTCATCCCCAATATACAGCCAGGCGGTGCCTGAACAGCCACACTCCCATGCGCGAGACAACACACGCAAGCAGGCAGCAGCAGATGCACAGCAGCACACCTGCCAGCTTAAGCACGCGCCCGGCAGCAAACAGCGTGTTCTCGGGCTTGATGTCCCGGTGGATGAAGCCCAGGCTGTGCATGGCCAGCAGCGCACTCATCATCGGCAGCAGCACGCTGGTGACCAGCTGCGCCTCCGGCATGCGCCCCAGCGTGCGCTTCATCTCGTCAAACAGATCGCCCTGCGAGTGTGACATGTGGCGGCAAGCTGGGCCATGGTGCTGTGACCCAGCTACATCTCCGCTGCATGTGACGGCAAGCTTTGCTGCCTGCGACTGCCTCGGTCTCCTAACAGATCTCACGCAACGCCATGCATGGGAGCTGTCGATGAGCTGCTGGGAAGATGGCCAACAGCGCACATGCTTGGGGTCGCACTGCAACGTCTGCTGCTCACCCCCTCTGCAAACTCCTGCAGCAGGTAGACTTTGTCATTGTCCTCAAAGGCAGCGTACTGCAAGACAGCAACAGCGCAGCAAGGCGGACAGCAGGGAGAGTTCAGCGGCGTGCACACCAGGACAGCGGCGCTGATGCTCAGCGCGCCGTCTCTGCACGGGGCTGATTGCAGAGAGCCCCCAGCACTACATGGCTGCAACATTCACAACACATCGAGCACTGCATGCAGGCCGTCTGCACAGACAACCCTGAGTTTGCCGGGCACAAGGCGCACCCCGAGCCCTCTTTGCAATGCCAAAACCCCTCTCGGCTGCCTGCCGCCGCCTCACCAGTGCGATGACGTTCGGGTGGTCCAGCTGCGAGTGTATGCTGATCTCCCGCGCCACCTGGCAGCGGTTGAGCGGGCTCAGCTTGCGCTTCTTGTAGGTCTTGATGGCCAGCGGGGCGCTCGTCTTCTTGCAGAACGCGTACCACACGGTGGACGCGTTGCCCGTGCCGATTTCTTTGACCAGCACAAAGTCCCGACCGCCCTGGTTGAGGGAGGGTGGAGGGTGCAGGGTGCCTGAGGAGGGGTGGTGCGTGCCTGGTGCACCCTCATGCTGCATACTATACACAACACTCTCAGACCGCTGCTGTGCTGCCGGCTGGAGGGGTTGCTGCATCATGCTGTTGTTGCATGCACACTGCACGGCTTCTGTTGTGAGCTGCTGGCAGCTGCCTGCACGCTTTCCAAGTCGGGTGAAAGCAGGGGACTTGGGCATCGATCACACCTCCAAACAACCGTGACACGGCCCACGCGGACTGGCGGCCCCTGCAGCACGTAGCTGTCCCGGTGGCTGCTGCTGTGCACCTGCTCTTACCATTCAGTGCGCAGGCGCATGTTGTAAGGGCACCGCTCTGTCACTGCCAGAACGCGAGTCACCCCTCTGCAAAGCCAAACACAGACATAGCGGAAAGAACACGGATGACATCTTGGCTACAGGCTACAAGCAGCAAAGCTGTCCGTGATACCGATACTGTTCGTATCAGCGACTGGTTGTCAGCACCACCTGCCGCCCATTCGCAAGCGCTGCAGTTTGCTGCGTGATGGTACACTACTGATGTGGCTGGGTTACGGCACTGCTCGGTGTATCTGCGGCAACCATCCTGCTGCCCTGCTAGTGCTGTCATGCATCTGCTGCATGCAGCACAGGGCGCCTGTACACTGAGAAGCGTGCTGCAGGGTGTGCTGCTGAGGGGGAGGCTGACAACTCACGGGAGCAGAAAGTCACATTTAAGAGACTCCGGCACCCACGTGCCCGTTGGATATGGCTCCAAGCCTATTGTTCATGTGACATCATGAAACGCAGCAAGCAAGCAGCCGCTCAGCGTCCAAAGTGGCTGTTACTGGTCCGCTGAAACAGCCACACCACCTGAGGCTGTCAGGTAGATCCTAGTTGGTGCATGCTGATGCTGTGCTGCCGTGGCACAGACGAAGCTTGTCTCTTGGAACAAACACTGCAAAGACAGACACCTGGCAACTGCAGCAGCTGCAGCTGGGGTGGCAGCAGCAGCTGTCAGCTGCACGCACCTCCTTGCTGGTACCCTGCATCGCTTGGGGTTGTCTGCCAGGGGCTTGTTATGCTCCTATACAATGCAATCACGGAAGATCAGGGCAGAGTACCGAAAGGTAACTGATGTGAGCAGAACGCCAGCAGCACGCCAGCTGTAGCAGGGGCATGATGCTGAAGTACCCCATACAGCTCATGCACATACCTCCAACACGCACCCGAATGCCGATGCCGCGGAATAGCTCTCAAAGCGACTGGCAGCTGCGACGCAAGCCATCTTGCCAGGCCCTCCAGCAGCTGGCCACACAACTACACTCCCGCTGACCCCAAATCAGTTCATTTGTTTGTGCAGTTATTGGCTTACTGCTGTCTCTTGCAGAACAAAAAACGCCACTCTCAGGACAGCAACAGCAGTCGTCCGAATAGATTTTGCTCAGCTTCACCCTATTGATTACTTTAGCATTCGTACAAGGTGCTCACATCCAATGCGGGGAGCCAGCCCTTGTTTGCTCGACATGTCATGTTCGCACATGAGACACAAGATCGGAGTGAGGGTTTCACCAGGTGCATACAAGAAGCACGTTACCTACTCAAACTTGCTGCAGTTTCACAAGACGGTATCAAACAGTACACTTGTTCCTGCCTACATGAAGTTGTGAAGGGTGGCAGATATAAGGTTTGTACATTAAGGTACGTAAGCAAAAATACTCAGAACAAGAATGATTTGAAATCGGTGAAGGTCCTGCAGCTGTACTTATGGTGTACTGCTACCCGCTGCATGTCCAAGGCCAGGTGCCAGCTGCAACCGTTCCTCGCTCTGTAACGCTTCTACTGGAATGACATCCACGACTGCTGTATCCAAGTGGTGTAATGGCATGCAGCCTGCAGCATCGCTGCCACATGCAGGAGGCACCCAACAACATGTACAAGCTGCTTCTTCACAACATGGAAAACTTTCCGGTCGATCTATCAGGGTGCATGCATATAAAGCAATAAGCAGCAGCATATGATGTGAACTTTTATTGAGGCTCAAGGCTCGCCACAAAGCACGCCATGTTATCGTCAAGCTGAACAACGGCTTCTGGTCCATTACGTTTGATTGTACCAGAGGGGAAGCGCCGCCAACTTCAACTGTTGCTGGCATCACAGCTGTGATGCAGCCGCTGCATCATGCTCCACGAGCAGCCGCTGGCATCACCGTCATGCTGCGGCAGCTGTGATGCAGCCGCTGCATAGGAGGCTGACGCAAACAGTGGAGGTGTGTGCTGCATGCCCAGCAGGCTCCTGCTGTACGGCATGTGTCTCATGCCTTGACGCATACATAGTGTGGGCCAGCAAGTCCCGCTGCGTGTCACCAACATAAACCTGACATTCAGATGAGCAGAGGCTCTGCCAGAGAGCCTCTCACAAGGGGGATGCTACATGTACAGCAGCGCGCTAAGTGACGTCGGCCACCTTGGCCAAGGCCATGCCATGATGGCGCTCCTCAGCACTGAACCAAAAATATGATCCCGTCAAAGATTCAGTGCTAGCAAGCTCTTGCAAGCACACTATACCATACACCAAGCCTCATACACTGGCCAAACAGTCAGTCGTCAAAGGTCAGCACTCATGCAGGCTACATGGAAAGCAAATTTTAAGGAGTCTCAGTGAGGTGGTATGCAGCAGCACTGTGACCTGGCCGAGAATGCAAAGCAGAGTTACCTGACCTCCCTCATGCAAAGCTGCATCGGCATCTGTAAGCGATGCTGGCTACACCCACTGTAAGGCCTGTCTTCAACACATTGCTGTAACAAGACGCAGCACTGAAACAAGCCTAACAAGCACAGCAGACGCCCCTGAAAGACTACTGATGTGAATTTTTGGGATGTGTGCCACACGCTCAGCCCAGGCTGTGCCACAAGACCAACTTGCGGGGTATACCAAACCACTGGCCTGACCTGAGATCATCTGAGATGGCCTCCTGGCTGATGCCACCGCTACCTGCACCCCACACCAGATGACATAGGTTGTGCAACATTGCTTGGTAGATACAGCGATACCCATGGTTGCAACTAATCAAATTAGGTATTCACTTACATGCAGGATGCAAGCCGATGCTCGTGCATGCACAACCCCTTCAGAGAAGGTGTGCAGGACATACACGAATTTCAGAGAGCAGTGTAGCAACTTCACACTGCAACTACTGATCACCTGCTGATACCCGTGCTGAGTGAAACTTCAGCAGGCCAAACACAAGCAACATCATGCAGGCTGCCCGCACGCAGCTGGTGCAAGCCCCCTACAATGGCATGCATGATGTGCAGTGTACAGACAATGGAGCACTGTCTGGCAGTTTTCCTGTAGCCATGCCACAACTGTGATAGCTGCAGGTGGAGCCTCGCGGTGTAAGGGTCCAAAACCTTCAACTGGTGCAATGGCTGCCACAGCAACCGCCACTTGGCGGGCATGCCGTGCTGGGGCCACAGTAAGGCAGAAGGATGCAGCCAGCTGCAGACATGAGCCTGTACAGCGCAGACCAGCATGCAGCTGTGACACGGGATGGTAAGCACCATTTGTCTTCTCGACTTGGCATTGCATGCATTGGCAGCGTAGGCAACACCCGTAGCAGGCCAACAACAAGGTTGCAACACCTGAACTGCAGGGTTCTGCAGATGCATGACATTCAACACTCTGACCAAGCTACAGCAGCTCACAGTCTGAGCTTCAGTTTTGGGTATACGTGACATATGTGCCTGCAACCTGTTCAGCCAGCAACATGCAGAACACATCAACTGCATCATCATGATGAAATCAAGCACCAACTTGTGCATGGCCATATCATACATCTCACAGATACGTCCGCTGCGTTAATTCACAAGAACCACAGCATTGCTTGCGTTTCACATACAAAACAAGTTAGGCGACGCATCGCCGGCCCCCAGGCTTTGGTCGCACGGCTCTGCATATGCACACGCAATCGACTGCACTAAGCACAGGCGCGGCGCACCCCGACACTCCTCGCCACACAGCCTCCCTGCCGCAGCAGCAGCTGCCACAACACATCCCACACCTGCGGAGCCACTCACCACACAGCTACACAACAACAGCAACGCGGCAAACACAAAACTCACCGCAAGCATGCACGTTCAACATACAACACACTCGCCATATTTGCCACACTCATTCCTTGCAACGTACCACAACAAGCACCCTAACACGCTGCACCAGTGGCCGCCAACACCCCACCCACCCCCTCGCCAGCCAGTGAGCCCACTGCAGCACTGGCGGCAGCGCCAGCACCGGCTGCTGCCGCCTGTGCCAGGCCCTGCACGCCCATGTGGGCCAGAACGTAGTCGTGGTAGTACAGGATGAGGCACATGGGCTGGCCCAGCACGCAGAAGGAGGCCCAAAGATCATGTTGCCCAGCGTGTCGGACTTGAGCCGCTTGCGCAGCATCTCCGTGAGGCTGACGAGCGGCACCTGCCGTCATAACCGTTAACAGACAGGCAGGCAGGCAGGCAGGCAGGCAGGCAGGCAGGCATCAGACGCAGCAGGAGCTAACTGTGAGCAGCCGTCCCAACACCACATACCAGTGAGGCTCACCAGCGGCTGTTGCTGACCATGAAATATATGCTTGGTGGGACACCATCCCACCAAGCATTTACCTCATGGTAGCAACAGCCTGCTGCTCAAGGAACAGGAGAACCTGGCGGCCCTACTGGCAGGCTTGCATCAAGTGGTGCATTGTCCTGCAGTGCTGTTGCTGTGACACGCACTAGGCAGGCAGCAGCAGGCAGCAGTGAAAAGCAGCACGAACAGCCCTGCCCCCGCTGAACGGCAGCAGCAGGTGACGCAACACAGCACCTTGTGGAGACCAGCAGGACCCGGCAGTGTGCGACAGTAAGAAGTTCCAGTTCCAAGCCACAACAGCGGATGCTGTTGACGGTGAGTCACGCTGTTGTTATGTGACAAGAGGCATGACAGCTCGCCTGCAGGAACGTGCTCCACCAGGCCTAGCCTCGCAGCACGCGCAGCAGCGCTGCACCTGCCGCCGCACGGACTAAAGCACACACCATGTTGCAACGCGCATTCACATCCCAGCTCACCTGCAGGAACATGCCCCAGAAGGCCCAACCGCGCAACATGCGCAGCGGCACCGCCACCGCCAGCTCGTGCATCACGGCGCTCAGGAAAAACACCAGCAGCATGGCGGGGAACTTCCCAACGCGCCGCCGCATCAGGGGGAAGAAGATGGTGCGCAGCATCCACTGCGAGGCAGTAGGTCAGCAGCACGCAGACATGATAGACAGGTTGGTTGACGGACGGCAGGATGCAGCAGGCGGAGCGGTCAGAGGCGCCAGCAGGCGATGCTTGTGCTGGAAGCAGATGATGCCCAGCATCCACCAGACAGTGGAGGTACGGTGCAACCAGGTTTGTGACAGCAGGAGGACGCAGGTTCCGGGTTTGCGGGCAAACGCCTTTGTTACCACATGCAGTGCATGGCTGGCTCTGGCAATGGGTGGCGGCGGGCGGCGCGGCATTTCAAAAGCACTGCCTCACTAGCATTGTTCGGTTGTAAGACATAGGTGGGCCATGACAAACCACAGATGCTTGAAAAGTTGAGCATCACACGCCTGGGGCGCTGCCCTCACCTTGTGCACAGGGAGATTCCACAGCCGCCAGTAGTCACCGAGAGTGGCTGCATTCCACCACTCCTGCAAGTAGCACACGGCGCGCAGCAGCGCGTGTCAGCGTAGTCCAGACCCACAACGCTTGCTTTGTGAGAGAGATTCGTTACACGTGGGTCCAGTCACCATCTTAACGCTGGATTTGTGATCCAAACACACCAGCAAGGCCTGACGCAGCAGCAGCTGGCGTGGTGCACCGCAGAGAACAGCTTGCAGCACTTGTTCAGGTGGTGCGCCACGCTCACTAACCTGCTGGGAGATTGCTCCAACCACCGCCCTGCACCCTGCAGGCTCTTCAGGCCAATCATCCATGCACTGCTAGGCAACGGCGCCACGCCCCTCGCATGCTTGGCACAAACCTGAAGCGAACGCGGCATGACACACCCGCACCACAGCCATGCACGCTGAGGCACCACACCGCCCTCACCTTGTAGAACATCCGGTCCCCAAACATCAGCAGCTCCCCCAGGATGTTGAGCCACAGGTGGAACACCAGGTAGAACATAACCAGCCAGTGCGCCACATTTGGCACCGACAGCCGCAGCAGGCGCTCGGTGAAGCGCAGCAGGTTGGTCTCGTGCAGCGGCATCAGGCTGCTCTGCATGAGCGGAAGCAGGAACTGCACCTGCAGGCGTGTGGCCAAACACCAGCAGCATGACTGCACGTCAGCACGCTGTGCTGTGGGCAGCAGCAGGTACCCCAGCTGCGAGCAGTCACACTGGATGCAGCGCGACTCAAGACAGGCAGCAGCAGCCGCTGAGTGGCACGCAGCAGGTTGGCCTCATGCAGGGGAGGGGGGCACGAGGGGATGCAGGGAGTGGAAATGCACTGCACGACGCTAGCAAACAAGAGGCAGCGCCAAGAGCAGTGGCGCAATCCAGACTTGGCCTCATCTGCTCATGCGAGAGACACAGCAATGTTGCAGCAGCACAGCATTGTGCAGCAGCCCACAGGGATCTGTTGCTGCAGCAACGCAAGGCAAGGAGGCAAACACACGCAGCAGCATCAAAGTGCTCAGCAAGGATTAAGGCCAACACTGCAGGTTGAAAGCCAGCGTCAGACACTGCCTCTAATGTATGGACACAGCACAACCATGTACAATGCAGAGTGCCTTCAACCTGACTTGGTATGTGGCACAGAGCACTGAACCCCGCCAACGCCTGTTCACCTGCATGAAGCTCATGAGCAGCAGTGTGCCCAGCAGCAGCAGCACCCAACGCCGCAGCAGCCGCACACGCCTGCGCCTCATCCTCGGGAAGTTGAGCTGGTACGTCAGCGTTGGCGCCAGCATGTAGTACGCCGCATCAGCCAGGCTGAGGTTGTGCGGGTACGTCACAAACCCTGACGCTGAACCTGACTCGCTGCCGGCTTTCGCGTTCTGGGTTTGCAGCTCAGCTGCAAGACCGGACGAGGTGACAAACGCAAAGGGGGTGTCAGGGGTGGCGCCTCCTGATCTTGCTTCCACCGCTGGATTGTCGCATGCTGCTGCTGCTGCTGCTGCTGCTGCTGCTGCTGCGTCGGCAGCTGCTTTGTTGCGTGATTGGCAGCGCAGAGTAGCGTTGCAGTGAGCGTAGGTCCAAAGCTTCATGCACGTCACTATGGACACCATGGTAAGTGTTGATGCTGGCAGCAGTGTGGACTGCAGGGATCAGGTAGCAGTAGCAGACATAACACATGGTGGTCAAAAGCGACATGCACATGCACAGGACCTTGGCAACTAGGATGACGGCAGAGCTAGCAGCAGCGAGAGCTGCAGCAGGGACTAACAGGGCACAGCATGCAGCAGAGCCATACACAGTAAAAAAATCTGGCAGGGCAGTTCATACAGGTGGCAAGACACAGCACACAGAGCAAGACACATCAACGCTGACACATCCAATCGTTGCTGAGCATGCAGCATTCATACCTTGTTCCACAGCACCATGCAGCAAGGCAGCAGCAACGAGGCCCCCACGTTGATAAAGTTGAGCAGGAGCAGCAGCCACTCATGCAGCCCAGCGGCAGCAGCTAGCCGCCGTGACAGTGCTGCAGCAGGGGCGTCCTTTTTGGCTAGCCCAGTCCTCATCTGCAGGGAAGAGGAGACAGCCATGAGCGTGGCAGCAGCAGCAGCAGTGATGATGGCCAGCAACAAGCTGCTGGATTGCCATGCTACAACAGCAGGGCAGGACTAACAGCAGCAGCAGCAGCAGCAGCAGCAGTAATGGAGGTCAACAACAAGCTGCTCAACTGCCGCGCCACAACAGCAAGACAATACAAAGAGCAGCGGCAGCAGCGGCGGCAGCTGCCAGGGCCACGGCATACATCAGCCAGCACGCGGTCTGGCGACGCAACGGCAGCCTCACCAGCGCCTCACGCTGCAGCAGCGACAGGCCCAGCCGCTCTATGCCCAGGGCGGCAACGTAGAACAGGGTGCAGCCCAGCACGGCGCCCCATGTGATGGCGTCATCCGAGCTGTTCATGCCGCGCAGCGCAGCCTGCATGGAGGCGGGGTCCACCTTGACCTTCCAGCCGTACGTGAAGATGTTGGACATGATGAGCCTGCAGGGAGCGGGGCGACAAAGGTAACAAAGGTAACAAGACAAATGTCAAGGCGCCATATGGGGCGACTGAACAGGTGTGACGTGCAGCGCAGTGTTTCAGCGCAGGTGCATGGAGGGTGGGCTGACCATGTGTGAACAGAGTTGGTGCGCTTTGTCTGCAGGGAAGTTTATGCAATATCCTTCAATTGCAGTCATTGACAGCAGACGCGGTGTGTGTGTGGGCAGACGCCTGCGTGAAGGTTGGGAAGACCTGGACCCTCCGCTCGTAATGGTTCATACATGCGAGCCTGCAGGAGAGGTGAGGTATGGTGATGATCATCGTAGGGTGGCCTGAGCAGCAGGCGTAAGTATTTAATAATCTCGCTTGCTGTTGTGGTCAGCCCGCCTTGCCGTGCCCAAAGGCACCACTGAAACAGCACATGCCCCACCACATTCAGTCTGCTGGAAGCCTCTGATGCTGGCTGCTACACCACACCACACGCAGCAACTGCAGGAACACACACAGCACACAGCACACGTGACACTTGCTACCGTGATGCACACCTCTAGTCCTGCCCCACCTGATGCTTGGCCGCCAGCAGCACCACATGCCATCAGTAACATAATGAACTGCAAACAAACACCCCTTACCTTCTGTGCTTTGCCAGCCGTTTGTGCAACACCGCTGGCAGCGCACAGCAACGTGTTGAGCTAGCATCCGCCCCGCACCGCATGACTGCAGTAGGTCAGACGGAAGGTGTCACCTGATGTTGGTTGCCAGCAGCACCACCACTCCCAGGTTCAGCAGCCCCTCATGCCGTGAGATGCGCCAGTCATCTTGCCACGTCAGCACAGAATCTTTGACCACAGTGTGTACTGCCGAAGCACCGTCAAGAGGCTGCCGCCGCGGCCTTGCCCCGACACCTGCCTTGCTTCCTGCTGCTGCTGCCGCTGCTGCTGCTGCCGCCACCGCATCCCCTGCTGCCGCATCCCCTGCTGCTGCTGGTGCTGGGCCTTCAGGGCCTGCAGGTAGGCCTGAGGTCGAACCTTGAGCGGACAAAGGTGTACCGCCTGTTGTACTGTCTGCTGCTGATAGCTGTGGCTGTGTTGCTTCATCCAGGCTGAGGCGGGTTGTCACTTGGGTGTCATCCACTTCGTCATTATCGTCAGCAGTGTCACCACCTACCACCCACCTGCAGGTTGGGCGACGGATTGGGGTTCAAGTATTTCATGTTTGACAAGTTGTTTGGCTGAATGAGCTGTGATTTGCAAACATACAGACGAGAACATACTGCAACATGGCAGAAAGGGTCTGTTGCTTGTAAGGTTGACTCATGCAGCTGAGCTTGGCGACACCCCGTAACATGCCCAGGTACAAAGGCCAGCTGCATGCATAAATAACAGCAGCAGATACACCGCAGCAACATGGCACGTCTCCTCTATGCTTCCAGTAGCCCACTCAACAGTGGTTGTAGCACACCCCACACACCTCCTGCTCGACTGCGTGCGCAGCAACATACGCCGAAGGTGCTGCAGGCTCATGCCTGCCGCCTCAACAGGCCCTCCTGCTGCTGCTGCTGCTGCTGCTGCTGCTGCTGCTGCTGCTGCTGCACATCGCCTGCACTCCCCCCTCCATGGTATGTCGCTGGCCTCCTAAGCTCCACTTTGGGCCCGGCTGCAGCACCCACCGCGCTGTCATCTGCTGTTCCTGCAGCCTTCCTCCCTGCTGCTGCTGCTGCTGCTGCTGCTGGGCCTGCCGGCGGCTTGTGTGCTGCATGCTGCTGGCGCACCCGCAGCATGCTGATGTCACTGTCCATGCTGTCAGCTGGAGACTGCGGCCTGAAACTCAAAACCCTGCCCAGCGAGTACAGCCGCTGCCGAAGACCCAAGCCTCCACCACCATCCTGGTCCGCAGCTGCAGCTGCTGCTGATGCTGCTGCTGCTGTCTTGCCCACCCCGCCCTGCTGCTGCACAGGATCCCCAAGCCACTCTCCGCCCAGGTGGGGTGCGCTCCTGTGGCTGGCCATGTGACCAGGCTCGCCATTGCCGCCCAGCCCTGCATCATGGTGCAAGGTGAACCGCTGCAGGTGCTGCACGTAGAGGCCCGCTGTCTGCAGGGCTCGCACCCACGCCTTGGCTGTCTCAAGGCGATCTGCTGACAGCCGCAGCAGCATCTCCCCGTCTGGGTCGACGACCTGCAGGCACAGCAGTGACGGGTGCGGGGCGCAACGGCACGCTCGCCACATGTCACAGCAGCCAACAGCAGAGCATCCACACGAATGCCCTCACAACCACGCTGCTTGCTCGCTTGCCGCCTGCCATAGGTAGCGGCACAGCATGACTGCAACCAGCTGGTGAGCCAGGCGCTGCTGCGCGATGCTGCAACATGTTGCCTGTGGCTGCTGGTCAGTGCAGCAGTGGCTGCATGTGTGCAGACCAAGCAGGTGGTGTCGCAGAGTGTATCTTTCTGTGACTCTGCGAACACACTTGCAGCAAAAATTGCATGCTTGTACGCACATACATGTGACAGCAGCATGGCATCACCTGGAATATGAACGGGCCTGTGGACCTGACCGGCAACTCCACCTCCACAGTGCAGTCCTGCAAGGCAGCAGCGGCACACCAAACCCATGGAAGCGTTTGACCATGTCTGTGACCGGCTGTCACAAACCTGTAAGCCATTGTGATGGCGCACGCGCAGGTGTTCCTGCTGTTGCGTCTGCTGCCGAACTGCAGCTACACCTACTTCCCTCAGCGCAGCTCTGACCGGCTCCTGAAAATGGAGCTGTACTTATGCCTCCACTGCTACTGTTGCAGGAGCTGCTGCTGTTATGATGCAACTGGTGTGCTGCATGCAAGTTCACAACTAGATCAGCTGCTGCTGCAGGCTCCCTCACCTGCAGCTCCAGGACACCCCTGGGGCCGTACCCCACATCCCTCTCGCTGTTGTAGTACTTGAGCAGCGTTCCTGCAAGCAGTGCAAGGCAGCACGTGACAGCCAGCAAAGGCAGAGCCACAAGCAGCGTTGCAGGCAGGGGCCACATGGTGGCGGTGGCACATGCGACGTGTGGTGTGCAGGCTGCTGAGCCAGGCGACTGGTGAGCGCAGGCGCAGCTGGGAGCATAGGACACTAGTGGAAAAATGACAGCGCCATCCGCACGACACAGCCTGCTTAAAAACGTGCACAAGCAGCAGCAGCAGCAGCAGCAGCAGCAGCTGACGCATGGCGGAGGTAGTCCCAGCGTATGTGTATATACAACAATGTTTACCGCTGAGCACAAAGTATCGCAGCTCCCAGTCTTGTGCAAAGATGCCCTGCTGCCCTGCATCTGGGTTCCATTTGCTCAAGTGCCCGCGCAGATCTGCACCGCCACGCTGTGCCAGGCGCAGCTGTGCTTAGGCAGCGCAGCAATGGGTGACAGGGGCAAAGCACGCAGCAGCAATAGGTGAGAATTTGCTGTTGAAAGGGATGTGCATGTGGCACGCAGTGTCCACAGTGCGACCATGTGGCTTGCATGCGTGCTGCGACCCAAGAACATAAATACACGTAGGAAGTAACATGGACAAGTTGTACAGCGCATGCGTTTGAATTAGTGTGACCATTGAACTGTGTTTGCTGTACAGCACCCCCGGCCTGTGCAAGTGTGCACCCATGTGTTGTACATTGCTCCTGCTCCCTGCTGATCATGTAAGCTTACCGCCTCTAGCAGAGCAGCGTTCTCGTCCCTGAGCTCGTGCAACTCGCGCTGCAATGCTGCTGCGTCGGTAGACATTTCAGCTTCTGCTGCTGCTGTTCCCCTTGGTGCCAGCCCTGCCACTACGTTCCTTCGTGAAGCCAGCTGCTTACATGCAATTGATGTACGATGTTCTTTTTGCAGAACAATGGGCGTTAGCAGCGGGTTGCATGGACACGTTCAAGCAAGGAAACCCATCTCGGACACGAAACGCTTGCAGTCCAGCAACCCTTGGTCTTGGACGTGTCTTCACTGCCTTCGACACGATCTTCGGCATACGGCGCTAGCCAAGGTTATTGACTCAAACAACGGCTCGCATGTAACACGGTGTCACCCCACAGTCACCCTGTACTGCGGGAGCCCTTTTCTCGTGACAGGCCGCAGGATACCATGGTGTAGCAGCAAGCCACCACCCAGCAGAGTGCACAATAACCCTCTCATAAAGCAGGCTACAATACGTTGTGATCACAATGCATATGCTGCAGCTACAGCCTGCCGTACTGCTTGCTGGTCAGCTGCACTGCTTATGTTCACTGGTTGCACAAACGTGTCCACACCACACACTACGCACCACGGACTTGAAATGCAAGCAATGCCACATACAAGAAAGTGGCAAGTTGAAGTTCCTTGCCCAGCTAATGAGCAGCAAACATCACAGCTGCCGAGGCCAGTACGCCAGCCACTTGTCAGCACGGATAAGCCTGCTACCAGGCTAGCTTCATCATCATCATATTACCCATTCAAGCCATAGCATCAGCGCCATCGGCCCCGCGCCCCACCGGGGCGGAAAGAGGACAGGACACTACGTCAAGCCTGCTACCAGGCTAGCTTCAAAGATATGGGTCCAATTCAGCCTCGTCATAGTGTTGATACTCTGCCACATCCCCACCTACTGGTTGCAACACCGTGTCCAGAAATGTCGAGTAAGTTATGTCCAGCATCTGCTGCACTTGCGCTGGCAGCCGCCGTAGGGCAATCACTGGAATTGGCAGCAGCCCTGCGCTCTTTGTCAAATCACATGCAAGCATTGTGTTGTTTGAAACCTGCTGCTTGCTGCCGTTTGAGAGCTGCTGCTTGCTGCCGTCACCACCATCAGCTCTTCTATCATAGACAACATCCGCTTGACCAGCGGAAGGGCCAAGCCCTGACCCACAGTGCTGCTCTTGCCACACCAGGTCCACCCTGTGAGGTTCAAGCTGCATCGCAGTCACATCCCGCACACTTGGCAGCAGCTGCTCTTGATCAACAGGTGTTGTGGCACCCCACACCTTGCAGCCCTGGCGGTTATGCCATGCACAGTGTGGCCACAGCTTCCCTGCTGCTGTGCGATGCAGGAACAGCAGCTCACCATGCCACCCGCGCTGCAGCATGCCAGCATGCACAAACACACCGCTGTCACCTGGTCGCGACAATGCCTGCAGGGGATGGTGTGGCACATTAGTGACACATGACGCCTTTCCTGCAAGCTGGAATGCAATTAAGTAAGTGTCCTTGTCGCCCCAAATGCATTTCCCAACTACCCCTGCTTCTCTGACACCTGGCACTCCACTGCTCGAGTGTGTATTGAGCAGCCACAGCCATTCCAGCACATCATAGTGCGCAACCCTGTCCAGCAGTATTTGTCCTGCCTCTGAAGCCCTAAACCCAGGGTTTGCTTCCCAGGGCACATCCAAACCCAACAGGCTGTACAGCGCTGGCTGCATCCACTGGTTTGTCCAGAAGTCCAGCCACTGCAAGTTGCCAGAAGCAGCAAAAGCTGCAGAGTCGAAGAGGTAGGTAGGGTCTGCCAGAGGCGTGTTGTCACTGTCAAGTAGCAGCACCTGAACATGGACAGTACGCAAAACAGCAGCAGGTGTAGGGGTGACGTGCTTATGCAAGAGGAGGTCTGTTCATATTACGTTGTGAACAGAAGATGAAGCAGAAGATGATTATAATGCACAGCATTTGCACTTTCTGTGTAGATACACGCACATGCATAAGTGCAACACAGCACTGCAGCCTGCTGCCATACATGGTGTCTATTGGTTGCGCTGGCAGCCATACAGCGGCAGCTGTCACAGCTGGCCGCACCTGGTCAAATGATGTCACAAACGCCAGCGCATGCACCTTTGTCTTGAACCCTGTTAGGTGCACAATTGGCTTATGCGGCTTCAGCTCAGTTGCTGCTGCTGCCTCATAGCCATCTATGAGCTTCACTTGTGTGCCTGTCTTAACGGCATGGGCTGTTATCAGCCTCGCAGTGCCCAGGTCAAACTCATGCGATCCATAGTATATTAGTTCTGCTGGTAAACTACAGTTGATGGTTGGATGGCGCAGCAGCTGCAGAAGGATGTATGCATTCAGGAATTGATGCCTGCCCCCAGCAACAATGAGGATGCCCCGCGAGAAGACACCCTGATGCTGCATGTCCCCTGGTATGGTAGTGCCCTTTTTGCCCTTTGCTGACCGAGCTTTGAGTCTGGCCCATCTCGTTGCTGCTGCACCATGCTTAAGTGACTCACGCAGCTCTGCTGCATCTTGCAGCAGCGTCATTGCTGCATCAGTTGTGAAGGCGCCGGCAGCAATGCTGCTGAGCACGCTAAGCATCTGCAGCTGTGTGCGTATCTGTTCCTGCAAATGCCTGGTGGCAACTGCAGCTGCAGTTGTTGTTGCTGCAGTCATCGTAGAAGAGCCCTTGCCATTACTCATGTGCTGCTCTGCGCTGCATGCAGTGGTTTGTTGATGTTCATCCAGGCTGCAGGACCTGCTGTTGGTTGTCCCTGCAGCTGTTGCTGGCGAAGATTGCTGCTGCTCAGCAGGTGATGCGAAGACAACCAATAGCAAAAGACATATATTAATGTATCTCCGCCGCTTGAAGCATTGATAGTGGTGCAGGCAACCCATGTCAGCAACTAGCTGCCTTAACAGGCAGTGATGTGCGCATCAACAGCAGGTAACGGTTGATCGTACAACGCTTGCCAGAACAAAACAGTTGTGTGCACACATGAAGCAGTGAACAGGGACTCGATGTCACTGGCAGGCGGTTGCAGCATGATACTCTGTCGCAAATGCTGTGGCTCGACTTGAAACACGCTCTGCACAATTACGGCGAGACGATTGCTTCCCCCGTCGGACAGCAACACCACACCTAGCTGTGGCACTGCAGGTAACTGCAGTACAGCAGGTGCTCACAGGTGAAGAGCACTTGGCACGGGACGCAGCACAGAACTTCAGCTGCCCATGGTTGAGAATGGCATCAACGATTGTTCGAAGCCAAGCTCTGCACAGCTGTTCAAACTGTTCAAACTTGCTGGGTTGCTGAGAGTGCTGATGTGGCAGCTGTTGCTATAGAACCAACAAGCGCGCCTGTTTGTCTGCCAGCAAAGGTTGAAGTGGGTCCCCGGCTGGCATTTGTGTCAAGCATGCGCTGTGGTTGTCACGGAGTCAGATAATTCTTTCGCCTTTTACTAGAGAATTCTGCGTGTCATCCACTTCAAGGCGCTTCATTAAATATCTTTGAAGGCCACTCAGGCCATATATGTACCAAACCAAGTCATCTTGTGGTCGTCTCGACTATCAATTCATGCTTGTTGATGTGCTGGCATGTTTGATGCCTGCTCAAATGAGTTGCACAAGTGCAACTGCGTTGCAGTGGGTGCACACCGCAGAGCTTACGTGTGGGAGGGTGGCAGGCTGTGTGGCACTCCACTCCTTTGCTGGCACAGGCATGCCTGTTGCAATGCATATGCCAAGTCAGAGGAAACTTATGCGAAGTGCGCTGTAGTTGATGACCCTTGTGAAGAAGAAGAAGCCAATGTATGCCAAGTGCGCTGTAGTTGATGATCCTTGTTTCTGATCAGCAAAGGTTGCTGCACACAACTTTCTCGTGGTTGTCATCATCATCATCATATTACCCATTCAAGCCATAGCATCAGTGCCTTCGGCCCCGCGCCCCACGTGGTTGTGTGATTGATTGGTGTGTCCTTCTCAAATGTTGTGAAGAAAGCAGCAGCAAAAGGCAAGCAAGCAAAGGAATGCCCCACAGCCTACTCCCCCCCCCCCCGTGCATGCAAGCTGTGCCGCAGAGACACAGCGGCTGAAGACTGGCTATCTAGAATAGCAGCACTCTAACACAGCAGCAAAAGGCAAGCAAGCAAGCAGTGTCACCCTACCCCTGCATGCGAGGCTGTGCATGTGAGCAAAGCTGGCTCCACCCACTGTACTGCGCCGCTGGTTGTGCTAATTGACAGAGTAGCTGTGAGAGGACACAGCACTAGCATGCAGTACACTGGCAGCCCACCCAACCCCCTGCATGAAAGTGCATGACTGCTGTGTGCACCCACATCTGTTGGCAGCATGCAACCACACGTGGCTGGGCTAAAAAAGCAACTGGAATTGACGGATTTGTGCGGGTGGTTTTGATCGCCCAAACAATGAAGAAGAAACTGGGTACAATTACAAGAAACCCTCATGAGCCGAACAATGGCTCGCTGGGCTAGTGCCTGAGGCAGGTTCAGTCCTGTATTACTGTAATGTATTGTATTGCATTATGTTAGACCTTGTGACCGCGTAATCTCTTCGTCATCATGGTGCATGCCGGTGTCAACCCTGCTGTTGTCAGACGCAGAGGTACTGCCAGCTGAGCTGCTGCAGCTAGCGGCTAGCGGGTGTGGCAGGGCGATGGACGCTCGCTGCACAGCAAGTTACCAACCGCGGAACGTCATCATCATCATCATCATCATATTACCCATTCAAGCCATAGCATCAGCGCCATCGGCCCCGCGCCCCACCGGGGCGGAAAGAGGAGGGAGCACTGCTCCAGAATGTTTGCATGCATTGCGCACATCCCAAGACTTGACAAGAAAAGCAGCAATACACGGTGACACCATCAGACATCTTCCAGAACTGCCCCAAATATCATCAGATACAAAACGCAACACCTTGATTGACGAATCAGCCATGGACAAAACGCTGCGCAACTTTTCAGCGCAACCAGGCAGGGATCTGATCTCAGCAAACATATCATCCCTCTGAGCAGAAGTAGCAGGGCAATCAAACATGAAGTGTGACAAAGACTCAACTTCTGCACCACAACAAGGACATCCTGAAGTGGAGTTAGCTCTGCGACCGCCAAACTGACTAGTACGCTCATGTACACACAGACAACCCATACGAACACGCAACAGCAATTCAATACCACGTGGAATTGCCACTGAACGCAAGTACGGCCTAGGCCTCCTGAAACCCATAGCATCAACATGAGAGGGATGCACATGAGCCACATACCGACTCAGAGTGGAGTGTTCCAACGTTTCACATGCAATCCTTTCAGCATGTAGTGTCTTGACCTGCTTGTTGACATGGCTCTTGCACGCACTGGCTTTGCCTTCCGCGGTCACAACATTCACACCATACTTGCACAGCAGGCTCTGCACATACTTGTGCCACGGTGTCACCGCCACAGCACCACTAGGACGTGTGCTGGAACGTGTGCGGACGTGTGCGGAACGTGTGCTGGCTGCACTGCTGGTGAAAAGCGCTGCCAGGCTTGTAAGACAACGAGTTGTATATGCGGCTCCTGGGCTTCAGGGAAATGCGCAGCAGTCCGCTGCAGCTGCGTACCGCACAAGCATTGCCAGACCAGAAGACCCCACCAAAGTTCTCCTGTGGTGCTCTGCGTGGGCTGCCATGCAGGCACGCTTGTACATGCTGACCTTGCATGTTGCCGATGACGCAACGATCAGCCGCTGGGTGCAGTGCAGCATGGCACCCATGCATGAGAGGGTGGGGGGCAGCCGACTATTGCACTGATACACTAAACACGGATATGCCAGTGGAGTGTAAAAGAACGGATATAACGGCTCCTGGGCTCCAGTGGAGTGTGTGTTGCCTGGGAGGGCATGCTGTATCTCCAGCAACTCATGAAGTGCAGCAGCAACAAGTTCGTGGGCTTTACGTGACGTCATCATCAGCAACCTCACTTTCAACATTCCAGCCAAAGCATAACCGCCATTGGACCCATGCCCCACAGGAGTGGAAGGAAGGGCAGCACTGCTAGCGACTCTTTGCCGCATGGAACAGGACACAGCACTGCATGCATGCAAATGAGTGCCCCACAGCCCAGCACCCTCCTACACGTTTCAGTCTGGCTATTTGGACCGGACCTACCATGCATGGGTTCAGCGCGGGTGACATCCTGGACTGGAGTACAAGACCAGCGGCAAGCATGGGGTGTAGGTGGCGCCGGCCCACCTCACACTGTGCTTGTCCGCTGAACTTCTGCTTGCTTCAGGTAATTTTTTGGGGGGTGTTCAAGGGCGTGCGTGCGTTGCTTCTACCTATGCTTCCTGACGTGGACGGGCTGGCGCCCCAGAAGCGGCTCCCTTGGCCTCAACTTGCTTCATGTTCATCAGTACCATGGCGCAGTACAGTGGGTGGAGCCAGCTTTGCTTACATGCACAGCCTCGCATGCAGAGGTGGGGAGACACTGCTTGCTTGCTTGCTTTTTTTGCTGCTGTGTTGAAGTGCTGCTTCTTTTGACATGAGATGAATGGGCAAAACACCAATCTGTATGATACATATGCTTGCAGTTGTACACCGTGCTTGAATTCAATGAACAGTTAATGCAGGCAGAGCTCAACCTGTGCTCAAAATGCGCAGCCATGTCAACATCACAATGCTCTCTAAAGCTGCATCAGAGCAGTGGATCAGCTGGGATGTGGTGTGCTGTGTAACGAGTAAAACGTGAATTACGATTACCGCAAGCATGCCTGGAACTGCCGTGAAACCTACCAATCTGCACACGCACTCTCGCCGGTGGTGCTGCTGCTTATGGATGTTGCTCCAGTGCTGTTCGCTCCAGTGCTGTTTGCTGCCGTTCGTCATCAGCATTCTGCTGTGCATGAGATTTTGCCGCCTTTCAACGCACCCACTGCACGATAAGCATTCTTGTCCTGGTTGCTTGGGTTGTGTGTGAGCAGCTTGGTCCGGTGACTGACACCAGCTGCTGCTGCTGTTGCTGCTGCTGCTGCTGCTGCTGCTGCTGCTGCTACTGCTGCTTTTGATGCACCAACTGCCTCTTACATAACAGCAAGCACAGATTTGTGTGATTACAGGCATGATAAGTAATAATGTCGGACATCTGTAACCCGTGTAACCCGTGTGTGCATCAAACCGGTCAACAAAGCACGAGGCAGCAGCACCCGCAAGGACAGCAAGGAAGCACAGCAGGCTTACTGATGCAGCGCCTTGGGTAACATCACTTTTGATTGATACAATTTGAATATGTATGGGATACCCAGGTACAACGCGACGGCAGGCACCCCTGAGAGCAGCGAGGGTCTAGGGCTCAGCAGCCAATAGCAGAACTCCAAAGCGTTCGGCAACATCGGTATCGGCCTCTCAGTTTGTCAGGCCACTGACAGGAAAAAAGCCACTATGGCGGCCCCTCTCCAGGTGAGGCCTGGTGCCGGCTTTGGAATAGCTTTGCGCGATGTTCGGTGCTAACTCCTTCTGCTCTGCTTCTTTCGTACCTACAGTCAGTGCAGACCTTTGGTCGCAAGGTGAGGAAACATATTGTAGCGCTGCGCGGCACATGCAGCAGCGTGGTCCGAGTAATGCTCGGCCCACCATCGAGCCTCTGCTCACAGTACGTGTTTGATGCTGCAGAAGACAGCAGTGGCTGTGGCCTACGCCAAGCCTGGCAAGGGTCTGGTTAAGCTCAATGGTGAGCCCCTGATCGGGTGGCACAGTGGGGTTGTCAACAGCAGCAAGCAGCAGCCAGCCACTTCCAGCAAAGGTTCCACACGCCAGGGCCAGATAGGCGATGCGCAGTGAAAACGTGGATCATTTGCAGAGCTGGATCCAGAAGCAGGCAAGCAGCAGCAGCTGTGGAGCAGCAGAAAACTGGTGCAGCAGCTATGGAGGCAGCAGAGCATCGACAATGCTACAGAGCAGGAAGCTGGAGTTTGGAAACAAGGCAACAGCAGCAGGCTGACTGCAGAAGGGCATCTTCTGCACTTAACCAAGCTGTACTGCCCGCAGCTCGGCAGCAACAATTCGGCTTCTTGCGAATGGCGTTTGAGCTGTTATGACGATGGCAGCGTTTTTGTTTTTGCTGCAGCTGCAGCAGCAGCAGCAGCACTGGAGCCAGCATGGCAGACAGCGGCGACAGCAACAGCAGCTGCAAGATACTCGGGCAAAAAGGCATAAGCAGCTGGCTATCATCAACCTGACAGCTGCCTTCCTGCAGGTGCAGCAGGCCCAACATGGCGCACACATGCAACAGCCTGGCGATTTGTGGCAGTCGCCAGCCAACAGCAGCCTCAACTGCAACACACGTCACACAGGCAGCCGCAGCTGCCTTCCTTCCATGCCCATCTTCCCATCACCGGCGGCTCTGCTGCACCCTCACTGTCCTGTGTGGATTGTTTGCATCCTTGTTGTCCTTATCACAGGTATTCCCCTTGAGCTGATCAAGCCTGAGGCCCTTGGCCACAAGGTGTTTGAGCCCCTGCTGCTGCTGGGCAAGCAGCGTTGGGGCTTCCTGGACATCAGGCTGCGCGTGAAGGGCGGTGGCCACGTCAGCCAGATCTACGGTGAGTCTTCACGTGTTCCATGTTACATGTCACAACATGCTAATGTTTGTCAGTTGCTGTGTGTTGGTGCACTTTGCGTGTAGCGGGCAATGGGCTGAACGTTGGCATCACGTAGTTGGGCAGCTTTAAAGTGTCAGCTTGAAGTGTGGCGATGGCCAGCAACACTGTGGAGGCCTGCGGGTACGACCACGTTGCAAGCAGATGACGGGTCAGCAGCTGTGGCAGCGGCTGTGCTGGCCAGGAGTTGTCCGCAACTGCAGCTGTCATTCTGGGCCCAGCTACAGCAGCAGCAGCAGCAGCAGCAGCAGCAGGTGCAGTATGGCAGCTGGCGAAGCATGCCGGGAAGGCTCCTGACGTGCAGCTGCTGCAGGAGCGTCGTACTGATTATTTCAGCGGCAGCAACCGCAGCGCATGCAGGATGTTGCTGGAGGTTGTTACAGGCTGGCAGGATGCCAACAGCACGAGCAGTCACCACAGCAGCAGCAGCAGCAGAAAGCACGACTGCACCCGCAGCGTGCAGCAGATCGTGGTGTGCCCCGCAGAAGCGGCTCTGCTGCTGCAGCTCAGCATCAGGCTCAGTGATGACCTCAGCACATGTGGCTGCACGACAGGCAGATCCACCGCTGGCTGACTGCACATGCGCAGCTGGACAGGAACAGACTGGGACGTGCCGCTGGGGTACCCCCTTATGGTGGCGGCAGCAGCAGCAGTAGCCGTTGATCGCTTGCCAGCAGCTGTACAGCTGAGTCAAGGCGGCCTGTAGTGCGCAGCGCTCGGGTTGGTGCAGGTGGTGTAGCTTTGGCGCCTTGTGACTGTGGACATGCCTGTTGGTTGCGGGCGTGTGGGCATGCCTGTTGGTTGGGTATGCGTGGAATTGGCTGCAGACTTGTGGCGTGTGGTTGATGCAGACGCTCCTGTTCACTCGAGTTTGCACCGTTGTCCGACATTTATGATGTTTGGTAGCCGCGTGCTGCTGGCTGTAAACGACAGCCTTGCGCTCAAGCCACCAGCAGGGCCATGCGGCCAAAGTCGCGCCAAAACCGTCAGCACCACCATGTGTGATGCACAACACCCTGCTCATGTTTGCTAGATGTGGTGCTGCCTGTTTGGGCTGTCTGCGGTGTCGGCAGGCCATAGGCAAGGCCTTCTTGAACTGGCACAACACCCTGTCTGTTGCGCGCCCGACCTGCTTCTGTGTTCACTTGTCTCACGCTCTGTGCCGCAGCTCTGCGCTGGCCTGCTACCCAGCATGTATTGGCACCTTCATCCGCTCCGCATCTTGGCATAACAATGACGTGTCGGCTGCCTGTCCTGCAGCTCTGCGCCAGGCCATCAGCAAGGCCATCATCGCCTACTACCAGAAGTACGTGGATGAGCAGAGCAAGGTGCAGATCAAGGAGACCCTGCTGCAGTACGACCGCACACTGCTGGTGGCTGACCCACGCCGCTGCGAGCCCAAGAAGTGAGCTGATGTGTTGATGTACTGTCTTGCTGTGTCGCTCTCTTGGTGTCGCAGTTGCACCTGCTGCCTTGCCCTGGACCGTTTCTCAGTGCTGCTGGCCGCGTTTGCCGCTGCGAGCTTGAGAGGGGAAGTGCGACAGCTGCTGTCGCTCAGGGGTGTTGCCTGTGCTGACTTGCTGCAAGTTCTTTTGCTTGTTCGTGTCGCTCTGATTGTCTGTTGCAGCATGTGTTGCTGCGCAAATGCCTCTACGCCGCATTTGCACTTCTCCGCTGCCGCTTGCACTGACACTGTTGTTGCGCCTGCCTCTGCTCCTGCTGCTTGCAGGTTCGGTGGTCGTGGCGCCCGTGCAAGGTTCCAGAAGTCTTACCGTTAAGCTGTGGCAGCTATCCAGCTGGATTGCAGCATGCTGCTGCTGCTTGTGGAAGGCAGTCAGCAGCCGGGGATAGACCAGCGCTGCTGCTGCAGCTGCAGCCGCTGACTCTGCCGCGGCAGTCCTCCAGCGCCAGCCATCCGCTGTGTTTGTTAGTCAAGTAAAGGGCGCAGCTCTGTAGCAGCAGCTGCGTGTTGGGTGCTCGTGTTGTGCTGGGCTGTTGCTGTCGTGCATGTAACTCGACCTGAGATGTTGTTGGTCAAATCAAAATGCAACTTGGCGCTATACACACCCCAATATCACAAATAGACAGAGCCACCACACAGCTGCCCATAAATCACTGGGAGCAGTCGCTAAAAGCAGCCTCAGAGTTGATGCGGTCAGCGTGTTGGTAGGCCGTACAGTGCTGCCATGCAACTTTCGGCAGTCGGACGGGGGAGGCACTGCTGTGGAATGGGACGTCTGGCGGCAGTGTTCAAGGTTGGACCTGTTCCTGTTCAACCAAGGGGAGTATATATATAAGATTATATACTCCCCCTGGTTCAACGCGCAGCAACGTCACGTCACGCATGACGGTCGTGCAGCAACAAACACAAACGCCGCAAGCAGCGCCCAGCGGCACTATCAACGTACAGATACCATGATAAGCATCCCGCCCGTGTTGCGTGCCGCACATGTGGCAGTCACCAGCTCCGGGGTCACCGCCGTTTGAGGGCTCCGCTGGGCGGCTGGCGTGGACTCCGGCTAGTTGAGTCGCGAACCAGATCAGAGCAGCCGTGCATGCCGCATGTGTCGTTACATGCGGCAACTCACTAATTTGCGCGCACCGGTGCAGTAACAGTGCGTAAGCGATGCAATGATGCAGGGTAGCGGCCTGCCGGCCACGTCATCATAATTTCGCCTCTGTCCGGCAAACCATGCGCGTGCTTTTTTGCCTGCATTGAAGCAATCCAGCAGGGCAACTCTGTACAGCTGTTTAGCAGCTGTTGTCAAAGAACGGATTTAAATGGCTGCTGGACTCCAGATACATGCTCAAGGCATACCTGCAAAGCAATGCTGCACCAGGAGCGGCCCCTCAAGCTCTCCTGCAGGACCAGCTGGTGGTTCGAGTGTGCTGCCATGCAGGCAAGCTGGCCGGCATCAAAGCATCACCACGCATCTGTACCACAAACCAGTGCGATAATGTGACATGTGTGAAGGACACGGCACTGCATGCATGCAAATGCAAATCTGTACATGCACAACGGGTGCTGCAGAAGAGCCTAAATGTACATTGTACAGTGTGCTCACATTCAAAGGAAGCGCCTGCTATATGCCTACATGCTGACATTTGAATAAGATGTGAGCACGTCAAAGCTGCAGCAACTGCAGCACTTGACCATGCAACGCCAGGTCGGTCACAGCCCTCGGGGGTGGTCATACCACCACCCACAACTGCCTGTGCATGCCAGTACTGAGCCAGCCCCCACATGTTTTCAAAACCCCGCTGCGGTACAACCATGCAACATAATGATGGGAGAGATCTGCTTGACAGTCTCCAATGCCCTCTCAACAGGCCACATGCGTACACAGCCCACACATGGTCAGGCAGCAGCACACTCGTCAACGTCGGAAGGAAAAGGGTGTACAGCGCCGCCAGGAGCACAACTGACTGGCTGCCTGCAAGCAGCGCTCAAATCTTGTTCACCTTCCAGCGGCAGACTGGACACATACATACTGAGAGCCCGACCGGAAACTGTGCATCAGCAACTGAATGTTGCGCAAAGCGCCACTCAACATGTCCAATATGGCAGCAGAACACTGCCACTACAGCTACACAGGTCTCAGGCCCAGGCCCAGACCCCCTTGATCTGACTGCTGCTGATGATGATGATGACGATGCTCTGCCTCGCCACGCTGCTGCACCACCCCCAGCTTGCTGAACACCCCATGCTTTGTGGCAACCCCCTGCATGCTATGCATGCCCAGTAAGCTCCCAAACCTGCTGCGCTGCCGCTGGTGCTGCCGCTGCCTCACGACGCCCTGCAACCGCTGCACCTCAGCCGCAATGATGCGCGCCAGAATGTGGGGGGTGTAATGCCGCTGTATGTGTGTGCGCGCTGCTGCCCCTTTAGCTGCTGCTTCATCCGGGTTACTGCAAGGAGCACGGCAGCAGCCAGGCAGAGGCAACGTCCTGTCATCTTTCATGACCCTGGTTTTGTGGGACGCAGCACCTTTGTTACCTAGCCGGGAAAGAACTCAGCCTGGCTATATGGCATGCGGCAGTAGCTATGCCAGGGATGAGTCAGGGAGGGTTGTGCCGACTGCCGCCCGTCACATGCCTGAAATAAAGTGGGCGACCCTCTCACCACACCTGCTGAAGACAGAGCCAAAATCACACCCGCACAACCCTTGCTCACTTGTAGACATGCAGCAGCAGCTGCGTCAGGTGTTTGACTGATGGCTGCGCCCACTGCTGCCCAATGAACGCCTGGAAGAAGTTGGGGTCGCCGTCTGAGCGCACCTCCGACAGCCCGTCTATGGCCAGCGGGTAGGCGATGCGGTCATTCATGAAAGCAGTGGGGCCAGACCTGTGTGGCGGGTCCGTATGCATAATGCACAAGGTTCAATAGCTGCTGCATGACAGGCGATGGCCAAAGGGCGGGTGCTGCGGCAGCTGACAGCACTGTTGGCCGCAGTCAGAGCTGGACAGGCAGGGGCGTGAGCAGGAGGCTGGCTGAAGCTGGCTGTGGCAGAGCAGTGGATGCACCAGCGTGAGCCAGAGGCGCCAGAACGGCATGCCGTCCAGCTCGCGGTCGTGCCAGGCATGCAAAGACAGCCCCAATGCCGCCGGCTCGTACCACGACCACAGCACGACACATACCCTTGAAACAGCAGCATCGTGGCAAGCAGCCACGCACCAGGTGGTGGTGATCACACGTAGCTGCACACACTCGCATCGGCACTGCCTCCACAGCTGCTGCAGCCGGGCCCAGGCCCCGCGTTGCATCAACGGCACAAGCACCGCCGCTGCCCCATCGCCCACCATGGATTCCACCGCGGGCCACCAGCACTCATCCGCAGGCGTGGCTGCAGCTCACCAGTTTGTGGTGATGACAGGCAGGCCCATCGCCATCGCCTCAAGCTGCGGCCTCCCCCAGCCTTCGCCGTGCGTCGGTATCACGAGCGCATCCACGGACCTGTACACGCGCACGTAGTCTTCCTCGGAAAGGCGCCGTGCAGACGTGTAGATGCGCGGGAGGCTCGACGTGGCTTGCGCATCGTCCAGGTTGTGCAGCGAGGCCGCATAGCTGCGCACCTTTCGGTCAAAGTCCTGCAGGACGCGGATAACCAGCACAGGTGGCACACCATATGGTTGTGTCCGTGTCGAAGAGGCAGCGCCAACAAAAGGTTGGGGTGTTGGACCGGCACGTCCTTTGCGCAGCGCAGCTGTGCCCCTGGTCAGCAAAACCTGCAAACCAATGCAGCGCAGAGGTGCAGCTGTGCATGCCGTGGTCGAGCATTCCAAAGGGCAATAGGCAGCGCCAGCCGCAACAGCACCGTTACAGCACAACGTCATGTGTACTTGTGCGCAGCGCCGTGCTGTTTGGGGTCCCAACAAAATGTAGACAAGCGTCAGCCAGACACAGCTCACCTTTGCGCAGGGAACATCCCGGCATCACTCGTGTCAGCCAGGGTTTCCATGTCAGTTGCTGCTTCAGCACACAACCACCTTCACAGCAGCCACTCTGAACTGCTCACCGCGCCGCTCGACGAACCAAGGCCGCGCTAGGTTTGCAGCACTGTAGGGTCTGACAGCTGGAGCATGCAGCCTGCATCACAACAGCTTGACGCTGGCTGCTGCAGCATGTTGCCTGCTGGCCACTGTGCAGCTCCCCACACACACAGCCCGGCCAGGACCCACTGCACTGCCACCCGCCGCACTCGGTGTAGAAAAAGTTGAACTTCCCCGCACTCCTGTGCACACAGCAGGGGTCGAACCCCCGCCGCAAGCGCACAGTCGCCAACGGTCCCCATCCGGACCACCGAGCTGCCACGCAGCCACACTCAGCACCGCATGCCGTTGACGCGGCTCAACGCACGCGGCTGCCGGCAGCAGCCAGCACACCCCAGCCGGCAAGCTCGGCGCAGGTCGCTCACCGTGCCGCTCTGCATGAAGGGCCTTGCCAGTATCCACAGCACGACAGGCTCGGACGGCTTAAAGGCCGCGGTGAAGCCCGCGACCAGCTCCTTCCAGCCCTTGCGGGCCTCCCACTTGAACACCGCCAGGAACACTGCGGCAGCAGCGGCGGGGTGCAGAAGGCGAAGCAGGCTTGAACAAAGTGTCTCGACATCCTGATGGGCAGTGAATCGTGGCATTGAGGGGAGGGGGCAGAGCAAGAAGGAGCGTGCTGCGATTGCCACGGCTGAAGCCTTGTGGGAGGTCCTGCCAGGCCGTGCGCGCTGCCGTTTGAACACAGCTATGAAAGCTGCAGTGCGGCATGAATTCCACCCCGAGTCATGCCTTGGATCAGGCGCAGCGAGCTCACAGGATGGCCGGGGCCATGCAGACGCATTGTTGGCAGCTGAGGGCTTGAATGCTGGGCGTGCTGGAGGAGAAGTGCGTTGACTTGCCCTTGCTGACGCGTACACATAGACGGTACGCCCCAGCACACTCTCCAGCAGGCCTTTTGAGATCGCAGGTGTACACAGGCAGCTTGCACCACACCACCCATGCCATAGGCAGCTGGAAAATGAGGCCTGCGGGTGGCATGTCCCGAGCCATGCCAGCTCAGTGCACTCTGACCAGCCCCATCTGCAGGCATCGCACAACGTGCTGATGCTTGGATCACTGGACTTGAACCTCGACACTTTGAGCACCACTAACACGTCCCCGGCGACTCACCGTACGGCTTCCTCCCCGTCGCCGGCAGCTTGCCGCGCAGTGGGTTGGCCGCCGGCAGGGTTGCGTTGGGGCCTGAGGCTGGCCCGGTGGCCTGCACCAGGCCCAGGCTGCTGAGGCTGACGGCGCGGTGCCGGGCGGGATCCCACAGCCCGGTGTCGATGGCTTCCGGCACGACGCGGATCTTGGCTGGATCCACACCTGCAGCGACAGGGACTCAAGTAAGCAGACAAGCCTGCTGATGCAGCTTGGTACCAAGGGCACAGCAAGCCTTGCACCCAGATGGGCTGTGCGATGCTGCAGAAGAGTGTCGCCTGGCCACTGGCTCATGAAACTACTGATGCGCAGGGACATTTGGCCGCTGAGCAGGTTGGGGCCGAGCTGTGCGCAGCTTGGTGTCTGAACAAGGCGCCTCCCAGCACCATCATTTTCGCCTAAACAAGCCACAGCAGCAATGCCATCTTTCTGTTGAAGCAGCAGGTGTCTGACAAGCATAGCTAGCCCAGTGCACACACCAGCACTTCTGAAGCACACCCCAGCACAAGTGCTGCACGCACCTGCTGCGGTGAAGGTCTCCTTGTTGAACTGAGTGGGAACCCACACCTGCACACGGCACAGCAGCGCAGGCAGCGCGTGTGAGGCAGCTGTCGCACAGCCGCATGCACGCACTGCTGGCACTTAACACCCAGCATGAAACTACATATGTGTGTATCCATGGCGTTTGTATATTATCATTCCTTCACATGCTTGGGGGCCGTCAGCTGCTCACCACCAAGTGCAGGGGCACACCATGCACAAGCTGTTCAGCCTTCAGACAACTTAACTACTGTGATTTGTGCAGCAACAGCCAGCACGCATACAAACAAGGCCGTCCTCTGGCTGAATTAGATGTCATAACATGTTATGGCATGTTATGTAACATGAACTTGTCACCTCATCCATGGCCTTCACATGGTCTGCCAGGTGAGCCGGCAGCCCAGCCGTCTCAAACATGGTGCGCGCAACAGTGTAGGCTGTCTGCACAGGGCGACGACAAGTTATCAGTGGAGCCAGCAGAGCAGGAGCAGCAGCAGCAGCAGCAGCAGCAACAGCCACAACATACCACAACGCTACAGCCAGCTCAAGTTGCAGACACGTTGCAGACACGAAAGCACAGGAGCAGGTGAATCAACTCGGCTGTGGGCCTCCTCAAGTGATTCACGCATACGCACCACGCATACCCAACACAAGGGACCCTGCTTCCTCGCCTCTTCCCCTGCTAGATTGCAGAGCTGCTGCTTTGTACAAACAGTAACGCACATGCCGTGCCACGGATGTGCTGGCTGCACGGCATCATTGGAGTTGACGGTGCATGCAGACAGCAGCAGCAGCAGCAGCGACCTTGCTCACCCTGTTGAGGCTGAGGGGACACGGGCAGCCAGGCATGTTTGAAGGCATCTCACCGGCACGACGCCAGCAGTCAAACCTGCAGCAGCAGCAGCAGCAGCAGCAGCAGTAGCAGCATTGAGACACACCAGGCAACCCACAGAGCACAAAGGAAAGCTGCCCCAAAACGACAAGCTCTGGAAGGCACCCAGCAGTGCCAGCAAAGCAGCAACCAGGACTGGCGCAGCTTGCCTGCTGTTGCAGCACACATACAACACATGGACTACACAGACGTTGCAGCAGCAGAACACCACACCACGCTCAACCCACCAGTTGTGGCAGACTGCAATGGTTTTGCGCGTGTCGTGCATGTCAGCTAGCCGCTGCAGCTGGGTCTCCTTCTGAGCAGGGAACAGCAAGTTCACCCACTCATCTGCAACCTGCAGCAACACAAGCAGCAGCATGAACACATGGGTTGCACACAACAACATGTCTTCAACTCTGATGTCAAGCCACACGAGTAATTGGGTGAGCCCTTGTAGATGCAGCAGCAGCAGCAGCAGCAGCCGCACAACGCCATGCAGCGGCAGCCAGCATCTGCTGGAACTGTTCCAGTTCTAGCTTGCACTTTCCTGGCATGTCTGCTGCTGTCCCATTTCCAAACCAGGACACGCTGAACAGCGCGACTGCAAAGGCATGACGCACATGCGCCCCTGCATGCGCACAAGCAGCCATTGGGCGCTGCTGTGTGTTGATGGATGGTGGCAGTCCTGTTTCGATGTGCCAGTGGCTGCTTCACCTGCCGCCGCCCCAGTGCTGCTCTGCTGCAGCAAGCACTCATCCGTCGCGCTCACCTGCTGCGGGTGCTGCCTGTGTGCGAGCATGTTGCGTGTTGCTGGGCTGAAAGACCTGAGCACTTGCTGGTCAAAGGCGTCGCCCGAATGCGTTATATATATGTCTGCAGCAGGTGCGCATCAGACAGCAAGGATGCTTGGCCAGGGGTAGGGTGCGGCACATGATGTCGACACAGCAGGCAGGGTTGCGCCAGCATCTGGAGCATCACTGCACACAGCTTCCAAGCTATGCACTGCACGAAATGCACACCCTGGGGTCAAGTCCGGTTGTTCTACAGCTGCTGCCTGACTGCCATTGATGCTGCTGCTGCTGCTGCTGCTGCTGCTGCTGCAAATCCTGACCGTCTGCCCTCAGCCGGCGTGTTGCGATGAGTGACTCAACCATCATGATGGCCTCAGCACCAAGGCCTGCAGCATATGCACAGCACGGCACAGCACAGCACAGGCCCATTGCCACAGACTGCAGCCCACAACAGAGAGCTGCAATGCACAGCAGCATGCACAGCTCCGCTCTGCGATGCAATTGCCTTGCAGGCAATGCTCTGGAGTCCTTATGCGGCAGAGCTGCAGCAAGGAAAATGAGTGAATGCATGCATAGCGGCATACCACGCAGCTCGGCACACCACTGGATGCACGTCGCTCATGATGCGGCCTGCCTGCCGTGACTCCACAAGCACCATGATACAGCCGCACGACCAACGTGCAACATGCATGCTGCTGCCAGGGTATGCAAAACTGCGTTGCTGCGCTGTTCACTGCACACGCGCCTGCCACTTGCGTGACGTACCTGACTCCGCCACGAATGGAGCATGCCACCACAGGGGGAACTCCAGGCTCCTAGGCAGCGCGCCTGCATGCAGCCCTGCTGCGTTTGCTGCTGCTGTAGTGTAAGGCAGCTGTATCTTGTGCTGCGTCGCTTTCATGCCGTGCGCTAGCCACACCAACGCCAGCGCAGACGTCAGCGCTGCTGCCATAATGAGCATCTGCAGGATGCCCAGCTGCCTCCTGCCGGACAACAAGCGCCGTGGCATGTGGCCAGCAAACAGAGTTGGACGCCGCATGGCTGCAACTTGCTGCACCTGATGGCCGCTGCAACAGCCAGCACGACTGCTGTCGCGCTGTGCCTGCTGATGCTGCCTGTGTGGCTAATGGTGTGGTGTGTTGCTGTGTTGAGGATCGAGAAAGGCCAATGTACGATCCATGGATGATCACCAACGACTGCTGCTGGACAAGCAGCAGGATATCAGCTACCACGTACAGCTGAGCTGTCTTTCAGCAGCTTGCAGGTTAGAGTTTAAATTTGCAAATCAGATTGTATTAACCAAGCGATCGCCAACACAGAGAGCAGACTGTGGATTCAATGGTGCTTGCCCAAGTGAGCGACCGGTGATGCGCACAGGATCAACCGTTGCACGATATGACGCCTTCTGGGTAGCCAGCGCAGCCAAAGCCGGCAGACTGTTCAGTTTTTAAAGTGACAGTTGTCAAAGCACTCTAACAACCCTAGGCCTCTTCATATCAGTGTTGCTGGCAGCAGGAGCATGTGTGGTAGTGCACAGCACGCTCAACATCCGCACTCAACACAGTGACCCGCTGGTTGCCCTGCTTACCACCCCCCCCCCCCCCCCTTGCTCCATGCTGTTGGTTGGCCGTCTGTAAAATGCCAGCTGTCACCCTGACTCAGCAGGGCGCTGTACATACATTTGAGGACTCTGCCTACAGGCCTCCTGGTGTGACAGGGCCGAGCTGCCTGCTTGCTGGCTCTGGTTGTACAGCACCCCGTGACCTGTGGAGGCATGCATGTGCGCTGCCCATCGCATCGCGTACCGTACAGCAACATCAACAGCAGGTGCTGTCCAGTACGCATCTCGCCCTTGCTGTCAGCTGGACTTGCAGGCTCGCCATGTGTGTGGTACACACGACCTAGAGCATCATCAAGCATGGCGAGCCTGGCCGCATATCTGAACACGGTTTTAAGACTCTGGAAAGCCAGGGGTGGCGGCCGCCCACCTGAGTCCTGAGTTTACACGCACAGCATATGGTTACCTGTGGACAAACACTAATTCAGCCACCATCCAACTATAGTTACCAAGTTACCAAAGTAGGGCCACTGGCCTATCCACTAAGGAGCCAAACAAGGCTCATGGGGTCTAAAATGTCTCTCCACAACCAAAGGGGAAAGGGAGGCAGAGCATGCACAAGCAGCCAACATACAGTATAGCCTAGCAATAAATTCATGCGAAAGGGCACAATATCTGGTAGCAGCACAGGTGGCACGGTGAACCACGCAACAAACCAGGGTGGGGGTTGTGGCCCTCCTCTGTGGGGGCAGCATACTCCTCAAACAACAGCACATTAAAGAAACAATATGGATGTCAGCATGGCCCAGGTGGCATCAAATTGCATCATTATGCGCAAAATCCGCAAGGTCCATAGGCAACCTTGTCTCAAGTGGCAAATCAGTGAAATCTCAAATGAACTCAACCTGCTGACAAAGGCAGCACTACAAGCACAAAGGCAAGATGGTTACTGAACGATGCTATGACATCACATAAACGTAACACTCGCCAGGGCAGCAACAAGCGTCGGCACACTATTGCAGACAGACTTCTAGAAAGGTGCACAGTCGTGGGTGATATGCCATGTTACCGAATTACCGAATTACCAAAGTAGGGCCACTGGCCCACCCGCAAAGGAGCCAAACAAGGCTCATGGGGTCCACAAAACTCAAAAGAAGACCATCAACCGAAAGAAGCCGCGACCTCAACAAGCTCAGAGAGCTCAGAACTCAGAAAGGAGCCAAACAAGGCTCATGGGGTCCAAAATGTCTCTCCACAACCAAAGGGGGGAAGGGAGGCAGAGCATGCACACACAAGCAGCCAACATACAACATAGCCTAGCGGTGAATCCATGCGAAAGGGCACAACATCTGGTAGCAGCATAGGTGGCACGGTGAACCACGCAACAAACCAGGATGGGGGTTGTGGCCCTCCTCTGTGGGGGCAGCATACTCCTCAAACATACATTACATTACATTACATTACATGCTCCACCCAACAAGGAGTGGGAACCCCATTCAGGAGCCAACGAGAGGCTCATTGGGGGGGGAGACCTCATAGAATATATTATCGTCATCAGAACAAACAGAAGAGTCAGCAGAGAAAAATTCGTCCGCTGCATCGATCGCTTGAGCGACAGAAACCGAAGACAAGAAGGACTCAGGGTCCGCCTCCGGGTGGCAGCGCACCAAATAGCAACAATGCACGAAGGCAGCCACAAGAGCAGGTTGTTGCCGCATAAAGGTCATCATATGCGAACCACCTGGCTGACAAGAGGCTATACTACCCCACGTATGCGACAAACCTCCAAATGGTTCAAAAAGGCAAGCAAAACGCTCGCGAACTGGCGCGTACAAAGGACACTCAAAAACCATGTGAAACTCGTCCTCGACCTGACCCAAGTGGCATCCAGGGCGTTGGCATGTTCGATCAGACCGCACCAAAGGCGGACGGTGCCACCTACCAGTGCAAACAACAGCACATTAAAGAAACAAATATGGATGTCAGCATGGCTCAGGTGGCATCAAAATGCAACATTATGCGCAAATTCCAAAAGGTCCATAGGCAACCTTGTCTCAAGTGGCAAACTGGTGAAAGCTCAAAGAACTCAAATCGCTGACAAACGCAGCACTACAAGCACAAAGGCAAGATGATTGCTGTGACAACGATGCTATGACATCACATAAACGTAACACTCGCCAGGGCAGCAACAAGCGTCGGCGCACTACTGCAGACAGACTATATGCCATGTGCTGCAGAAGAGGCTGCAGTGTGCTGTCGTCACTGGCAACAGCTGGGCAGTGATCTGTGTTGCACGCCATAGCTGCAGGTGCTGCAGTGACCAGGACTGATGTGAGTTGGGCAACCGGCTTTGCGCCGTTGCTGCCACCACCAGCACCAGCTGAGTTTTTGCAAGCCGTAACACCATCACCGGTACCAGGGGACCTGCACCCCTTGTAGACAGAGCGAAGAGAGAGTGCAGTAGCCAGCCCGACTGTAAGTTTCAGGACCATCTTGGTGATTGCAGCAGCATCAGTGGGTGGCAACAGTACCACTGAAGCAACAGGCATGGCAGCACAGCATGCTGGTTGGTGCACTGGCCCCATCCCGGTCCAACAGCCCGTGGCTGGGCTTACAAAGCAACTGGGCTCAAAAAGCATCTGGAATCGACGGATTTGCGCGGGTGGTTTTGACCGCCCAAACAATTCAAAAGAAACTGGGTACAAATACGACAACTCTCTTGAGCGGAACTACGGCTCGCTGGGCTAATGCCTGAGGCAGGTTCAGTCCTGACAATTATATAGTATGGCTGGTGGCGCAGCATGTGTCACACGAGTGCCTTGTTCATGTTTGCACTGCATGATCAAACATGCCCAAACATATGTGCACTCATGATAAGACAGCACTGCAATGGCATTGCACAGCAGTGGCAACGACACAGTCGCTGGCAGCAGACGCATCATGGCATGCTTCTCTCCACTGCGACACGTGTGTGGTAATGCACAGCAGGCTCAGCCCCCGTAACCAACACCACGACTTGCTGGCTGCCCTGCTTACACTGCTCCTCTCCATGCTGCTGGTTGGCCACCTTTTGAATGCCAGCTGTCACCCTGACTCAGCAGGGCGCTGCACAAACTCTCCATGACTCTGCCGGCGGACCTAGGACAGCTGCAAGCCGGGCTGAGCTGCCTGCTTGTTGACTCGCAATGAACAGCACGCCGCGACCTGTGGACAGATGAGTTTGCGCCACCTATCACTCGAGGTTGTACAGCAACATTGAAAGCAGGTGCTGTTCGGTGCGGATCTCGCCCTTGCTATCAATTGGATTTGCAGCCAGGCTCGCCATGCTTGAGGTAGCATGCGAAAAGGTTCAGCTTCGACTCGAGCTTGCACACCGCGACTGAGTGGCCGTACAATGTCTAAAGGCACTGCTTAATGCAGATTTGAGCGCTGAGTGAGGTGCTTGACTGCTGGGTGACTGCAGTACTGCAGTTCTAGTGCTGTACTGCTGGGCAGTACAAGTACGGCAAAGTAAAGTACTGGACACGGGCAACGCCAGATTCCATCAAGGCCCAATTAGAATAAGTGTTTGGTATTGAGCTGACGAACGAGGCCATGGCTGCTTGCATCGCGTGATGACGAAGCGTCCTGAATGACTGTTACCATCCCACAGCGTTTCTTTCCGTTTTGCCCTACTTATGCCAGCATTGTGTCTGGAAGCAAATGGATTTCACCTGTTTGAGCATGTTCAGTACTTCTTTGCACGCCTAAATCGCCAGGCTACCTTGTCGCTGACGGGCTGTTCAGACACGAGCTGACCGATTGTGCGACCATCCTTCGTCTGCCGCTGGAATACAATGCTTTAAAGCACATTGCTGCACCGCATGTGCAGCACAGCAGATACCATGGAGAACGAGAGCGACATGGAAGACATGGGATGGGACAGTGAGGTGGACGACATGCCGATGGTGGATGACCTGGGTGACGCACCGCCGGAAGTGGCGAATAGATCCTGTGCCGAGGCCAGTGGGGCTTGCTCAGCGCGCTCGCTGACCAGCAGCGAGCCGGGCGGGGCAGGTGACAACAGCAGCAGCAGCAGCAGCAGCAACAGCCCTACGCCCCTCCACCCACCAGCAGCTGCAGCAGCAGAGCAGCTCCAGGCCCTACTAAAGTTCAACCTGCGTCTGCATGTAGCTGCTGCTGCTGAGCAGGGGCAGCCGAAACTGCAGATACGCTTGCCGTCACTCAGCAGCAGCAGTTGCAGCACCAGCATCTGCAGCGCCACCCCGGAAACGGTTGGTGCAGGTGCAGGTGCTACTACCAACAATAGACATCTACCTGCCAGCATACAGTGACGACAGCACTACAGAAGCATGTGAGCTGCTGCAGAGGGAACTGGCCAGGGCTGTTGGAGTTGACCCAGACTTCCTGCTGTACTTTTCAGCGCAGCCTGCACAGCTGCAGGAGCTGCTGCAGCCGCCCCAGCAGCTGCCGCATCAGCAGCAGCAGCAGCAGCAGCAGCAGCAGGGTGTCACCCAGGTGGTTGCGGCTGCAGCCGGGCTGCTGCAGCTTCAGCTTGGGTGCGTTTGAGGCTGTGATGGCACAAGCGGCGCAGGAGGCTGGAGAGGCGGAGGCTGCCATGGCAGAGCTGGAGGAGCTGCAGGTGAGAAGTTTGGTTACTTGGGTAATGTGCCCGTTGCGTGGGCTGTGTGTGCTTGAGGTGCAAGTAGAGCTGTGCATGCAGCAGTGGCGCAGCAGGCATTGAAGGTGGCAGCTGATGGGCCGAGCTGCAGCAGCTGCAGGGGGGTGATGTGCTGGCGTGCATTGGTCTTGCGGCGTGTTGCGTCACAGAGTCAGGCGTGTTGCCTCTGGGTAGGTCACCTGGGGCTCTGCTAGCGACAGCCGTGCAGCAGCTGTGGGAAGGTGAAGCTGCTGTTACAGAGAGAGCTGCTGCAGCTGCACGTGTGTATGCAGGTACACGCAAACAGCCCGTCAGCCATGTGCTGTACCATTGTGCCACCTTGTATTGCTGTAACTGCGTTAGATGTGTTCAAGGCACTGAACCTGACATATGTTTCGGCAATTTTGTGTTGCTGCTGCTGCTTTTGTTGCCGCAGAATGAGCTGGTGCTGCTCAAGCTGAAGTCTGCCGAGCAAGACTGCCACCTGGGCCGGATGGCAGCAGCAAGCAGCCAGCTGCGGCAGCAGCTGAAACAGGCCAGGTGAGTCAATCAGTTGCGCGCATGCGCCAGCTGCACTGCAGCCAAAGCTAGGCAGGTGCCAGCACCATCATCACGTTTGATGCTGCCTCTGACAGACGGTCAGATGGCCGGACCCTCCACGACAGCAGCAAGTCAGCTGCACTGCATTCCAGCTCACCTGTGAAGAGTCCGGCACATATAGAGCAGGAAAGTGTTGCTGAACTGTTGTTATACAGCCGGAATACGACTCAAGTCAACCCAGGTGTTCCGGGTTCAGCACTGCTGTCAGGGCAGGTGTTGGCTGTCAGACTATCAGAGCAAATGTTGGGCATCAGGCTGTCAGGAATGGTTGCTGTTACTTGTCAACTGGGGTAGCCCTGTGGGTAGGGGTGCAATACACGCACCTACTGCTGCTACTGATGCCCTATGCTTTGCGCACTTTATTGCATGTTGGGTGCTGCTGCAGGCTGTTGCAGCCCAACACGATGGACAGCATGAACCGCTAACACCATGTGCCTGCTGCTGATCCCCTGCTCCCCTGTGCTGCCAACATGCTGCAGGCTGTCGCAGCCCAACACCATGCACAGCGGGAGCAGCTAACATGGGCTCCCAGGCAGCGTGCCGCCCGTGCAACCACAGCAGCAGCTGGCAACGCCAGGGCCTGCACACCCAGCAGCAGCAGCAGCAGCAGCTACAGCAAGTGTTGATGCGCCAGGCTCAGGCCTCAGCCTGCGTGTGCCCCGCCTGCCTATCCCTGTGGGGGACAGGGCTGCCGCTACGCCGCTGCCGGAGGGTGTCGCTGGCAGCAGCAGCAGCTGTGGTGCCGCAGGGGCATCCACACCTGCACCAGGTGTAGTGCGCGCTGGGGGCGGTGGCGGCACCACGCCGCGCGACCCAGCAGCGCCTGCTGCTGCGGCAGCGGCAGCGGCAGCGGTGCGCGGCGGCAGCAGCAACACCAGCAGCGGCACGCCGCGGCATGCGCCGATCGATGCTGCTGCGGCTACTACCATTGCATCGCCGCTGGTATGTGCCGCAGCTGGCGCTGCAGCAGCCGGCGGACAGGCACTCGCTGCGCCTGGGGGTGTGCTGGGGTGCGTGAGTGACAGCAACAGCAGCAGCAGCTGCAGAGGCGCCGTTGCGGGTGGTGAAGGCAAAAGCAGCAGCAGAGCTGCAGGGGTGCTGCTGGTGTTGGTGACACTGCTGGCAGCAGCAGGGGCACTGCTGATGGAAGTGACAGCAGTAGCAGCAGCATGGGCACTGCTACTGGTGGTGATGGCAGCAGCAGCAGCAGGCGTTGCAGGGGCACTGCTGCTGGTGGTAGCAACAGCAGCAGCAGCAGGAGCACTGCTGCTGTTGGTGACGGCAGCCGCAGCTAGTGTTGGGGCATTGCTGCTGGTGGTCACGGCAGCAGGTGCAGCAACAGCGGCACTGCTGCAGGTAGGGACGGCAGCGGCAGGAACCACAAGGGCACTGCTGCTGGTGATGACGGCAGCAGCAGCAGCAGCAGGAACTGCAGGGGCACTGCTGCTGGTGGCGACAGCAGCAGGAGCTGCAGGGGCGCTGCTGCTGGCGGTGATGGCAGCGGCAGCAGCAGGAGCCGTTGGGGCGCTGCTGGTGGTGGTGACGGCAGCAGTGGCTGCAGGGGCACTGCTGCTGGTGGTGCCGGCAGGAGGCAGGGCGTGAAGGAGGTGCTGCCACACAGCACGTGCAGAGAGAATGACTGGGAGCATGCATTGTGACCAGCTTGCACCAATCATTGCTGCAATCAAGAATGTCAAGAATGGCAAGCGGCCCAAGGAACAGCAGCCCACCTGCTGCGAGCTGGCTGCTGTTGCTGCAACTGGCACAGCAGCTGAAGCAGCAATCAAAACTGGCGGCAGCAGCGACAGCAAGGGAGGCAACAGTATAATGAAGTCGGCCCCCAGCAACAGGAACACCCCCCCTTCCCCGCCCCAGCAGTCCAGAAATTAAAACCCAGCAAAGGCAGCACAGGCAGCATTACGGCAACACTGCTGCTGATCGCAGCCGCAGCAGGCCTGGCTAAACGCCACCCCATCAAATGCCATCAAACGCCACGCCACGCCATCAAACGCCTCTGGCAGGCACGCATGCAATGGTTGCTGCGTGTCTTGACAAGATTGAGTCTGTTTGCTTAGCACGCTTTGATGGTATTGAGCAGCAGCCACAGCAGTAGCCTCATCTGAGTGCTGACCCTTTGTGTGAGTCAGGAATAGGAATAGACCCCGGTTTATGAGAGGGGTGCAAGAATGCTGCCACGTCTTACCAGCTTGCAGCAAGTGACTCGGGCTTGTTGCACCCTTTACGATTGTGTAGGGAGTAGATCAGGAAACAGACAAAGTGAGTACCTGTTTGTTGACCAAGCACTGCTACAAAGCCTGACTGCCCAGCTGTGGCTTCATTGCACACCTTGCTCAGGCTGCACATGATATGCAGCTTGGACACAGCCCTACCACTGGCAGGCCCACTGCTGCATGTCACTCCTAGGTTACCACGCATGCAAGCATGTGGTTGACAGATGTGCAAAGCAATTACTTCACGGACTATTCACAGTGCTTACAGATAGGACGCACGTTGAACGGGGGTTGGAAGGACTTTAGGTCAGCAAACCTGCATGGTTGTCAGTGCTTGACATCAAATCCTGGCACCTAGCGTAGAACATGAAGGGTGGTTGGGTGCTTGCTTTGAGGTCGTTGCAGGGTCTTGCAAGCAGAAATGCATGGTTGGATATGTGGGAACTTGTTTGGACAGACATGTGGTTTCTGTGGGAGGCAGGCGTTTGAAGCAGACAGTTAGTTATGCAATGGTCACCAGCTGCATGCCACACGCAATTTTGGGGGGTCATATATGCAAGGCACTTGCCAAGCAGCGGGTGGTTGCTGGGTTTTTCTTCTGCTGCTGCCTCTGTGCAGCGCGCCGCACTGCCGCACTGCGCACCTGAACAGGACCCTGTGATATGGTTCAATGTGGCCTCTGCTGCGGCCGGGACCGGCTGATCAATTACTGTCACCCATGTTACATTACAATGACAGCGGCCTGTGTGGCTTTACACCACTGCACACCATGTCGCAGCCAGCCCTGTCAGGACTGGCTTTGGGCATCTCAAGATATTCAACACACCCCAGGCATCCGATGTCTCGGCTAGGCCATGCACTCCCCTTATCCGATGTCTAGCCTAGGCACTCCACTTATGGCGAGGCCAGCAGTGGCTCCAAAGTGCAGTTTTACTTGATGTATGTGTGATATAATATGCCTACATGTCGGTTGAGCCTGCATGCACGCTGCTGCTGGTGTCACCACCTTTTCTATTGTCCGAGGCACTTGGAGTTCTACTGTCAGAGGCACTTACAAGTGCTGCATGTTTAGCGTTGGCTCATTCAATACGTCAGGCAACTTCAGCTGGCTGTGTACACCTGCGCGCAAGCATGGGTCGCCAAGTTGAACAAAGGTGACTTGCGCAGCTGCTTGTCGTGGCTCTAGCAAGCGGGGGTTGATTCTGTGATGTCATAGCATTGCTGTCATAGCAATCGCCTTGCCTGGAGAAACTTAAGCCGCCTTTGTCGGCATATTGGCGATAAGATCATGCTGTGGTACCAAATGTTAGTTTAGGCATGCAGAAATGAGTAAGTGTTGGTGTTTTTATGCCGTTGGCTGCCTTACGCTGTAGCTTTTTGGCTGCTGCATTGTTTGATGTGTATGCTACCCACCAGCCCGCACTGGTGGGTACCCTTGTTTGTTGCGTGGTTCCTCTAGACACTTAGGCTGCCGCCACGTTTGGTACCCTTACATTTGGAGTATTGCTAGGATATTTTTTTAATGCGCTGCTTGTGCATTCTGCCTCCCTTCCTCCTTAATGTGTGCTTAAATCTTTTGGACCCCATCAGCCAATCATTGGCTGATTGAATGTGTGGCTCCCTACGGGGGCACCAGTGGCTACTTTGGTAACTACTGATCAGAAATACATGTGGCCAGTTTTTGAAAGCATAGATTTGTTGCAACAGCGATGTAATAAAAGATTGAGGTATGTGCAGGTTTTCTGGATGCAGAGGCCATGAGAGAGTGAGACCCCTGCAACCCCCCAAAACTACAAGAAAATTAAATGAGAGAGTGAGCATGTGTTACAGGTTTCAGAGGTCTGCCTCAAAGTTAAACAGCAGCAGCAGGAGAGCACATCTGTATCTCCAACAGACCAGCAGCTGCAGGCGGTGATTGCAGCAGCAACAGCGAGCGGCTACCGTGGCATGGTAGCACGGGGCAGGATCCTGCTAGGATGGAATCGCCACTGGCCAGTGCATTGGCTGGTGGTGTAGCACGTGCAACATGAGTGCTGTGTCCATGTTTGCACTGCATGGCAAAACAACAAACCCACCTGTGAACTGCATGATCAGACAGCAGCAGATTGCATAGCAGCAGCACCAGCAGCAAAAGCAGCAGCAGCAACAATGCTGTTCAGCAGTGCTGGCAGCAGAAGCATATGTGGTAGTGCACAGCAGGCTCAGCATCTCTACTCAACAAAATAACTCCAGCAGATGCCCTGCCCTTGTGGCTGTGCGTGCCATCGCCGAAGGTACCTGCAGCAAGCTCTGGCTCTGGTAATGTACAAGCAGCAGCAGCAGCAAAGCCTAGCAGGGGAGCAATGCAAGGAAAAGCAGAGGCACCCGACCCCTTGTGCAAAGCCTTTTAGGACGCTGTGCATTCAATTCTGACCTACTAAGATGTTTACAATGGGTGGGGCTGCGCCGCAGCTGGGACGCGGACACGGTGTACAACCAAACCGCTGCCAGCCTTGGCCGCGTCATGATGCTCAGCACAGTGGCGTGTTCAGCATAACTGCCGGCTGACTCCACTGTTCTATGCGGCAAAGGCAGGTGCTGGCAGGAAGCTGAGGCTCTGGTGGATGCTGTGCATAGCCTGCTGTGTCACCAACAGGGGTTGCACGGCTTGATATTGGCAGCCAAGGGTGCAAGGGAGCAGTATTGCTGCTACCTTTCCTACAATTCAGTGTAGAACGTTCCTGGCAAGTCGTCTGGCTGTTGCTGGAGATGTGGCAGACTTCACAACCAAAGCGTTCATGATTTGGGACTGATGGCGTTGATCAATCATGATGCGATGGCTTGAATGGGTAACATGATGATGATGATGCTTTTGGACCGTTGGCAGATGGCGCACCGCACTGCATGCTGCTGCCTGGCTGTGCTGTGATCGGCATCAGCAACAGCAGCAGCTACAAGTGAAGGTGCCCAGGCCTCAGCACCAGCACGCCATGTTGAACCTGCAAGTTCAGCAATTGCTGCTGCTGCTGCTGCTGCTGCTGCTGCTGCTGCTGCTGCTGCTGCTGCTGCTGCTGCAGTGATATCACACCAACGTCAGCCCAGGAGTGCCTCATTGGCAGCTGCGGTTCTCAATTCAAGCTGGCTTCATATGCCTGTATGTGTGCGTTGTGGTCCACGTTTACAAAAGTTAAGAGTGTGAGATGACACGGCACTAGCATGCAGTACACTGGCAGCCCACCCAACCCCCCCGCATGAAAGCCAATGACTGCTGCTGCTCATGCATGCAACGCGGACCACCCACTCCAAACGATGCTGGCGCCACTGATGACATGTAGAAAGCAGCTGTCCAGATCCAGGAGCTTCAGGGGCACCAACCCTTCTGCGTCCAGGAAGCATCAGGTAAAGGGCTGCGCACGCACGCACTTGATATCTCAAAGATTTACCTGAAGCAAGCGAAGAGCGCAGCGGCAGCAGGATTGTGGGCGGGCTGGTGCCCAGACGAACCCTGGTCCTGCCGCTGGCTTTGTAGGTCAGCTGGAGAGTGTGACTCAAGGCGCCGCCTTAAGCAAGATGGGGAAGGCCTCCGGCGGTCGCAACAGCAGCAGTGCCACATGCTCTGAAACGTTACAACATGACAAAGGGAATGGTGTGGCGCTGCGTCGCAGCAGCAGACGTTGTGTGCCCACAGGAGGCGCCATGCATGTAACCCGGCCGTCGGTGGCTGGTCGGGTGCTGTGCAGGCGCCCAGCATACACCAGCAATCAAGTAGACGTACGCAGCTGTTACGCAGGTGGTGTGTGTGCTGGCAGAGGCTAAGCGGAGGAGGGCTGTTGTGTGTGCAGCTTGGAGTGCGTGTATGTCAAGTGTACAATCAGTCTGAGCTGCGCACGAAATGACACAGCACAGCATGCAGGCACAGGGGTGCCCCACAGCCTGCTACCGTCCCCCATACAAGCTCATCTGCCTGCGCCCATTGTGAGTTCATTATGTCAAATGCAGCATGATGCTGAACGCAACTCTGGTAAGTATCAAGTTCAAATAACCAGCTTCAGGGGCACCAGCCCGTCCATGTTGACATTGGACGTCCAGGGCAGCCCAAAAGGTTGATGGCTGCTCGTGCGCACACTCTGCATCCCTCATAAAGTATCTGACCATGAAATATAAATATGTTCAAGCAGAAGTTCAGCAGACCAGCACAGTGTAAGGTGGGCTGGTGCCAGCCACACACCCCCTGCTTTTGATTTTGCAATCCAGCTGAAGGGCCACAGTAAAACCTCTGACTGACAACCCATAGCAGTCCGATACTATGTGACACGACCAGCAGACAGAAAACAATTACACACACACCAGCAGAAGAGAGCAACATGCAAGCACTGAATAGCACGGCAACCGGTTGCAGTGCACCCTGCTCGCCACACTGTATGTGAACACGGCACTGCATACATGCACAGGAGTGCCCCACACTTTGGTCTTATCATGTTATTCCTTCTGGATACACTTCTGGATACACTGTAGAGGATTCACTTCTGGATACACTTCTGGGTACACTGCAGAGGATGCAACAAATCTGCACGAGCAACAGCAGCAGCAGCAGCAGCAGCAGCAGCAGCAACTACTCCAACAACAATAAGGAATCGCAAAATGGGGCATTTGTGCACATGTGGCTGGCATGGCATGCCCTACCAGTCAAGGGCTGGTAGGGCTGCACTGACACAGTGTACCCCTTGCTCCAACGCATCAAACCCACCACCACTGGCATAACGCTGCCCTTGGAAGAGCACACAGCCGCTGCCAACATGACATGACATGCCAAAGCTCAGAAAGTTGCTTCAGGGTGAACGGCCGTTGCTTGGTGTACATGGTACAACATACTCCTACTTCAACTTGCTGGGTGGCACGGAATGCAAGGGCACCCCGCAGGTCAGGTCTTGGCTAAGCCAGCAGCATGGTGCATCATGTCGTGACAGAACCCTCCCACAAGGGCACCAGCCACTACCAGGCTCAGCCCGATAGGGGTGCTGCGCCTCACTCAAACCAAATGCATGCGGGCAGACGCATGCTGCGAATGATGTCCAACACAGTCAGGTAAGTATCGTGTCAAAGGCAAAGGACCGTTGTGTGGTAAACAGTGTGCCTGTCATACATGCTGCCGTCCCATACATGTGCATCAGCCGTCTGTGGCAACCATGTCGGCCCCAGCCAGATCAGGACCCCTGCAGGTCCCACCAACAGCACCTGCCCCCTCACTCCACCTGTGCCTGCACCACCTCCACCATGACTGTGCTGCGAACGGTGTTGTGCAGCGGCTGCCAGGCCGGTTTCGCACGACTGCCTTTGCACCAAGGGTCCACATAGTGCTGCCGCGCGCAGCTCCAGCTGCAGCAGCCATCGCCTGTGACACTGCAGAAGTTGGCACTGCCAGCAAGGCCGCTGCCGCTGGCCCTGCTGCGCTTGCCCGACCCCTGCTTCCGTCCCTTGGCCGCAGAGCGTGTGCCCTTGCTGCTTTCCGACCTCGCCTCGGCAACAGGTGCCACCCCATCAAACCCATGGTTCACCTGCAAGCTGTGCCAGGCCAGCTCTGCTGCTGCATTTGCTGTTGCAAGGCTGCAAAACACGCGCACGGTGCCAGGGCTGCGAGAGAGCCCCGGCGTTGGCTTGTCCGCTGGGTGCTTCTCCAAGCCATCGTTTGGCCTGCAGCTTTTGTCAAACAGCCAGCTGCCATCTCTGGATGTCGCACAATCGTCTATCTTTTCCACGACATAGTCAACTTCAGCACCGTAACGATCTTCAATGCTGTCAGCATACACAACCATCTGTACACATCTCTGACGTGCGGCTGCACCTGCAAATACAGCCACAGCAGCAGCAGCAGCAGCAGCAGGAGCAGTAGGAGCAGCAGCAGAAGCAATGGTTGGTTCCTCTATAGCTGGCATCACCTTGTTGGCTAGTCTCAACGAGAGGCTTGCAGCTGCACCTGCACAGGCAGCGCATGCGTGGTGGTGCTGTGGCGACACTGTGCACACCACAGCCAACACCATCCAAGTCTTGTTGAGCTCTGCATTCAGGTATCTGCCCCTATGCACACAGGCAGCTGCTGTTTGGTCTCCGCTCCTGCGACATCATTCAAACCCCGGCCCAGGCACCGGGTGCCTCAACTGCTGCTGCCGCCGTACGCAACTACCGTCCTAGGCACACCGCTCGACTGCCGTCACCAGGCTGCATTGTGTCACCGGTTGAAGCACACATGCTGCAAAAGTAAATTACACTATGCTTGCAGGACACCCGGACTTTGGCTGCCCACCTGATCACGTAACACAGAGCTGGCGGTTTGGCTGCGCCACTGCCATCGCCTGTTGCAACAGTTGCTGCTGGGATAGAAGAACGTTTGCTTCTATTTGCCCGTCTATTCACGGCGGCAACAGCTTGACATTTCCAGCAGGTGGCAGCTTCCCCTGGTTTCTATGGTGTCATGAGCAGTGACAGCAGCAGCACCAACATACCGGTGAGTGCTCTGAAGAGCAGAAGCAGTACAGCGTGGCATTTTCACTAACAAGTACTCAAGAATAAGGCAGTGTAAATGAGCATGCTAATTGAGTTTGGTTTCGTGTCCGGTTGGCTGAGGGCTGTCAGCATGCAATCTCGGAATTTTACAGACCCGCTGACCACGAGCTCTGGGACTGCCGACGGCGGCCACCAACCCCGATACCAATTCCAAGATTACTTTGCTTCCGTGGCACGTTGTTCGTGACTGACCTGCCTGCTGCAACACACTCCGTGACGTTCCAAGCCTTGAAAGTGTCGGAACCGATACTCGAGACTGAGCGAATCTGGAGAGTTGGATGAGCTGCAATCCATGCTTGTATCTAAAGCATACAACAAGCTATGCAGACTGACTGCAGACCATGTGCAGCGTCCCCGGCCAGGTGTCATCCATGCTGACACTGAGCTACAGCTCGACATGACACGACCACTGCAACTGGCGAAACAGCGAGATATGTTGCAGGGAGATGCAGAAAACACACTTTACAGAGCACAATGCAGCAAATGCGTCACTCGCATGATAAATCAAGGCCCCCGCCACCATGATGGCTAACATGTCGTGAAGGTTGATGTTGCCTGTAGTAACACAGCGCCTAGCACTGCATGCCCGCGCCATGTACCACGCACATACGCCGCAGGGAAGTGACATAAAGACCATAGGAGACGATGCTGCTGGCAACTACAGCCCGGCTGGGTAGCACCCAGGATGCGCAAGGGACATGCACTGTAACAGCAACATGCGCAACTTGAAGCTAGAAGCAAGAAGCAATATAATGAGACGAATCACATGTGCATGCATGCAGTGCTGTGTCCTCCTCCTCATCATCATATCACCCATCCTATTGCTGTGCTGTGTCCTAGTACATGATCCGGGCCGTACGTAGTGTACTGTGCCTGAATCTTTGACGTGTCGCCGGCAGATGACTGATGCCACAAGCTGACGTAACCGATTGGCTCCATCATCCGATTAGCTCTAGTTTGCCATGTAGCATGTATGTCTGGAGGCAATGGTATGCATACCTGCTGGCGTTCATGTTGCACAGCTTGTGCAAGTCAAGTCAGAGTGACTGTCACAGATGCCTGTTTTTTTGTGCCATGACCTCAGCTCACTGGTGCTGATCCGGCAATCGCTTATGTTGCGTCAAAGCAGGATGTTGTAAAATGACGGAGGCGAGCATCATGCTCCATTATGGCTGCAATGCCCCCCCCCCCTCCTCCTCATCATCATCATATCCCCATTCAAGCCATAGCATCAATTAATAGCCCCCCCCCCTCCTATGATCCTACCGTTGGCTCCTGATTGGGGTTCCCAATCCTTGATAAGTGGAGAATGTTAGAGAAAAGTTGATTGCCACCCACTAATACTGATAGCAGCACGCTCAGCAATATCCTTTGTCATGTAGCTGGCAACGGTGTGATACAGCCAGAGGCGCTGTCAGCGCACCCTCAGCCGTTGTAAGTGCACCAGATAGCAGCTGCGCCTGACCCAGAACTCATGGTTTGACAAAAGTTGGCAACCTGTCCTTGGTAGCCACCCAAAGATGCACCGCCAAACCTAGCCATGATCCAAGTTCTACAACAGACATTGCCACACATCAGCACAAAGCACATTTGCAAGTGTGCCAAGGCAAGCTCCCGCTCAAACAGTCAGCACTTGAACTCCCAACACGGCAGCAGCTTTGCCAGAGGCAGTCCGCAGACTCTTTGATGCGTTCCCAACTCAGTTAGCAACACAATTCAACTGCCCATTCAACCGCTGAGCCCACAAGTTGGACTGCTCAGCCACAGCTTACTATTGTTTGAGGAGGTAAGTACCTCAGTCAGCAGGCAACCCTAGCTCCATCTTGCTCCAGCTCAAGCACACCACAGACAGCTGGTCAGACACAGCATGCTTACATGGTGCAAACTTTCTCATGGGGCAAGGACAGCTGGCATTGCTGATGCAAAGGCACAGCAGAGCGTGTGGAAAGGTGCAACAGCATGCTGAAACATGAGCAACACTAGCTGATGGTCGCCGCTTCAGTGGCAAGTGCCGTGGGGACCAAGCTGCGTAATAGTCTACTGCTGGCTGTTGAGGGTGTTGGCTGCACTCAGGTTGGCACGGCGCTGCTGCTGCTGCTGGAAACACAAGCTGATCGGTAGCACAGACAGCCTTGTGTCAACAGTGCAGTGTTGTCCAGATGATTGCTGCGCTGCTGACCATGCAAGTGTGATACGACGCGCCATAAGCTGCATATGACACACCTCAACGAAACACCGCATGCATGACACGATGAATCGCACGAGTGCAGCAAACCAGGGGCTCGACAGTGCTTTGGTGGGTGGGACGCAGCTGCGCCTGCTGCTGCTGCTGTTGCTGGTGCGGCCGCTGCAAGTGCTGCAGCTGCGGACTTGCTGTGACCAGGAGACTTAACCGCCGCTGAGAGGGGGGATGATTGCAATTTCATCTCCATCCTTCAGTGTGAGGGCTTGCGACGGTGGCACGTACTCCTGGTTGACAGCAAAGACGCAGGCCTTCATGACTGATTGCAGCCCTGGATATGACGCGAGCAACTGCTCCAGCAGCTTATGTGTAGTAGACCCATCCTCAACCTCCAGCTCCTCCTGGCTTTTGCCAACCACCTCCCTGCTAATAGCAAAGTACAGCACGTTAACCTTCATGACGTCGACTACTTCACCAGCGACAGGGTGCTGGCGTTTGAAAGGATATTACGTATGCAGTCATTTGAAGCTGCTACTCTGTGGTGCGTGGCACGGCGAGAGCGCCCTGGTGCCCTGCTGCTGAAACTTTACGGTTCAGGGCACAAGTGCCACCGAACAACCTGCAGGGCGCCAGAAGCAGGCAACGACGTACGAGCATGCCGACTACAGCCCAAATCGTTAATCACGTGCACGGCCAAGGAACAGCCGGTGACTAAACCATGGCAATAATTACAACAGCAAAAACTGCTCAACTCACGTGCACATGTCAACCAATTCAGCACGGTAGACGCACTTAAATGTCGGCAAGCAAGCTGGCAAAGCACTTCAATTCTACGCTGTGGAAGTCATCTACAACGCTTTGCCGCCGCACACCCGCTGGCACCAACACACTTGCACCATCACTGGCTCACAGCAGCGCATGTACAAGACACATGCACGCAGCCTTCAAGTGCAGCACAAACACATGTGGTGTGCCTGCTTTCTTCTCACTGCAACTGCATGCACAATGCAGGGCCCTAGTGCGGCTGCGCTTCTAAAGCCGGCGCCGGCCTGGCAGCGTTGCGACCCAACGCAAGCCTGGATCTGCGATAACCCCAGTCAATTGCAGCATCCACACACAACCACGCGTACTTGATGTGTACTCCGGCCTCAACCAGCAGCTGTGGTGCCACATGCTGGACGCTACTATGCAGCGGTGCCGCCTCAAGGCGGCAGAGCCACCTACAGCCTCGATTGTGACATGACGCAAAAATGCATCGCAACAAAGCAAGCCCCGTTGTGCTGGATGCCTGTACGCCATGGCTCAGCACACCCAACTGCAGCTGCTGTTTCAGGCACGCAGTGCGTTCACCGCAGCCCACAAACAAGCAGCTGCTTTGATTGATGACGCGTGATGCTTGCGCCCACATCCAACCCCACACACAGCGCTCACAACAATCTCAAGCCGCCAGCGCGTGACACAGCGCCTGGCTGAGAGTGCTCACTCGCCCTTTCAAGTACTCGCTGAACGCTCTGAGAATACAAGTGATTGACCATGTTTGACCATGGGGAGATCCAGTGCACTGCATGCTGCCACTATCTGCTGCTGCAGCCTTACAGGGCTCACAAGAGATGAAGCAGGGCTTCTGTGACATCAACTCAACGAAAAGCCCTGAGGACCATCCTTCATTCAACCGGGCTTGCGCAGTGAAGTGCTGGTATGCCAGCCAGTGCTCAACTCCTTGAAAGACACAGACTTGCAGCTATACACCAGCATGCATGGCAACTGCTAAGCCACTAGGTGCAAGAACCGCAACACAAGCCCACGAATGGCAAGCAATATGTGAGATGCAAGATTTCCTGCAAACACTCGTGCGCACTGTCACACCAACAAGTCACACACAAGTTGCATGGCAGCGCCCAGTCGTGTGAAGCGCACAGCATCTCTCAGCCAGACAAGCGACAGCATACACAAACACAACCATGTTGTGCAGGGCAAAGACTGTACAGGTGTACAGGTGTACGGATCCAGACAGCATATACTGCTGCAAGCTGTGCAGCTGGCTTGAAGGTTGAGCCCTAGTATGCAGTGTGCCGCAAGGTGCTATTAAAGAAGATGTCAGCAACCCAATAGGCAACACACGTCAACCTCTGGCTACCAAAGGATACCGCAGCTGCCATAGGGATGAATCAAGATAAGCAAACAAAAACCACTCATTTCCAGCTCCTGCGTTCTCTCAGTGTCTCTCTCTATCAACCCGTCTCTAACACTCTTGTACAGACACAAAACGCATCATTCACTGTACATTGCTGCATCATCAGCTTGCAGCGGACAAGCAGTCAACAGCGCTCACTGATGAGCAGCAGACCAGCAAAGTGACAAGGACGCAGCAGCGCCTGCTGCTGCAGCAACTGCCACCAACACTGCACGCCAGGTGACAGCAGCCACAGAACCACCAGCTGCAACTCCCACAACCTCAGCATCAGTGGCTGCTCACTCACTGCACAAGCTGCAACACAGCAAACCAGCACACATCTTGCGCCGATGCGCCGCCTCCCTCTCGGTTGTGCAGTCGCACGACAGCACACGGCGTCACGCCTGCAGCATCAAATTGCTACCACCAGCTCAACAACGAAGCATCCCTGCATCCCTCCCACTGCCGAGTTCACTGGCCCGGCTGCACCTGCTCAGCCCACTCATGGTCTGGCGCGTACCAGCAGCGCGGCTCCACGCCCGTGCTGTCCAGCACCCGCTGCTCCAGCCACCTGAAGAAGCCCGTGCTGTCCAGCAGCGGGTTCCACCAGCCGCTGACGATGGAGTAGTTGCCGTCAAAGTTTGGCTTGTGGTGTGCGCCGTGCTGCTTGCGCCCGATCAGGATGTTGGCGTCCTGCACAGCGCACAGCAGCAACAGGCAGCACAATCAGCAGATTTGTAGTCACGCACATGCAGGCCAGCTGCTGACAGGCGCATCCGGGGCCAATGATTCTGGAGGTAGCAGCATCAACAAGGGCGTCCACCAACATGCACCCTTGACGCAGGCCACGCGCCACATCAGAGAGACTGCAACGGCCATGTTGGCAGCGCGATCCTCGACATGGTGGCTGTTACCGCAGCACAACAGCCACCCTTGCAGGGGCAGGCATCACGACCTGATCTGTTGTTCCAACGCCCGTAGCGGTTACCCACCTGCAGTGCCACCACCAGGCCAGGCAGCTCGCTCTTCTTCATGTGACTCCACGCATGGAACTGCTGGCTCATGCACACCAGCAGCAGGAACGACGGCATGAACGCGTGCAGGCCCAGCGGTACATGGGGCCCCAGCGCAAAGATGGCAGCAGCAGGCGCCATGGCGGGCTGGAACACCTGCGCAGCGGCGGCAGCAGCAGCGGCAGCAAGGGGCAGGAACCAGTGAGGTGGCAAACAGATGAGTGCCAGCCTGACTGCAGCCCTACGGCAAAGAGGCAGACCGCAGCTCACACACTGCGGCAACCCTTCACAAGGCGACGGTTTGGACGTGGTTACCGAAGGTGCGGCCGCACTGAGAGTGCACCGCCTGCAAAAGTTCTGCTTGGCCGCCTGCATGCGCAGCAGCAGCTGCGTTCCCCAGCCGTTGCGAGGCGCTGTTTCCTGACTGCTGTGCGGTGCCGTGCCCCACACAGGCGGGCACCCCCTGCACTGCAAGGTGCGGCTGCACTGCCGGCTGACCGCCAGCCCCACCTGGTGTACATTGTTGCAGAACTCGCGCCGCGTGATGGTCCACGGCCGCTGGTGATGGCCCTGGAACGCCGCGATCTGGCGCCCAAACACCGGCGTGTTTCCGTCGCCATAGTTGTCGACCGCCCAGTGGTACACCGCCGTGCCGAGGTCCGACAGCACGTAGGCGGCAAACGCCGCGCCCAGCACTGCAGTGGCATCCCCAGGGCTGTGGATGTCAGCTGCTGCTCCTGCGATGGACCCGCCGAGGAGGCTGAGGCACCCGAATGTCCACAGCCGGTGCTCCAGCGTGCTCTTCAGGTTCTCCGACTCGGCGATCACCCACTTGCTTGCCCCCTTCTTCGCACCTGCTGCTGCTGCTGCTGATGGGCTGGCGCTGGCGCTGCTCAAGGCGCGTTCTGCTGCTGCCGCCGCCTGTGCAATCTCAGCGCTGCTGTAGGTTGCACTGCTGGCAGGGGCTGCTGCTGCTGTTTCGGGCTCCTCTGTGAGCAGGCTGCTTGCTGCTATGATGTAGGATGCTGCACGCGAGGGCCGGGACACCTGCGGGAGTGCGGCACAGCAGGCATGTGCGCAGCACAGCGGCGGGCGGTGACCTGTCAGCAACCCTTGTCAGAGGCAGGGCAGCATAGCTTGCACACGACAAACATGCCTCTCTTTCTCTGTCTCCTCGTCCTTTGAAGCAATGCTGGCAGGGATGGTTGCGCGTTATTCAGCTACATTGGCAAGCTGAACTCAACAGCAGCAGCAGGACCACCAAGTTGCAGTGCTGCGCGCAGCAGACAGCAGCAAGGCACGGCACTGCCTTTCAGGGTGTGGGTCTCGCTGATTGTGTGTTGCTTGGTTTTTCAGCCATTTGTCATGCTTGGCAGTTACACTGATTACACTCCCTACGCGTCAATTCTGTTGCGGCCTGCAGAGCGCACGGTGGGTTGCTGGCTTCAGGTGCCACGTCAACCAGCGCACGCGCACTGCATGCTGCCATGTCTCATCGTTGTGAGGCTACAGATGTATGTGTGGTATTTTACATGTGGAGCACTGAATGCTATGGGTGGCGGTGCACTACACTGTGTTAATGTTTAGCAAGCACGCTAACCAGTGTTGCTGACCGGTGGTGCTGTTGGTTACTGCTTGCTGCTGCAGTTTGCTGCTGCTGTCCGCTTGCGGCAGCTGAGCAGCTCCTGCAACTGTCCCCAGTCAGCCCCAACCCCGCCCCCGCCCTTGAAGCCCCGCACCACAACACACAAGTTGCTTGTGTTCCGCGCGCCAGCATCAATCACGAAAATGAAGTAAGCAGAACGAATGAAAGTATGCGCAGTGATTGTCGCAGGGCAGGCTTGCAAAATGCCCAAGGGTGCAGGTTCTCACCCTGCACACGCCCTTGTCTGGGGACAAAACACACAACAATGCCCAAGGGTACAGGTTCCCACCCTGCACACGCCCTTGTCTGGGGACAATGCACACCCATAAAGAAACAACAGTGCTACAAAAACGAAGCAGTGGCAGGTGAACACCAGCCAACACACCAGCCACACAAAACCACCTAACCACATGCGGCAAACACAGCCAGGCGCTTGCCAAAGAAACTTGAAAGTATCCCCATTTGCTACTGTTACACAACAGGGTGGGTCCGTGTTGCAATACCCTGCCACATGCACTCTTCACAGTCGCCGCCGCTGCTTTGGCACCACGGGTTTCCCTTTTGCATCCGTGCTTTCGCCACAACATATCGGCGCGGATCAGCGCGGCAGCTGCGGCTACACAACCGACTAGGCCATGCCGACTGAGTCTGCACAGGCATGCATGCATAGTGGTTCTGGGTGCAGAAAGCAGCCGTGCGCTGCCTAGATTGCTCCAGTGAGCTTGCTTAGCACTGCCAGCACTGAGATGATGGCGATGATCCACAGGAAGTAGTTGCTGTCCATGGCCTGCAGCCAGCAGGGGCGGCGGGTGCGGGGCGCGCACGTGCTGTAAGTGCTCTGGCCGCGGTGCGAGTGTGTGGCCCCTAGCTCAGCCCCCACTGGCTGCCGGCCAGCTGATTGCATACGACTGCCTTAGACCCTCAACAGAGTACTTTGTGACCATGGGCTGCACTGGCCAAGTGATCCACTGCAGTGGTGACAACGACTGAGCGACACCAGCCACAAACACACCACGCATACGCTTTTGCACCACAACAGATCACAAGAATGAATGTGACTACATAAAAGAAGTGCCAGGCGCAAACAATGCCATACTTCAACCACAAGTTGGAAGCCAACACCCGGCCCCTGACTGCCAGCTGCCATCCACAGGAGCGCTGCTGCACACAGCACTGTCTGCCCAGCCCGTTGCAGCGCAGGCTGTACTGAATGTATTGCATCTGTAGACTGCAATGTGGCCTGGCCAATCAGCTGCTGTGTGCATCCCTGTCGTGTGACAGCTGCAGTATCCTTGCTCTCACCTTGCTCTCAGAACCACCCAGTCCGTAGTACTCCTGGCGCAAGCGCTGCTTCATCTCCTTTGAGATGTTTTCTTTTGGCTTCAACTGCAAAGCACAACCAAGAAGGTGTAAGGACGCCTGACGGGGCCGAACGCGCTGTGTGGCGCTGAACAGACGCACGGGCCTGAGGGCTCTGGACAGCAACGTCACTTACCGCCTTGGGTACCTGGTCCGCATACAGCGCATTGTCTGCTTTCTTTTGTGCGCCTGGAACAACCATCTCGCCGCTGTCCTCCCTGAATTCCCGAACTACCTTGCTTCCCTGCTCATCACTTGCACGCACAATGCCGCTAATCCTGCACCGTCCTGCATGCTGCCTTCCAGACGCATGCACTGCGCCCTGGAGTTGCCTGCGGCACAGTGCTGCTTGCATGTTCGTGGCTGTGCTGGCTGTGCGTAAGTTAGCTCGGAAGCACAGCGCAAAAAACAACGAGGTGGTTGAATACAGCGCAAGTCAAATTCGGACTGCGTCGCTAAATTGGGGACCCACATAACATGTGAGCAGAAGCTCAGCAAACTTGTCATTGAGGGTTTTTACTGGGTTTGACGAGGACAACCGTCTCACTCTCACCAGCTACGCGGGCAATCGATGAGCGGTTATTGTTCCACGTTTGACGTTAGCTGTCATGCACCGGCTTGAGCAGATCTAGGCGGAGTTGTAGTATCGTGAGCTGGGCGAGCAGAGACAAGGGCAGGACCAGCGCTGGGCTCCCATCGCATGGTATTTGTCTGAGTCAGGATCCAGGATCAAAGCTGTGCGTCAGATATTGGTGTTGAGCAGGTGCGCAAGAGAAAAGAATCATGTTCACGAACGTGTTAGCCAGGAGGGCGCTGGTCACCGAACGCTAGCCCAAGCAGCAGGGCGTTGTGAACGGGTCCGTTAATCAGGCGTAGCATGTTAGGTTGGCTGCTTTTGTGCCAGCGGGTGTTTTATTAACAGAAAGGCGTGACCGGCAGCAAATCGTGAGTTGACGGTGAGGTTCCAGGCAAGGGGCGCAAGTCGCTTCGACTGCAATCACGATAATATTTCGGGCGTGCGCCGGCCTAGGACAGGCCATTGTAGGGAGTAGGTGGCAGCGTGACTTGAGTGGCGTGCTGGTCCTGCCCGAGCGGCAGGTCCGTGCTTTAGCAGCAGCTGTTCAACACTGTTGCTGTTTACGTGTGAGCGGCAGCTTGCGAGACCGTCTGGAACATCATCACCAACTTCCACTGCCACAAGCACCACCTCATTCTTGATCAGCATCTGCGGTTGCCTGCTCTACGCAACATGCTGCTGCACTTGCTTTGCTGGCTCATCACTTTCCACACGCCTCTGCAACCAGGTCGGCTACTGGCTGGCTGCTGTCGTGGTTTGCTGTTGCGCTGATGCACCAACCGCCTTCTGCTGCTGCGCGCTGCATTGCCTTGCATTTCCCTTGCTGGTGTTGCTGCAGCCGTCTCAGCAGCTCTTGCACGCAGTCAAGCAGCCGGATGGGCGAGCCACAGCAGCAGCAGCAGCCGCTGCAGCCAACTTTCAGTTGGACTGGTGTTGGACGGCCTGAGGGCTCGCGCATCTACTACAGCTCGTTCAACTTCTCTGGGGAGCCTTACGCCCTTGGCGACTGCGTGTATCTGCTGCCAGAGGAGGAAGGATCTCCGCCGTACATTGCGAAGCTGGTCCGCGCATGGGAGGACATAGCGGCAGAAGATGCAGAAAAGCTCATCATTGAGGTAAGCAGAGCAGCTTGCAGGAAAGCGTGCCTGCAGGGCACAGGGTGCAGCAGGCAGCAGGCCCCAGGCATCGATTGTGCACGGGCCATACGCAGTGCGTTGACTGTGCGGCAGCAGCAGCAGCAGCAGTCGCAAGGAGATGGGCAGCATCATATGGGCAGAGGAACTTGCAGGAGATTGTGTAGCAGCCAAGGATCGTGGTTGGGATTGTGCTTGTGGCATATGGCGTAGCTGGGTTGCGTGTCCTGGTGGCAGCAGCGTCCGGCATCAGTAGCTTTCATGTTTGAAAGGCCGCGTGTGGCAGGGGCGCGTCAAGGCACCATGCAGCAGCAGGGGTGTCCAGGGTGTGCATCTGGCCCTGCAGCAGCAGCAGCAGAAGATGTCAGGAGGTCGGCTAGTCCTGGTGTCGCTCAACAATGGTGGCGATTCAGCAGCAGCAGCACCAGTGCTGCGTGCGGCAGTGTCGCCCATCTGGCTTCCTAACGCTACGTTGTACGTGTTTGTGCATATGGCAGCTCCAGCAGCAGCACACCTGTTGTATAAACGTCGCATATCGGCTGTCGTCACGCACCACATCGGCTGCATTGCCTAACAACGGAGATGTCTGCCCCTGATGCGGCTGCAGGTCCGCTGGTACGAGCAGCGCGGCGCTGTGCCTGCCGCGCTGGCTGCAGCCATGCACGAGCGCGAGGTGGTGGCAAGCGCCCTGCAGGACACCAACCTCGTGGGTTGCTTGGACAAGCGTGCAACAGTTGTACGCGCAGGCAGCTACGAAGAGGTGCGGGTTGCAGTTGTTGAGCTGTTTCTTCTGTGTGTCGCTGCCGTCTCCTTGCTGTAGTCATCAGGGTGGCGGTGGTGGCCCCCAACGTGCAACCTTGCATGCGCATCAGCGCACAGCTGCATGAGCAGGTTGCACACGATCACCACCCGTGCCAGAGTTGGCCAGCTGCAGATGCATGCCCGTGCAAGCTCGTGCACGCACTCATGAGGCTTTGCTACCGCGGTTGTGACTCAGGGCTACTATGCCGTCGTGCGTTTCTTTTCCTCTGCACTTCTCGACACATCTTGACTTCTTGGTCCATGCTCAACCCCTCACACACACACCCCGCCCTCGCCTTGACATTATGCGTACTGTTGTGGTTGATACAACACCGCTGCTGTCCTACGTCCCACAAAGCGCCTGAGGCTGCTGCTGCTGCTGCTGCTGCTGCTGCTGCTCTGTCAGGCGTGTGAGCTGGTGGCGGCTGTGGCGCCTCAGGCCGGTCGCATGGGCGAGTGGCACTTCTGTAGGGGCGTGCTGGACAGCGCCAGCCAGACCTTCAGGACTTTCCAGGAGCTTGGTGAGCTGCCTGCTGCTGCTGCTGCTGCTGCCCTTTTGATGGTGGGCTGCTTCTGCTCTTGTGTTGTGTTGGTCGACAGCGGCGGCGGCGGCTGTTATGTAAGCCGGCGGTTGCTGCTGCTGCGCTGCTGCTGTTGAGTACCTGCACTAGTGCTGTTCACAAGCTACGGTTGCGTGCAAGGCCAAAGCCAGCTGCTGCAGCAAGGCACTGTGCAGTTGATCTGCAGGAAAGCTGATACTTTGACAGTGGTTGTCATGGTGCTGACACCAGCGCTGCTGCTCCTGCTGCCGTAATCGCCGCAGGAATCGGGCCGCTTGATGATGAGTTTGGTGCGACGTTGGATGCCGGCCTGATGGGATGCGCTTCAGCAGCGCAGCTCATATGCAAAGGCTTTGCAGGCAGCGCCAGCTACTGCAACAACATGGATGGGCAGCAGCAGCAGTACGAGGACGCGGAGATGCTGGATGTGTTTGAGGCGGATGGCACCGTCACCTGCAAAGGAAGCAGCGGCAAGGGATCGGGCGCCAACATCAACCGCAGCCGACGTGGGGGTGCAGGTGTCGCGCGCGTGGCAGCTGCGGCGGCAGCGGTTGGCCCAGCAGCTGCTGGCGGCAGCAGCGGCGGGCGGGGCATTCCGGGGAAGGTGTGCTGCGAGTGTGGCGCCACGCAGACCCCCCAGTGGAGAGAAGGGCCTCAAGGTGGGCCGTCAGCTGCCGACTCGTGCCCCATGCGCCACGCGCCATGCGCCGTCAGTCGTCTCGGCAGTGTTGAGCGGTTCCTCCCAGCTTGCGCTGCATCAGGCCAGTGATCAGGGGCAAGGCAGGAGTCATGCCTGCATACTGTCCATCCTTCGTAGTGCTGCTGCTGCTGCTGCTGCTGCTGCTGCTGTATTTGCAATGCTTCGTGTTCCTTGGGTCAGCTTCAAAACCGTTTCAAATGTTATAGATGGGTTGCCGTGACGTGCTGTGTCGGCGGCTGCTGCGCATGTGACCGACCCTGCGTGCGGCAGGCCCCAAGACGCTGTGCAACGCGTGCGGCGTGCGCTACCAGCGCTCGCAGTCCAAGGCCAAGTCGAACAAGCGCCAGGCCTCGGAGCGTGCGCGCGGCAGCCCCATGCACGCGCGCGCGCCCAAGCAGGCGTGCCCCGCCAGCCGCGCAGCCGTGGGAGCCGGCGCAGCAGCAGCGGGCGACACCGGCAAGGGCGGCGCAGACGGCGCGCCGGCAGCGGGGCACGGCCACGGCACGCGCAGCGCCAGCAGGGGCGGCAGCAGGCACGCCGCCCAGCAGCAGCACAGCGCCGCCGGCCGGCAGCGCGGCGCAGCGGGCGGCTCGGCGGCGCAGCCCGCCAGCCGCAGCGCGCAGCAGCGGCAGCCGCCGCCGCCGCTGGCGCGGCGTGGCGGCGCGATGCGTGCGGGTGGGCACGGCCTGTACGAGGTGCACTTTTACGAGGACGAGGGCAGCCCCCCGGGCCTGCACACGCACATCCTGGAGGAGGACGACGAGGACGACGAGCAGCAGCAAGCGGTGAGTTGCAGGCTGTGCTTCAAGTCGCGTGGCGCGGCCGCCCAGCATGCTTCAGCCGCAAGCATCGCTGTGTGGATGCTGGCTGGTACCGCTTCCCGCTGCCTGCCATGGCTACAGAGCTGGTCTCTGCCACCTGCTGTCCTTCTTGCGGATGTATGCTCCTGCGTTGTCTGGTGCTAGCGCAAGCTTTGCGTGTCGCTTTTGCCATTGTGGTCTTACCCATTTCTCCTGTTTTGCCCCGTTGCTTGCCCGCCTGCCTGCACACCTGCCTGGTTGCGTATGCAGACCCTGGACCGCAGCGCAACCCATGATGCAGCAGATGTCCTGCAGACCCTGTCGCTGCCACAGCAGCAGCAGCAGCGCCCGCACCACCACCAGCAGCAGCAGCATCCCCACCAAATGTCAGCAGGCTACTGCAGCATGGGCATTGGCAGTCCCAGCAGCAGCATGCTGCTGGTTGACCAGCTACAGCCCGATTCCATGCCACTGCTGTCACTCAATGACTCCAGCCTGACTGGCGTCGGGCCTGACGGGGTTTTGATGGGCGGCCCTGACAGCTTGGACCCTAGCTTGAACCCTAGCTTCCCAAATAACGGGCTGCAGCCGCACAGCTTGTCGCCGCTGCCACGGAGCCACCGGCTGTCTGGTGCTGCAGCCGGCAGCGGCCGCATGGGGACGACAGGGACAAATGGCGTGTCAGCTGTGTGCGCGTCCCCCGGGCGGTTGATTGCGGCAATGGTTCAGGGTTTGAAGCTGCCTACTCCGCTGAGTCTCAACGGGCCGGCAGGCCTGCCAAGTCATTCGGCTGCAGCTGTGTCGGATGTCCCAGCAGCAACCACGGCAGCACCGGCCGCTGTGGACTTTAGCTGTCACCCTCAGCAGCAGCAGCAGCAGCAGCCGGCGTCATCCTTGGTGTCAAGTAGCATGCTGAGTGGCCAGGGCCGCAGCCTGCAGTTGTCAATTGGAATGCAGCATCAGCCGCTGCAGCTGCATGGCATGCCAGGCAACGGCCGCATGCTGCCGCTCATCGCCAGCGACAGCAACATCAGCGCACAGATGCATGCTGCCGGCAGCACTGCTGCTGCTGCGGGGACAGGAGCAGCAGCCGCGGGTGGCGGCGTGCCGGGCAGCGACAGCACTCCAGCGTCTGCAGCAGTCAGCAGCTGTGAGCCACCCGGCCCGCCTGGTGCCACTGCAGCAGGCCGCACGGCAGGGGGCAGCAGCAGCTTCGTGCCAAATGCAGCAGCAGCAGCAGCGGGGGCTGGCATTAACGGCGGCAGCTGCCCGCTGCTGTCTCAGCTGCGTTCCTTGGTGTGCCGGGCGTCTGAATTCACGCGCGACGTCCACGGCTTGAGCGGGCTCTACCCCGGCCCGTCGTCGCCGCGCGCCATGCAGCAGCTGGTGCAGCAGCTCGAGCAGCTGCCCGAGGCGTCGCGCGTGCAGCTGCAGCAGGCGTCCGTGGCGGTCGACGAGCAGCTCTCCAAGGCCAAGGCCGCGGACGCGGCCGTGCTCGCGGTCACCTCGGTGCTGGAGGCGAAGCAGCAGGCAGCGGCGGACGCCCGGCAGGACGTCAGCGGCGCCGTGTCGCTGCTGAGGTCGCTGCTGTGCCAGGTCAGCCCCGCGGCAGCCGCGGCGGCTGGCGAGGCGCGCTGCAGCGGCAACCACAAGCACGCCGCCGACTGCAGCCCCGGCGCGTGCACCACGGCCGGCGGCGCCGGGTGCTGCGGCGCAGTGAGCTCCGCCGTCACGCCGTGCACTGCGGCTGCTGCGGCTGCGGCTGCGGGTGCAGGCGGCGACGGCGGCTGCTGCGCTGTGGGGTCGGGGCGGCTGGGCGGGAACAGCCCGCGCGTGCTGGTCTCGCAGGGGCTGCCGCACCCCACGCAGGGCTTCGACCTGAGCACGGGCGACGCGACGCGCCTGCGCTGCTGCGCGGCTGCTGGGCCGGGGGTGTGCGGGGGCCAGGGCTTTGCAGGCGACGGCTCCGACGCGGACGACCTGATCAGGGACCCTGAGGAGCAGCAGCAGCAGCAGGGGCCCGGCAGCGGCAAGGGCCCTGCGGCAGCGGCAGCAGGCGTGAAGCCGTCTGACGGCCAGCAGCAGCAGGGGGCGGCAGCTGCGCATGTACTGGTGAAGCTGGAGCAGCAGCAGGCGCAGCAGGCGGCGCCTCAGCGGGAGAACCCGCCACCTGGGATGGCAGTACCTGCTGCTGCCGGGCCGGCGGTTGTCGCTGCATGAGCAGCTCTGCATATGATACATTGCTGGATGGCTCCCGGAGCACAAAGCTGGTTTGTGGCGACATGTTGGTTATGCGCGCACCTGCTTGGCTTTGTGTGTGTGTGTGTGTGTGTGTGTGTGTGTGTGTGTGTGTGTGTGTGTGTGTGTGTGTGTGTGTGTGTGTGTGGTGTGTGTGTGCTGTTTGAGGAGCTTTAATGTTGGTGCCCTGCCCCTCTAGGTGTCTTGAGTCGGCTGTCAGCACGAGCCTTTGACTGGTGCTTTGGACAAGTGTAGTGGAATTTGTCGAGGGGATTGCGTCTGCTTTGGACAAGTGTAGTGTAATTTGTCGAGGGGATTGCGTCTGGTTCTGCGTCGTCCGAGGCTGAGGTTGATGCTTTTCCTGCGGCTTGTTTGGCAGGCGCTGCTACAATTTAGAGACGGTCTGGCGGCGCCAGTGCAACTGCCGCGTCCTCTCTCTTTTCATGTTCTCATGCTCTTGAGCCTGCATGCGGGGAAGCTGCTGCCCTCCCTTTGGGCGTCGGGTGCAGCGGTGGCTCAGCATTTGTGCGACGAACCGTGCGTGGGTGTCAGCTGCTGTGGTAGGCGGCGCTGTTGTGCTGGGCCTCAGCTGCTGTCCATGTGCACATTGCCACCCCCCTAGTCGGATCCTCCACAAACAAAACAGCACCTGCACGGCGTGTTGTGCGCAGGCATCGGTGCGGTGCTCCATGCACTTGGCTTGCTCGTAGAGCGTCACTGCTGGCTGCACGACGCCTCGTGTAACACTGCTGCACTGTGCGTTGGCCTGCGCGGTGCCGCTTAGTTGGTAGACGTTTCCCCTTGTGTATTTGCAATCACGCCGGCGGCCGTTGGCAGCCTGCGGCTGTTCTCTCGTGTGCATGTCTGCATGTTTGTGTGTTGTAAGTTGTTGTCGTGAGATTGCTCTGTGTGCAACAGAGGCGTGGGGTTTGCCGGTGGGGTTTGGGTTTCATTATCGTGGGTTTTGTGGCAGTACGGTTAGGGTCGTGCTGCTGCTTGCAGCTGGTGTTCTGTTTGTAGGCCCGTTGTTGTGGTCGTGGTGGTTGATGTTCAGGGGTTTGTGTTGGCACCTTTTGGTACCTTTAGGGTTGACCGCTGTGCGCTAGCTGCTGTCACGTCTTCTTCTTCCTTCAGGCATGTGGCGTGTCAGGAAATTCGCGCTGCTGGCCGGCCGACGGGCGCCTTGGCAGAGCAGGCGAGGACACCGTGACAAGTTTGTGTACGCGCCAGGCTGAGCTATGGACACATGGTTCTGGGATGTGCTGTGATAAATGGTGAAATTTTGCGGCCGCCGCTGCTGCTGCTGCTTGTTGTGGCGCAGGTTTGCTGCACGCTCGTACGCGTGCATGCATATGCAGCAGCATTTGAGTTTGCTTTTGGGGAGGGGAGGCACCTGCTGGCCGTGGAACTCAAGCATGTAGCCAAGCAAGAGGTGCTGAGGCATGCCTGCATCTGGCGCATCAGCTGCGGGGTTTGTCGCATGTATTGCTGAAACCAGTACATGCAAGCACAGTTTCTGTGTTTGCCTAGGCATGCGTACGGGGCTGGGAGCCTGGCACGCCATTCTCTATACCTCTCCAGCATTGACAGGAATTAAAAGGTCAATGCTGCGGCAGCAGGCGCCTTGGCAGCTACATAGGTTGTGCTGTGCAGGTCATGGCGGGTGTGGGGCATTCGTGGTCTCACTGTTGCTTGTGTGTGGAATCACGGGCGGGGTTGTGGGCGGGGTGTTGGTTTACCATAGCTGATGCAATGTCTGGGTGGTGGAGATTTGAGAAAATTTGTTATGCATGCTTGCTTGTGGTGGCTGTCGTGCCAGCTGCGTGCCTGCTGCCTGCACACATGAGCGGTAGTCGACGAGTGTGTGCCCTGTTTGCTGCGCTGTGGCGATCCTGCCTGTTTGCAGGCCGAGTTGGCCAGGCGTACGTCTGGGTCAGCAGAGTCAAGTGCAACAGTAATCCATAGTGTGGTGCATTGAGTCTTATGTAAAGGTCTTTGGGCTGCTTCAGGTGTCGCTGTTTTGTGTACAGCTATGCTCACCCTGCTGTTGTGTCAGGTCTACCCATCAGCGCACTGTTTTGCCGCTGTGCGACAGCCGGGGGAGGGGGGGGTGCGTGCAGCCTCACAAACCCATGCAGGTCTCGGCGCTTGGCTACCCTTGTGACTGCACGACTGTGTGCATCTTGACCAGCGGCACTCCATGGCCTGAAATTTGAACAGCATGTGACAGCTGCGCTGTGTTCCGTTGTCGTTGTGTTTGCCCGAAGCCCTAGTCGAAGAAATTCACATTTGCTTAGCCGAACCAAAGTGTTGTTGCCTGCTGGTATGCGAGTTTCAATTGTGCCCCCGCCCGTGGCAGGTTTGTGTTGCACAGTGCGTGACGCTGCCGGTGTTGTTGCAGGTAGTCTAGGCCATTGAAGTGGCGAGGGCGCTGAGTTCGGCTTGCATGCACGTGTGGGCTCGTAACTGCGCACCTCATCATCCCAGCCGCTCCGAGCTCTTTGTCAGCGCCTCCAGCGTTGTGGTACGTATCTTGCAGCAATCGTCACGTAGAGCAGCTTATGAGAGGCGTGTCAATGTCGTATTCGTCTCCAAACATGCGGCAGCAGCAGGCTTCGCTTCTGTGGTGTCTCAGCCATGGTTGGGTTGCACTTGGCGTGCATCATGCTCCTGCTGGTACGGAGTTGATCTGCCTGGTTGGCCATGCACATACAGAGGAAAGAACTCAGCCAGCCTATTGTACATACTCCGATACGCTGCTTGGAGTCTGGCTGACACCTGTGTCGAGTGTGATGTGCGGCGCAGCGACAATCTGTTTGCATGCAGTAGTTTTCGTGACAAGCATGGTTTGTGGACAAGCGCAGTGGCAAATCCCAGTGCAGCAGCAGCGGGCCATGCTGACGACAAAGAGCAGCAGCACGGCCTGTCATCTGCAGCAGACCTTGTTGCTGCGCTCTCAATCAGAACAGAGCTGCTGGCGGGGCTGGGGTGTGTGGCCGCATGGGACTCGTGTACGCCCTGCCCACTTATCGCTGTGTCCATGTGCCCTGATCGTGGCAGGCCATCACAGCGTTGAACTGTCATGGCAGCTGCGCTATCCTGGTTGTGTCAAGCAGCGAGCCAGTGCTGACAACGAGCAGTTGCTGTTGACTGATGACCGTCTGAGGCATGGCTGGTGTTTGGTGGTGCTGGATGCTGGTGCTGCAGGCGCCGTCCACCTCCCCAACTCTTGACGCCAGCTGCAGCAGGGTTGGCGGCACCTTGCATGTGCTCAAAGCTCGCAGGAGCAAATTTTGCATGATGGGCCATGATGCAGCGGCATGCGGCGTCATGTGTACCTGCAACAATGAGTGTGTAGGTTGTGGGTTCTGACCATAGTCAGTATTTGTCAAGAACCGCAGGACAGTTGTGCCCGCCCAAGGCAATGCAGCACGTGCACCGCTAGTGGAGGTGTCTGTTCATCCTGGAGTAGGTTACCAGGTGGTCTGGATGGTCCGGTCACCGTTGTGTCACATGTCAAAGAGGCAGTTGCCGGCTTGCTGGCAGGTTGGCTGCTGTTGGTTTGCTTGCAGGACAGACCCTGGCATCGGATGCCTGTCGAGTAACTGGCACACACCACACTTGCCTTGCCACGGGGTGGCACTTGCGGCAGCTACCCAGTTCCTTGGCTGGTGGTAGTAACCAACACAGATCGAACTTGCGGTTTGTTTTGCGCTGCGGCACTTTTTGAGCTGCGGTGTGCGCAGCTTGTTGTGTGGGCCAAGACTGGAGTTTGAAAAGTGGTGTCGTTGTGGTTGTGCACACGTGTTGTTGTGGTTGTAGTTCATAGGCAGCCAGCAGCCGCCTTCATGGCTTCTCGTCACCTGGGGTTGTCACATGAGGTTGTCACATAGGATGCATGCAGCGCTGTTCTTGCTTTCTTCTTGTTACACGGGTGCTGAACGAAGACAGTGTTTTGCTGAAATGTTTGGGGGTTCTTCACTTTTTATCGGTTGCGTATGGTGACAGGTTGCAGTTCAGCGCCACAGGGGGCGGCATTGGCAATTTTGCCGCAATGTGATGTAACTCTGTTGCTGTGGGGGGCTTTCACGGATGTCACATCACGAGTTCCAGGTTCATACAGTCTGACGGCCGGGACTGCAGCCAAAACTTGTGCCACGGCATTGACTGTGGAGTCTGAAGCAATGGCCACGCAGCGCACTGTGCTTCCCAAGCGGGACAGTGTCCGCTGTGCCTTTTGCTTGCTTCAACTCACATGACTGGTGGCGGCCCCATTCTAGCAAGGTTAATGCTGCATTTGTCGCATTGTGCTTTGCACTGTACCCTTCGCTGCAAAACTTTTACAACCCTAAAGCCGGAGTGCTGCCTTCACAGCGCACCAAATCATCCGCGACGCATCAGGGCTCGCAGGTCTTTGGGATGAACTGATCACTGATCAGTTCATGAAGTCGAAGGATCTATTCATACGGCTTGAATGGGTAATATGATGATGATGATCCGCATGCAGCATGAACCGGAGGTTTGGGCCGCCGTGAATGGGTAATAGGTTCGGGCTGGTTGGGTATTAGGGTGCGTGCTGACGTGTGAATGGGTCATAGGTTTGGGCTGGTTGGGAGCACAACACGTTGCAGCAAAGCTTTCTAGGTAGCACGGTACTACGACACGCATTCTGATGGGGTTGCTTGAATATAAAAAGAACCAGCCGGCCCAGAGGACCCTTGGTTCATCCGAGTCCGTCAGGCAGCCACAAGCCACGGGCCTGATGGCTGCCTGTCACCCCGCTCCAATGAGCGCAGATGAGCTGCCCACCCAGCCCCGCGGGGGCGCAGGCGGCCACTCCTCATGGCACCCACTGCATGGCACCGGTGCCTCGACTCCCGCGGCGAATACGAGGGACAGGCGCCAAACATTGCGTGCCAAGCAAGTGACTTCCAACAAGGGAAATTGCAGGGTATTGGCATCGTTATGTACCTCGATGGCACGGCAGCTGAGCAGGCGGACCCTGCTCGACGCTGATGACGGCTGCCACCTCAGAGTAAATGTTGGCGCCAAAATCCCCGGCGAGACCGTATCTCGGCGGCAAACCGCCATGAGTAAAAATCACTGGCGATCGTGTTGTTTTCTTGGCATCGCCAAGCATGCTTCAATCAGAAAGCCTGGTGTATGCTGCTCGACCCATGCGCGCCCAGATGAGGCTCAGCAGGCGACGCAGCTGCAGTTGCAACTTCTCAGAATGATCTCAGTGACTGTTGCACAATCGTGACCACGTGCTGTGCATGCCAGGGCTTGGTGCCAGGCACCCTAGGCACCCTAGGCAGTACCAGACAACGCTGCTGCTGCGACAGCCTGCCACACCTCCATGCTGGTGGCGTGGGTGGTGGCTTGACTTTCAACTTCAACCTAGGACCACAGATGGGCAGCAGCAGATGCAAATTGCTGGCATGGGCATGGGGCAGCAGATGATGGGCTTGCAGTATGGAGGCCACCAGCAGCTGCATGGCGGGGGAGCAGCAGGCGTTCCTTACATGGGACAGCAGCGGATTGCTGTTCCATATGTATGCGGTCAGCAGGGTGGTGGTGCAGGTGATGTGTCTTACATGAGGCAGCAGCAGATGGCTTTGTGGTATTTTGATCCTGAGGGCAGCAGCTGGCTTGATGCTATTGCTTGAATGGGTAATTTGATGATGATGATGATGATGATGATGATGATGATGATGATGATGATGATGATGATGATGATGATGATGATGATGATGATGATGATGATGATGATGATGATGATGATGATGATGATGATGATGATGATGATGATGATGATGATGATGATGATGATGATGATGATGATGATGATGATGATGATGATGATGATGATGATGATGATGATGAAGGGCAGCAGCTGGCGCCGTGCCAGTTGAGCCGGCTGAGGCAGGATGCTGGCTTGCACAGTTCAGATGGCTGTGTGAAGACGAAGCAGTGTGCGTGCTAGGCTCCAGGTCATCCTAGACCTGGAAGATGATGACTGAAAGTGTTGGCTGCATCTGAATACGTTGATGGCTGCATCATTCAAGGTGAAGAGTTACGTTTTGATTTCTGCTGCGGGTGTGTTGTTCTACCAAGTTACCAAAGTAGGGCCACTGGTTCACCCACTAAGGAGCCAAACAAGGCTCATGGGTCCAAAACGTCTCTCCACAAGCAAATGGGGTAAGGGAGACAGAGCATGCACAAGCAGCCAACATATAGTATAGGCTAGCACTAAATCCGAAAGGGCTCAATATCCAGTAGCAGCAATGTGGCATGGTGAACCACGCAACAAACCAGGGTGGGGGTTGTGGCCCTCCTCTGTGGGGGCTGTATACTCCGCAAACAAAAGCACAACCGAGAAACAAATGTGGGTGTCAGCATGGCCCAGGTGGCATCGAAATGCCACATTATGCGCAATATCCGCAAGGTCCATGGGCGACCTTTTCTCAAGTGGTAAACTGGTAGAATTTTAATCATACTCAAGATGCTGACAACAGCAGCACTAGTAGTACTACAAGCACAAAGGCAAGATGACTGCTGTGACAACGATGCTGTGACACCACATTCTACACTTGCACAGCACAACTCCATGAGTTTTGCATTTTTGCAGTGTCCATGTTGTCCATGGCACTGTCATGTGTGCCATGTGTATGTGTGTAATGTTGTCAGCGAGACCAGTGGGCTATGATTGAAACCAGTGGGACTATCCACGGAGACCAGTGGGCATACTGTACAACCCCATGAGCCTTGTTTGGCTCCTTAGTGGGTGGGCCTGTGGCCCTACTTTGGTATTTGGTATTTGGTACAGTACGACATAAATTTCCACTGGTTTCAGCCCAAATCAGGCCCGATATGCAAAACGAGTAGGATAAGCCTGCATCAACAGCCTGAAAATGGCCTTGAATGGCCAAATGCACACAGCAGTCACAACAGCATAATGTGTGCCTACAACCCCAAACAGCCCCATGCTGAGCCACAGATGATGTATATTTGACATGCACTGCTGGGCATGCAGCAACTGCCAGCACTGCAGACAGCAGGTGCAGCAGCACAGGAAAAAACGCAAATCACAACAAGCAGCACCACTTACACAGCAGTGGTTTGCAACCAGAGGTGAAGACAGGCCTGGAGAGCCACAAAGAAGGGCTCTTGGTTCACTGCTGCTGCTGCTGCTGCTGCTGTGGCTGACGGCTTAGGTCAAGGCTGAGGCGAGCGCATAATGTCTTCTGTATGAAAGCAGCAGGGGTTGAACATGCGATCGGTGAGGTCACACGCCAGCACGCTACCATTGTACCGTCAAAACAGCTTACGCATTCTGGCTTACCATACGTAGTATCAAGATACAACATCAAGCCCACTTGAGCTGCGCTTAGTCTGTGGCGGATACCACCAATCTTGCGGTCATTGTCGTCCACCTGAAACCGGCCTGAAAAGCAATTGTTGCGCTGCCACCACCACAGCCCAGTCAACCCTCTGTCACACCCGCTACTCAGGACAGCCCTACTAGTAGCTGGTGCAAGCGCCCTCACACTCGAGGCAGATGGCACTCCTGGTCTCAATGCTGTCTATCAGTTTTTTGCACATGGACAGCGGCATGGCTGCCCATACGGAGTCCGCTGCTTGCTAATAGACTCCACGCTGGCATGCTGCTGTGCATACACCTGCAGCTTGAGCTATGCACTCGCTTTCTCAATGGGGAAGAGATCTTGGGAGTTGGGCGGCCAGTCTGCAAAGTCGAAGCATCTGTTCAACGATACTTGGCAGTATGCTCCGTTTAACTACCATCACACTCAAACTCCCTCATCAGCATGCTGTTGTTTCCCCCCAATTGCACGTCCAGTGTCGCTGCGCAGCACTCCCGGGATGACAACGGGTGTGGTAAAGTATTGTTTTCGGGATATTGTCACAAGCTGGTTGTGAGCCCTGAATGGCATGTTGTTGAGGCAACACCTCTGCTGATTACACACTATGCACGGCTTCTTTGCCCCAGCTATTAAGCTATAAGTCATCATCTTGGCGTGCTCAAACTGTGCAGGCACTGTGGATTTGACAACAAGCCGAGGCAGATCCTGAACATCACTGCTGTCTTCATGAAGCTGATCAGCAGCAGCAGCAGCAGCAGCAGCATACCACTGTTGCTGTTGTTCAAGGAGCGATTCTGCATCTCTGGCAATGGTGAAGTTGACATTACATACTTGATGCTGATGATGACCAGTTGTACGGTGTGTGTGTGTTGCTGTCTCGTAGTAACAGCTGCACATGTGGGCACTGCGTCGTGCTGCAGCCGAGTGCCATGCACAGGGGAATGCCTTGGCTGCGGAGTGCATGTTAGTAGCTTTTATGGTCAGCAGATAACCCTTGCAAGCGTTTTCAAGCATCGTGGCTGGCTGGCTGCATGAGTCAAACAGTAACCACCTGCACGGCGCACCTGCAGCTGCGGCGTAGCCTTGGAGGTTGCTGCTCCTGCCGTTGGTCACGCATGTATTATGTGCACTCTATTTACATAAAATACTTCTTTCGCGCACGCATGCAGCCATGCGCGCGTATAACGCCTGCGGCTTCTACCGTAGCAAAAACAGCTGCAGCAGCACGTTCTGCCAGCACAGGACGAGCTGCGCTCCACATATACTTTTGTTTGACGTATCTTTAGTAGTGCTGTGCCATTCCGTGCGGATGCCGTGCTTCTGGTCGGTGCCTGCGTTGCGCAGCATCTCTCGCACAGCAAGCCGATCAAGAGCGAGATGCCACTCCGTGTGTCCCGTATCATGAACAAATTACATTCCACCGCTGCTGGGGTTCGCCGCTAACAGGCAGCAACCCACGCCCAGCAGCAGCCACATGCACTGCTTGTTGCCCGGGGCTAGCCCAGCAGCACTGCTGCCATCCTGCAGTGCCCAGCCACGTCAGCAGCCATTTCCAGTGCAGGTTTTGTTGCAGGCATGGCAACTTGCATGCGGATTGTCGGTCGAAGGCGCCTGCTGTGCTTGCCAGTTTGCTTCAGTGCTGCGTCTTGTTACAGTAGTGTGTCAGAAGACAGTACAGACACGGATGGTGTCAGCTTACTTGCATGCGCAGCATTGCATGCGGGGGTCAGGTGATTTTGCTTCTCCTTGCTGTGCTTACCTGCTGGGTAAATTGCTGCTGCTTGATACAGCGCAGCTGTTGAGATGCGGCACATGCTGGAAGGGATGGTAAGCCGCATGCAAAAGGTATGATTGGCCAAGGCGCTGCTTTGACAAGTTACAAGTCCTACGCACAAAAGGTAGAGAAGGGCAAGGACAGGCTTCGTGAGAGCCCAGGCGCTGCTTGGTGACAGGAGTGGGCGATCTGGCCGCTACCTACAGGCGCACCCTACACAACGGCAGGGCTGGCTGGTTCTGAAACATGCAGTGACGACCAGGCTGTGGCTTGACACTACTAGTTCACTCCTGACGTTGCCCTCAGTATCCTGTTGTAGACAAAGTCATGTTGTCACAAAGCAAAGCATAAGCGTTTGGTTGTCCACTGATGGAACATACTGTTGTGAAGAAGAAGCAGCACTCTAACGCAGCAGCAAAAGGCAAGCAATTGTCAACCTACCCCTGCATGCGAGGCTGCGCATGTAAGCAAAGCTGGCTCCACGTGGTGCACCCACTGTACTGCGCCGCTGGTTGTACTGATGAACACGTAGCAAGCATCCAAGTCCAGAGTAGTTGCTTCCTGGGCACCAACCCTTCCGCATACGTGGAAGTAAACGCAAGAGGGCTGCCCTGTCTTCAAATTTCCTGCGTAGTTACCTGAAGCAAACGTAGAAAAGTTGTTGTGACCACCCTCACTGTTTTTGAAGACATAATTCTGGAAGCCCAAGATCTAGGGCACAGCTTAGATTAAATTGATGTCAGAACAGAGCTCTGAGCACTCGTCTGTGTATTACTTCAGAAAACCTTGCATTACATTACCATACATGCTATGCCTCTGAGCACTCGTCTGTGTACTACTTCAGGAAATCTTGCATTACATTACAGTACATGCTATACCCAGCAGAGGCCTGTTGGGAAGCGCTCCTGTAGCTCAGTGTTGGCATTGTTCGAGCGCACCCCTCTCACTACAGTGCATGGCATGCTCTGCGCCCCATGCACGAGGAAACGAACAGAGGCGAGAAGCACTCCGACAGAGGGACTTCACGGCTGCGGCCTCGTCTGAACTTCACAGCTCTGCCAGCCGCTCCACCACCTCGCCCATCACTATGACCATGCGCCTGTAGAAGGTGCCGGAGGGGTCTGCGCGGGCCGCCTCCCTCAGCCAGCGCCCGGCACGAGCCGCCAGCACGCCCCGCAACACCCTGCAGCAGCGACAGCACACCCAACTTCAGCGGCTTGCAGGCCAGTGTCCCTCCCGCAGTGGTATCCCGGACACACCATGCACAAGGTCGCCATGCTGCAGCTGCAGTACGCAATTATATGCAGCACCAGAGCTCGCCAGCACAACAGCCGCAGCAGGTGCTGCTTGCAGCCCACATGCAACAACTTCAAGACAGCCATGGTGGCGGGGGCCCCATTCTGCGCATGTGAGTGCCGCTTTTGCTGCACTGGGTTGTGTGATGTATCTTTTTCTTGCAAACATTTTCAAACTGACAGCAGTGTGGAACTGGCTGTGCAGGCCTACGCCCACCTGAAGTGGCTGCTCACAACGTCCTGCAGCCCCGGTGGCGCCTTTTTGAGCAGGTCCAGCACCGCCCATCGCAGCGTGTGCAGCCGGAGCTCAGCATTGTACCTGCACCACGACACATGCAACATAATGAACTATCAACCAGACAATTTGTTTGTAAACCCTAAACCACACCAACAAAGTCCTGGTACGGTGGTGCTCATTAAGGGGGGGCTCATGACATGTGAGGTAGCAACCAAGTCCGCATCTATCCACACCCAATGTGCACAGGAACTGTTGCTATCCAGTACATGGAGAGTAACAGGAGCTCTTCCTTGGTACTACTGCTGCTCAACATATCGTACCCCATGTGGCACTTGTCAACCTGCCCGCCGAACCCGATCTGTGATGTGCGCCTCACCTCATCCTGGTATCTTGTAAAAAAAACAGTTCATAAACCCTGACACGACAGTCCATAGACCCTGACACCACGGCTACGTGACAGCATGCACAGCGTGCGCCTCACCTCATGCTGGTGATGGTGCCCTCGCTGGTGCCCCGCATGCGCTCAACGTTGGGCTCGTTGAAGTAAGGATCCTGGGGAGGACACGGCAGCAGCAGCAGCAGCAGCGGCGGCAGCAGCGTCAGGCGAAGGCATGGCTGGCACTTGACGCCCAAGAAGTGTGCATTGGGGGGGTGGGGGTGAGGGGCCACAGCAGCAAGCTGCACATCCAAAGATGCTTGCAGGAGACTGCGCAGCGCTGGCGTTGTGTGCAACTCAATGGACTACATGAGCTACCTTGGCCGATAGCCTCCAGGGGATTGCAGCAGCAGACATTGCAGCACAGCCTAGCTAACGACGTCACCATTCGTGCTGCCCGCAAAGGACCATGCAGCAGCAGCATGTTGACAAAATGCTGCGGACGGCGGCAGCGTGATCTGCACAGCTGAGCAAGCCGCCTGCCTGTCTATCCACAGGTCAGGCCCTGGACAGACAGCACTGTTGGGAGCACTGCTCTGCATTGCTGCTTGTGCTAGTGGTCTGAAGAACAGCCTGAAGTGATTGGCAACCAGCAGGTACCTCTACAAAGATCATGCCCTGGATGGACAGCAGGATCTGGAACAGGCTGCTGCTGTTGGGGTTCCACTTTGATGCCTCATCACCGCCGTGCCACGTTCCCAGCAGTGACAGGCACACCTTGCCGTCTGTTGGTGGTTGAAGGAGAAAGACGCAGCAGCAGCAGCAGCAGCAGCAGTGATGAAAGGAGGAGGCACAGCTGGCTGATCACCACAGTGCCATGTGCTCAGCTACGGCAGGCAGACTTTGCTATCCAGCAGTTCAATGGCGGAGTTGACAGTCGACCAGGGCAGCAGCAGCGGCAGCAGCAGCAGCAGTAGCAGCAGCCCGTCCCTGATCACAGTTGTGAGCGGACTGTTGCGCTGCAGCAGCCAAGCCACACCTACGCGCACGACAGGGCCCTCAGCTCACACCACAATCCGCACTGCTGCCGCGGCTGCGCACTGCAGCGCCGCAGTGAGTGTGCAGCAGCCTGCTGCTGCGCTGCAGCTGTTGTGCCGTGAGCTCGGGTGCGACCCGTGCGCTGCCCGCTGCAGCGGGGTGTGCGGCTCACCCGCATACAGGTTGGGGTTGAAGCGTGCCCGGCCCTCGCCGGTCGTCTCCAGCACCATCCTGCAAGGCGACGCGGCAGCAAGCGAAGGGTCAACAGAAGGGTTTACGAAGGGTTTACGAGCAGACGCCGCAGAGTCAAGACACGAGCACGGCGTGCAACCGTTCGAATCAGCGGCGTGCGCATCAGCAGGTCGGCCGCTTTCAAACAGCAGTGACAGCCGACAGCATGCAGCGGTGACAGCCAGAGGTGCGGCATGCGGTATCATCACCGAGCGCTGCGGCCGGCTGCAGCATGGCCCCTTGGTGCCGCTGTGCGGGACTCACAGGGGGGGCACGTTGGGGTAGCCTGGCGGGAAGTAGACGTCAAACACAAACAGCCCGCCCTCGTACGGCGTGTCCTGCGGACCACTGATGACGCAGCGGACCTGCAGGGGGCGGCATGACGTGGAAATTTCTGTGATTAAAACAGTTACGGTTTGTGTGGCGTGGAGTCGGGCCCACACGACAGCCGGTGCGGCAGCCATTGATGCGTGAGCGCCATGATGCTGCTGCAGCATGTGGAAATGCATGTGCGCGAGCCGCAGACATGCATGCTGCGACACAGGCTGCGGCGACGCCATGCATTGCAGACTGGTGCATGGACACACCGAGTTTGCTTGCCGTGCAGGTGGCCGACGGCGGCAGTACACAGACGCATGGTGCGACCCAGCCCAGCCCGCCACCAATCAAACCACCAACACGTGCCCACAAGTCCCTTGCCTGCACGGCAATGGTCGAGCGGCCTGCTTCAACCCACCCTGTCGGCCCTCTGCGCGTGCTGCCCTACTCGACTACATTGGTACTGCTACTGTCAGCTGTGACAGCAGGCGTCAAGCCATTCCTACTCAGCGTGCTGCCGCCCACCTTATCGGGCCTCTCCTCGTCCTGCCATACGAAGCACGCTGCTGCCGCAGCCACAGGCAGGCTCGTCTTGCCACGCAGGTCCCTCAGCTCACGCCCCAGCCGGCGCAGCTTCTGGCTGGCGTCACCTGCATGCATCAGCAGCAGAGGCACACACGAGGCAGCACGGCAGATGCACGGCGGCGTCATCAGCTGTGGTTTGCCATGGAGAGTACAGGTGGCGCAGGTGTGAGCCTGCACGGAGGAAAAAAGGGTAGCACGCCTTGGCGATATTTGAAACGTGCAGGACGTCACATGTTGCAGATACGACCGATGCTCGTGGAGATTTTCTGCAAGCCGCTGCAGAGCGTTCGCTGGTCGTAGCCAGTCAGCAAGCACGCCAGCAAGCCAGCAAGTGCCCACCCTCTGGCTGTGCCGCCATGGCCGAGAACTGGCTGTTGAACGCGCCAGCAGCAGCAGCATCAAACACGCCCACGCTCAGCGGCTGCAGTGCAGCAGCATATGCCCCCTCCGCCTCCTCGTAGCTGCCCGGCCCTTCCCCGACGACCGTCCCCCAGGCTGCCACCAGCTGCGACACCTCTGCTTCTACTGCTTCTGGGGTGAGGACGCCGTCCGCCTCCATCTCTGCTGCTGCTGCTGCTGCTGTTGCGTCTGTGTCAGCGCCTGCATTAGTGCCGCCTGCAGGGCCGCCTGCCTGTGAGGTGCGCTGCCGCTTGCTCTGCTGCCCGCCGCGTGCTGCGCTGGTGCGCGCCACAGCAGCAGCAAGCACTGCCGCGAGGCTGTCTGCTGCTGCGTAGGCATGGCTGGCGTTCAGCAGGTCGACTGCTGCCTGCAGCAGCTTGGGGTCAAACTCTGGCTCTTCGGCCAGCGCCTGCAGCAGGGGACAGGAGATACCAGGCAACATTTGTTAGGGACCGATCCAAGTGGGCTGGCTGGTCGTCAGCAGTGCCAGTGCTCAGCACTGCTGTCCGCAGCAGCATGGGTCCAACGTCAGAAGACGTCCTCGTCGGCGTCGGCACCAGTCAGGGGCGCGAGAATGAACAGCATGAAACCTGCAGTGGCAGCAATCGGCCGCTTTGGGCAGCTCATCAACACCATGGTCACCAGCGGCTTCCGCCGGCGAGCCTGCAGCAGAGTGGCTCTGTACTTCAAAGCGCAACCCCACCTGCAGGAACCAGGCATGCATGCCCAGCTGCAGTGCCAGCTGCAATGTGTTGCCCATCAGCACCTCCTGCCTACCAGCCCACGCGGGCCCGCCAACGCTGCACCCCGGAAGCGCAGCAGCGGCAGCAGCACCCCAAGCAGCGCACCTGCAGGAACTCCGCGTGCTTGCCCAGCTGCGTCGTGAGCTGCACCATGCTCAGCAGCAGCGCCTGGCGGTCAAAGTTGTAGCGCTTGGGGTTGGCCACCTGCAGGGACTGGCAGCGGGGGCCGACCAGCAGCTCCATGAAGTGCAGCGCTGCATACGCCGTCTTGCCCAGCAGCGGCTGCTGCAGGAAGGTGCGCGCCTGCAGGGCGGGTTGCAGCAGCAGCAGCAGCTAGCACGATGCTCGCAGCATTGGAGGTGCTTAATCAGTGGTTTGCCGCAGTCAACAGAGCAAAGGACGCATGGAGCTGAAAAGCGGAGGGTTTGCAGGAAGGTGCGCAACCTGCAGGACAGGTTGCAGCAGCCGCAGCAGCAGCAGCAAGGGCGGCTGCCAGTGTTAGAGTTGCGTTTATCATCGTTTGCCACTGCACAACAGGCAGATGGGCACAGAGCCTTCAAGGGATGAGGGCCCAGTAGCAGCTTCCGGAGGCGCGGTGCTCTTTCACACACAGAGCTTGAAACGTAACCACTCACAATGACGGTGTCCCCGCTGAGCGTGTTGAGCAGGTCTGAGAGGTAAATGTGGTGCGAGCCAGGGCCATGAGGCCGACAGCTGTATCACCTCCACCTCACTCTCATCATCACACTCACAAGCGTAATGCGTCACTAACATCACACGCCGCGACTCACAATGACGACGTCCCCGCTGAGCGTGTTGAGCAGGTCCAGTGTGGTGCGAGCCAGGGCCATGAAGCCGCCGGCCGTGCGCTGCTGGCCGCGGTAAAAGGCCTGCTTGTCGGCACGCACGTCGTCAGCCAGCGCCGACCAGGCCTGCATTTGCAACACGGGTGACGCAGCAACGGTCATTCTCAGAGGTGGCGCAGCAGGTGTCAGGAGGTGGCCTGTTCGTCGACACGTGTGCCAGCAGCCAGCGCAGACCAGGCGTGCTTTGCGCTTATGGGTGACGCAGCAACGGTCATTCTCAGAGGTGGCGCAGCAGGTGTCAGGAGGTGTCATGTTTGTCGGCACGTGTGCCAGCAGCCAGCGCGGACCAGGCCTGCCCTGCAGCCTCTCCATAAACAACCCAAGGAGCCACCAGCACCGTCACTCAACCTGAGCTAGGCTGGGGAGGGGCGCGGGCGCGGGGGGTGGGGGGTGGCAGGCCGGGGCAGGGGCTGGTTTCAATCAAGCAGTGGCATACAACACCCAGCCAGGCCTCACCGCAGCGTCTGCCTTGCTGTCTTCGATCTGCTTGACGTCGGCCAGCCGCTCCAAGCTGTCCTTGAACAGGTACATCAGGTCGTTCAGCACGGCAGACACGAAGCCCGCAAACAGGCCCCCGGCCGCACTGCCAGGGCCTGCCGCTGCCCCTGCTGCTGCCGCCGCTGCCGAGGCTGTGGCGTGCTGCCTGATGCACTCCCTGCAACGCTCGTCCCTCCACAGCTCCTCGAGAATCTGGTCAATCTGGTGCCGCATCTGCACAAGTTTTGAAATCACAGCAGCCGATGCATCACACATGTGCACACGTAGTGCGTGCAAAAGAAGGCCAGCCAGGCAGTGCGGCGGATGCGAGCTGTGGCACTTGTGCGTCATCCATGCTCGTCATGAAGGCCGCACATTGAGGCGCCACCTTTGCACGTTGCGAGCTGAGCTGCCCCGCAGCAAGAACGCCCGTGCATGTTCACCAGGTACTTTCCACGGTCAGCGCCACTACTCAACCCACGCGTCCATGCATGTGCCCGTTCATGCTGGAGTCACTGAAATGGCTTCTTCCCGTAGGATGCACCCGCAGCCCCTTCCCATGCCACCACGAACTCCCACCGTGAACTTGTCGTAGTCGTCGCGGTCAACGTCCAGCCCCACCACAAAGTCGGCCTGCCCGTAAATGCGCATCAGCGCGGGCGCCAGCTGCTGCTGCGCTGCTGAGGTGCCCAGCACGCTGGCCACCAGTGCCATCTCGCCTGGCAGCAGCCAACAGTGCAGCAGCAGCAGCAGCAGCAGCAGCAGCAGCGATCATGATCAGATCGAGGACGGTCTGAAAAGGCATTACGCAGCAGAGATGGGCTAAATGTTATCATCAAAGGACGACACGCCGCAGAAGCTGAGCACACACCGCAGGGGCGTGCGCAACAGCAGCAGGCAGCGCAAAGCATGCAGGTAAGGCTGCAGACGGGACAACAGTGCAAAGCATTCTGGCGTACTGATCAGGCGCCATGCACTGTTTCCTCATCTCTGGGCTGAGGCTGCTCCTGTCCAGGGCAAGGACACCGAGAAAAGCACAAGTGATTGGGGTGGTGGTGAGAACGCCTCGCGCCGCAAAATAGGTTATCAGCAAGGCAGTGCGCCCTCGACAGCAGTGCATGGCAGCAAGCATGGCAGCATGGAAGAAAAATTCAACAGCAACTTGCAGTGCTGGGGGGCCTGCGCTGTGCAGGCTGATCAGGCGAGCCGCTGCTGCTGCAGGTTTGTGTTGTCCCTGTCCCCTGTCCCTGTCCCTGTCCCTGTCCCTATCTCTGTCCCTGTCCCTTCACCTGGGCTGAGGTTGCTGCGTCCCAGTGCTCCCCGCGTGCGTCGCTCCAGGTTGACCTGAATCATAAAAAGAATGTTGTGAAATAAATGCGTCGGCAAGCACGCCGGCAGACGTGAGCGTCACTATGCGTGGGTGTGCCTCAAACAGGACACACGACAGTCGGTGTGCACCATGCTGCTACTGCAAGGACTCTACGTACAGCAGAGAAGCAGCTCATGTGAAGTAAAGTAAAGTGAGAAGCAGCTCAGCTGGCGTGAGAGGATGCAGGCGGGGCTACGCAGCATGCTGCGAGGTGATCAGCTCCACCCTCAGCTTGCATGCAGCGTGGGTGCATCAGCCGAGCCTGCGGCCCCGCCCGCACAGGCACCCCCCTCCCCACCTGTGGCGCCAGCATCACCAGCAGCAGCTGCACCACCTTGGCAACAACCAGCAGGCTGCGCACCTGCGGCAGCAGCAGCGGCAGCAGCAGCCGAAGCATGGCAGTGACAGGATCTTCAGACGACCAACAACAGTTTGGCTGTATCTGTCTGCTGCTGCTGCTGCATCCTAGCTGCGGCTCCAGCAGGGCTGCTGCAGGCTGACAACTTCTGTGCCCCTGGTGTTCAGTGCACTACACCAGCCTGCCCTGCATTGCATATGCACTCCAGCACAAGCTCACCTCACTGGGGTGTTCCAACACTGTCACCAGGGAGCGCATCAGCAGGCCTGCCAGCAGCAGCAGCAGCAGCAGCAGCAGCAGCAGGAGCAGCAGCAGCAGCAGCAGCAGCGCACGCATACGGAGCCAGGTGTGAATGATCAAGAACATACGGAGGTGCTGCCCTGAGACACTTGAGTCACCACAAAGAAGCAGCATAGGTCCAAGGAGTGCATACCAACAGCTACATGTGCTGTGAATGAGGCACACCTGCTAATGTGGAATGGCAGCATGGTGACGACCATTCCTGACCTGTACTGCGGCCAGCTGCTGTGGTCAGCCCCTGCTCACAGCGCAGCAAGGTGCAACAACACGCCTGCATGCACAACGAAGCATCACATCGCATCGCAATGCAACGCAGCATGATGCATTTGCCAGCAAGCCCCCACTCACCAATCGGCACTGCAGCCAGCTGCTCCGACTGGCCCTGCTGGATCACAAACGTTAGCCAGGCGGCAGCATCCGACAGCACCGACTCAGGCACCAGAGACAGCACGCTGCTGCTGCTGCTGCTGTTGTTGACACCGCCAAGCTGCTGCTGCTGCTGCAGCAGCTGCTGTTTGGATGAGAGCATGTCTGCAAGCCACACTATCTCCAGCACAGCGAACTGCAGAGGCAGCAGCAGCGGCGGCAGGAGCAGCGGCAGGAGCAGCAGCAGGGCTCAGTGACGAAGGCATTCATGAAACTCCTGCTGGAACGCTCTACCTACAACAAACAACAGGGGCAGCAGCAGCAGCAGCAGCAGCAGGGAAAGAAGAGCAGCAATGGGCACAGCTCAAGTGCTCAATGTAGGGAGCAGGGGCATGCACTGCAGCATGTCTCCAGCAAACTACGTCATGCGTCGCACCAGGCTTTCGTCCACGCTGTTCTACAGAGGCGCTGAGCTGAGCACGTGATGCAGCAGCAGCGCATGGCGGCTTCACAGCCAGCACCCGCGTGACTTGTCAGAGGGGGCATGCGCGCACCCACGTCTCCTGAGAGTGCTCAGCACACCACCCCACCTGCACGGCATCTGCTGTCATGTCTGGCTGCAGCAGCTGCGCTACGCTGCAGTCGTGCAGCAGGCTGAGCTCGGGTGGCGGCGGCGTCCGCTGCGCGGACCCGCCTGCTGCTGCCGCCGCGTCCGCTGCTGCTGCTGAGTAGCGCTCCCACAAGTGTGCGTAGAGCTTGGTGTATCTGCGTGTTAGGGCGACGCAGCAGCGCGGCAGTGCGACAGCACAGGAGCGACAGCAGCTGATGAATAAGCGTGACAGGCAGATGGCGCTTGCATGCCTTCATGCAACAGCTGCGGCCTGCCAAGCTGGTGTGACATGTCATCTACGGGACATGCCAGCATGCATAAGCATATGCTCACGTGTTTGCCATCAGGACAATGCAAAACTCAGGCAAGCATTCAGCCATGCGACGCACCAGTTGTGTCATTGTTGGGTATGCCCGCATTTAGGCCGCAAGCAGACATTGCTGCTGTTGAACAGCTGCTGATGCCACTCGTGCAGCAAGCACGCCACATGGACCATGTATCACACGCATCATGGCAGTGCGCACTGGGGCCCACCTGTGCACCGCAGGCATGAGCCCCACGTGCAGGTAGCGCTGCGCCACAAAGAACACCTCAGAGATGAAGCTGGCTGCTGCTGCGGCAGCAGCAGGGTCAGCGGCCAGCAAGTGCTGCTGGCCGCCGCAAGTGCTGCTGCTGCCAGCCGCCGCATCCGCAGGGGAGCCGCGTTGGCCTGACAGTGTTGTCTCGAGTACAGCGCTGCCGAGGCGGTGCCCGTGGCTGGCGTAGTAGCTGGGGTTCAGGTGCTTTGTCAGCAGGTCGCAAAACTTGGGGTTTTGGGTGAGGTAGCCGCTCACAAAGGGTTTGGTGAGGCGCAGAACCGCCGCTGTGAGGGTGAGCATGAAGCCGTCAGGCGCACCTGCAGGAGGAGCGACAGGCGGCAGCAGCAGCAACAAGCAGCAGCATGGCACAGTGAGCAAGTCAGGTGCGCAGCAGCAGCAACAGCATCGCAAACATCTGCTCAGAGCGTACACGTGTGGGTTTGTGGGTGTCCTGCAATGCTCTTAACACAACAGCAGCCCTGAGCCAATCTCTTAGTAGCTGCTGTGCAGCCTGCCGTTGCAGCGCACTTGGTGGCAGCAGCCGCCACCTTAAGGATCCGTGACCAGCTAAGCCACCAAGCAGCAGTGCAGTCCAGCCGCCGGCCTTTGCATGGCAGCAACTGCTGCAGCACCAGCCCTTGCAGCGCGGTTTGCCGGCAACCGCCACCAGACAGCACACCAGCAGCCAGCAAAGTAACACCCAGTGTACCAGTGGCAGCCAGCCACCGCCCAACAGTCACGCAAGTGTGTGCTGCCGTGCCACGCACTAGTGCCCTTGCCTGCTGTGCACTTCCGTCTTGCAAGCCGCCACCTAAGCCACAACACCAATAACAAACGCAAGGATACCTCTGATACGCAGCAGCAGCAGCAGCAGCAGCAGCAGCAGCAGCAGGCACCCAGCAGGTGCCACAGCGCGCTGAGATCGTCACTTTTACAGCGCACTTCAGGGGCAGCAGCAGCCGACCCTGTGCCTGTGCCACTGCTGCCGTAGCGCTGCAGCCACCACTGTTAGATAATCACCATTCAAAATGACAGTGGCAGTAACTATCTGGTGCACAGCAGCCACCTTGTACGTCACCCAGCAGGTGCTGCAGCGCGCTGTCCTCTGCTCCCTTGCAGCACACATCAATGGCAGCAGCCGCCACGCGAACCAAAAGTAACACACAAAGTGACGTTGATGACAACAGGCCACTGCCCTTCTGACTCACCCAGCAGGTGCTGCAGCGCACTGTACTCCCCTCCCTTGCAGCGCACTTCATTGGCAGCGGCCACTCCCGCCAGCCAGCACAGCAGCACCTCACGGCCACTGCCTGAGGGCAGACCAGCCGCCTGCAGGGGTCCAGCAGCAGTGATGCAGTTGATTCAAGTCGTGAAAGCAGGCAGGAGGTGCAAAAGCAGGTCACAAAACAAAAAGTGAACTGCACATGCCCCGTACCAGGCTCGAACTGATGACCTTGGCGTTATTAGCACCACGCTCTAACCAACTGAGCTAACAGGGCTTAGGTCTTTAGCAGGACAACTGCTCAACACCGGCAGTTGATGCAGACAGCATGCCAGCCAGCCGTCTTGAAACATGCGATGCTTCCATGCAGCAGCATCTCGGGCGCTTTTTCCGCAGCAGCCTCACGCCAGAGGAGCTGAAGGGGCTGGTGCAGGAGTTCGAGTTGCTGGCAGAGGCGCCAGGCCTTTGCCGTGGCGATGATAAGCCGCGTTTCTGGTCATCGTCCGAGCTCCGGCAGGGCGGGCAGGGGCTGCTGTCAGTTTTCAACGTTGGGTACGGGCTGCTGGTGACGGACAAGCAGCAGCTGCCGCGGCTGGTGGACCCTGTGACAGGGTTTGTCGGTGCGCAGCAGGTCGCTGTGCCGCTGTCAGCCCAGTACAAGGATCTGCCAGTGCGAGCCTTCACGCTGACCGGGGTGCGGGGCGCCAGCGTGGCTGCAGTGGTGAATGCCTTGCGCAGTCGCGGCATCATTGTGCTGTCCGCCGCATATGCGCAGGTGCAAGAGCAGGACTGCAGGAATGTCTTGCCCTTTGCAGCAGCGGTGACGGGCGCCACACCGTCCAGCATCACGCTGGCTGCCGGGGGCCGGGCCTGGGACGTGCAGCTGCGGGAAGCGCCAGCACCGCAGCCGTCGTTTGTGGCGGCTGCTGAGGCTGAGTACAACAAGGCATTGGCGCGGATGCAGGTGCGGGAGCAGCGCGTGGACTTTGCAGGGCACGGGCCTATTGCTGCACTGGCGGGCGACAGAGCAGCGGCGGCAGCAACAGCGCCAGTAACACCAGCAGCAGCAACAGAAGCAGCAGCAGCGACAGCGACTGCGGCAGCAGCAGTGGCGACGCCGGATGCTCCGGCTGCACTGGCAGCGGCTGCAGCGGCAGCACCTGCCGCGCCAGCGGCGCCAGAGGCACCACCAGCAGCAGCAGCAGCAGCAGCAGCAGCAGCAGCGCCTGCTGCACCAGCGGCGCAGGCGGCTCCAGCAGCAGCAGCGGCAGCAGCAGTGCCGCCTGATGCGGCAACTGCACAGGAGATGCCAGCGGCAACTGAGGCGGCAGCGGCAGCAACCGCAGCAGGGTCAGTACCAGAGTCAGTGGCTGCTGCGCCAGGCGCGGCGGCTAGCGATTCGGAGGAGACTGACGAGGCTATGTCGACCGCTGATCCTGAGCCGGAGGCAGCGGAGGCGGCACCGTCAGCAGCAGCACCATCAGCGGCAGCGGCGGCCGCGGCAACACCTGTAGCAGCATCGGAGGCAGGTTCAGCAGCAACAGCACCAGCAGCGACTGCGGCGCTGCCGGCAGCGGGTTCTGATGCCCCGGCAGTTGCCGTGCCTGCGGCGCCAGGGCAGGAGCGGCAACGGCAGCCGGTGCAGGAGGAGCAGCTGTTGCGGCAGCTGCTGCGGCGCGGGGGGCCACGGCGCGCTCCGCCGGCCACGCCGCTTAAACCGGTCACGAACCTACGCAAGCCGCAGAACCCCAAGCGGGCGAGCGTCCAGCTAGCTACGCAGCAGCGGCGCCCGGCGCGGCCAGCCGCTGTAGCTGTGGAGAGGGAGGCCGAGCCACAGCAGCAGCAGCGGCAGCAGCAGCAGCAGCAGCAGCAGCAACAGCTGCAGCAGCAGCAGCAGGAGATGCCAGCGGCAACTGAGGCGGCAGCGGCAGCAACAGCAGCAGGGTCAGTACCAGAGTCAGTGGCTGCTGCGCCAGGCGCGGCGGCTAGCGATTCGGAGGAGACTGATGAGGCTATGTCGACCGCTGATCCTGAACCGGAGGCAGCGGAGGCGGCACCGTCAGCAGCAGCACCATCAGCGGCAGCGGCGGCCGCGGCAACACCTGTAGCAGCATCGGAGGCAGGTTCAGCAGCAACAGCACCAGCAGCGACTGCGGCGCTGCCGGCAGCGGGTTCTGCTGCCCCGGTCGTTGCCGTGCCTGCGGCGCCAGGGCAGGAGCGGCAACGGCAGCCGGTGCAGGAGGAGCAGCTGTTGCCGGCAGCTGCTGCGGCGCGGGGGCCACGGCGCGCTCCGCCGGCCACGCCGCTTAAACCGGTCAAGAACCTACGCAAGCCGCA